>OY284487.1:65938372-66431192 GCA_958336395.1 Ctenicera cuprea | reverse complement strand
CCATATCCCAAGAACAATAGACTGCTACTGAAATACAAGCCAAAGGCTTAATGTACGAAGAAGAAGAAGAAGAACCTAGTGCTGATATTCAATTAATGATTCTCGAAAACCTTAGTTGGTGGAACGTCGCATCGCGTCAGTGCGTTCCTAATCACTGCTTATCGTAATTAATATTAACTAGTTTATTAATTGAAAACCGCGAAGCAATTAGAAACTTGCCGGAATGCCCATTAAAATTTGCGGTTTCCAATTCGTTGCTAAAAGATAACAATAAAATATCAGTATTTTGCATAAAACAGCTTTGAAAATTAAACTAATTATGAAGTGTGATATATCTTTATTAAAAAACCTAATTAAATTACTTATAAAACAAACATGACACCCATATGCAAAAATGAACTTGATGATGGTTCCGAAAGTTTTAAACGTCGGATACAATGCAATTAATCAGATGCAAAATAAAACGTTGCCTTAAGAATATGTTTAGTAAACTGTGAAATTTTTGAAATAAATGGAATAGAAACAACGACTTTTTTATGCTTTAGATATTGTTACTTATCTTATATTCAAAAGTATCTTATTATTAACGTGTTACGCTCTAATCTTAACTTAGCCTAAACAGAATTTTTTATCGGCCTCCATTTATTAAATAAGGGGGTAGAAATTTTTGATTTAAAAAAATTCATAGAAGGTGTCACAAAGTAGTAAACGGACTAGGACACGAAACAAATTGTAGCTCATAACTAGCTCTATGAGCCTACAAACCTAAACAAAAAACGTGTTGCCAGTTTTTGAGCAGTCTGCTTTTGAAGAAGTTTTGGTAGTTTCAAAAATTCTAGACGCTACTAAAATTGTGTACCCTTAGGGCATTTCCCATATCAAATTTCATCCCCATCTGATAACTTGCTTTTGATTCAACAGGCGTTCAAACTCAAATTTTTAAAATTCTTCGGTCACAGAAAAGTTAGCGGGCTGAAACACAAACCAAATTGTAGCTTATTCTTAGCTCTATGAGCTCACAAAATTGTTAAAAAATCGTGTTGCAAATTTTTGTGCAATATTTTTTTCATCATTTCCGAAATTTGCCTCACTTCATAGCATAGCTTTTAACTTTTTGATAATTTTTGTGCACAGTAACATTTTTTTATAGGGCTATAACGATAAAATATTTGATCTCGATCTGTCAACCTGTTTTTGAGTAATAAGGCGCTAAAGTCAAAACTTTCAAAAAGTCGCAGCGGCCGCCATTTTAAAGCTAGTAACCTCGGAAAAATAGTTATTTATTGTACAAGATGATAAAATTGCACTTTATCTTCGAGAGCGATTTTAGCATCGAGAAGATAATGAAATTTTATCGTCGTGTGGAATACAACTTTTTTTTTCTATAGCAATTGTTAAAGAAGACCAAAAAATAAAGAAAAATCAATGATAAATTTAATTTAAAAGTGTCAGGAAAAAACAGTTTCACGAAAAAATGAGTAGGTGGCTTTAATAACTTTTTGGTTGCTATAGAGTGTATTTAATGTAGAAAAAAAAAATAAAATACTTTATCTATCCTTGCTGTTAAAGTACTACTTTATCTACGCTCTAATTTTAGTTAATAATAGCACGTTTTAACAGTTGCTATAAAGCCTTTTATTGAATTCCGCTCAAATTCATAAAACCTGGTTTCTGAAAAATATGCTATCAAAAAACATATCTAACTTCCGCTTCCGGTTTCATCGCTCATCGAAATCCGACTATCCGTTCGGTAATGATACCCCGCACACATACATACCCACCCACAGACAGACTTTTTTAAATAACTTTTTTAGGTTCTCGGAGGTTCATAACGTGTATTGCCGTCAAAATCTGGAGAAAATTTTCATGAAATCAATACTTCCCTATTGTATAGGAAAGTAAAACGAGCATTAAACAATAAGCTTGTATGCAAATAATCTCACAAACTTAATTTTTTTTCGTGTCTTTCGCTATTTTTGAAAACAACGAAAGTAGGTAATCACGTTTCAAGAAATATATCAAAACAAGGAAATTGCTGCATTTCTTTTTAACCAGCTCCAGCGACTTATGTGATACCGTAAGCATAGCTCGTCGGTATGTTGGGTGGCCTATACCACCGTGTTGATACCCACGAATATACAGTTTTATAGAAAGAAGTGTATACAAAATAAATCGTTTGTTTAATACTGCGTCACTGTACTGGTTTCGAATTATAGAAATCCTCGTTCATTTATAACATATTAAAATATGTTTCATTGCTACTCGTATATTTTAAAGCTTGAGTTGCCAAGAATACAATTTTTACACAATGGTAATCAAAATGTGATGCAGTGATGGTTTGATATACAATTCCAACCATGACATTTAATTGTATACCAATTCTACCTAAAAACACATTTTTCCAGCGAGTTTTTTTACTACATAATAACAGCGACACTGCATCAAAGACACATTCTTCTCAAATCTGATTTTTTGTCCACCTACTAGTTTTATGAATGGCAAGAAGGATGGAGTGGCGCCTCATTTTAAAGCTCTATGAAATGTTCAGCAAGAGTTCCAGAATTCAATTTAAATTAATTTTTACATTTTTATACATTTACAAATTCCAAAAAATTCATAATCAAAATAAAGAAGAATTGAGCCGTCGTCAGCCGAATCGTAGTAGTTCCCTCTTATTTCCCACCACACCTAATTGTTAGCGGACGAATTTGTCCCATATTGGTTTTCTTTAATCTCAAGGAATCTTTTACCAAAAAATCAAACATCGATGTTTTCTCATTAAAAAAAACTTAGATTTCTAAATACAATAAAATATGGGCAGAGCCAAAGAGTATAAAGTTAAGTGAGTTGACGCCGGATGCTTGGTGCCTTAGCAGTGCTACAGTAGTTTGGACCACTACTGAAATATTTCTGTTTCGAATTACTATTATACCATATGCAGAGCTAAAACCCGCACAAATAAAGTAGCGGAAAGCGCAACCCCCACAACAAGTGACCAAACAGGATATAGCTGCAGCATTGAAGACATAAAACCGAGTTTTATATTTAAATGCAAATATGATCACTATTATGGCTGCAACGTTAATACAAAAACACTTGAAAAATATGATAAATAATAATTTTTAAACTACAGCCTCGCTTATTTTATTTATTGATTCTTAATTTCAGAGATAACATTCCTTTTTCTTAATCATTTTGATAAATAACAGATACTTCTATGCGTAATATCATAATGTGCATTTACCCACCTTCTGTTATGTACTTAAGAGATTAGGAACACATTCGTATATTTTATGTAAATAACAAAATAGTAGCGTATTGACCAATATGAATTTCTAAGAATAAAATCGCAAAGAAACTTAAACCGCTCGTATTTTTTCACTGTATTTTTCTATTGTGATTCGAGCCGTTTTGTCCGCTCTGTTTTGGCGTAGTGCCGTTTCGTAGTAGATTCAAGAAAAATCACATAACATTTAGTTTTTCTAAAAAGTATTAAAAATGGCACAAAAACCATTTTTTTGTTAATATTCGTCCATGTATAGCTCAAATTTGTTTAAAACGTTAGCAGAAAAAAATGTTTAAGCTTCATTAGCTACAGATCTGATGCCACAGCTTACAGATACCCACTGCACATGTACTTGGGGTCCTTAGAGAGTAAAGGATTCATTTCAAACTAAAGATAAAGATAGAAAGTTTCATTCATGGATTTCCTGCTTGAAAATTCACAACTGCACTATCAGCGCGTTACACGAGTTCAACACATTGCGCGTCTGATGTAAAAAACGTACTACCGCGTTACCAAAGAGCCCAAGTACGTTTTGTTTATCACATATTATTCAGATACTGTGTGACATTCGTGGTAGCAGCAGTGATTTTGTTATTTTATGGTGCATAAGCTGTTCACGTAAACTATCCTAATTTCTATTAGCTCATCCGGACCGACGCAACGGCGCGCAGGAGATATGAAAATCGATTTCCCTTCGCATTGTGAGTTTCCTTTGTGGTTTGTTCACTATACTACTTCTAAACGTTTAAAGCAGTATATTAGTGTTTGTACCTCGTATATTTTATTGTATTTAATATGAATTAGAATAAATAACTAAAGTTAAAAAGTTTTTACAACATTGAAATTTAAACGTTTAGTACAAACCAGCTCACTGAATGAAAATTGTTATTTAGACATAACTCAAGAAAATGATCTGCATTCCATTATAGTTTCTTACATGCTTTAAAATATTAGAGTATATGAAGTTTTGATGTTATCTAAATTACACCAATTTAGATATTGTTTCTATGACACAGATACCATTCTAAAAACACATGCTTTAATAATTAGATCTATAATTCTTATTTTCCTATACTTTTAGTATAGGGAAATATCGATTTTAAGAAAATTTTCCAAATCGAGATTTTAAAAACAGGTTTTGGACCTGCAGGAACCCCAAAAAAAGTGATTTTTAAATAATGCCTGTTTGTGTGTGTGGGTGGGTATGTATGTATGTGGGACGGGTATGTATGTGGTGCATCCTAACCCCCAACTGATGGTCCGATTTTGATGAGCTTTAGAATGGGGGATATATTAAAAATGCACGGACAAAATAATCTTTTAAACAAATCCGAAACCGGAAGCAGGAATTAGAAATGTTTCTTTTGTAGCATTTTTTTCCGAAACCAGATTTTATAAATTAGAAAACGGAATCCAATAGTAAACTTCGCTTTTTCCAAACTTTCTAGCTTTAAATTGGCGGCCGCTACCATATTTTGAAAATTTTGAATGTAGCGCTTTATTATTCAAAAATAGGTTGATAGATCGGGTTTAAATATTTTATCGCAATAGCCCTATAGGCACAAAAAACATCGAAAAGTTAAAATCTATGAAGTAAAACAATTTTAGAAATTTTCAAAAAACTATTACTCAAAAACTGGCCACACGATTTTTTTTTATTTTGTAAGCTCATAGATTTAAAGATATGTTAGAATTTGGCCCGTGTTCGAGCTTGCAAATTTCTGTTTGACGGTTTCTGTGAATTTTTGAAAATTTGAGTTTTAACTCATCTCTACTCAAAAACGAGTTATCAGATCGGGATGAAATTTGACCAGCTACTAGAATTCTTTAAACTACTACTGCTATTACGCTACTTGTGAAAATTAAAAAATGTCAAAATTTTGACTTCTTCAAAAACATAATACGCAATTTATTTTTAATTTTGTAAACTTATAAAGCTATGAATCAGTTACAATTTGGTTTTTGTGTCCCAGTCTGCTAACTTTTTTGTGGCACATTCTATACATTTTCAAACGTAGAAAATTCCCAGCCTCTTATTTAATAAACTGAGGCCGATGAAAAATTTCTGTTTAGGCTAAATTGCTCATGAGTGATAGTAGAGTGAAGTTCTTAACTTAATTTTTACATACGGCAATATTTGAGGGGTTAATCCCCCCCTCCATTTTTGGTGGACGAATTTGTCCTTTCGTTTTTGGGTTTTTTAAATCCAAACTTCAAAAAATCGTTTTTCTCCACAAAAACCTTCAGCGTACTTTATCGCTCGGTCGCTGATGACCTCTCATGTAAAGGAATGTTATTGTAGTAAACGTTGAGGCGTAACACATTATTAATAAGATACCTTTGAAAATACATGATAAGTGACAGTATCTAAAGTATAGGAAAGTATAGGCAAAGTGCTTCGTTCGTTTTTACGATCTGAGGCGTGCAAGCAACTCGTTGCAACGTTAAATTTGGCGCGTGGTGATTTATCTCGAATACAGTTTCCATAACATAAGAAAAAATGGGCGAAACAGGTCGCTGGTACTTTCCCATACTTTTTACGTTTTAAATATTCTCGCGTCAAGAAGTGATGAAAATTTACATCTAATCTAGCCGGTACAAGCCCACTGCAGACTCAAGACGTTGGTTACTTACGGGCTGCGCGCGCTCCTACGACGCGACGTGAAAGGCGCTAAGATATTTAATGCGCGCACAATAATAGTTATAACAGCTTTATTTATACAGTTATCAAAAATTTGCAAAAAAATGAAAAATATATTATTTTTATTAGAGCTAATTGATAGGCGTAGTTAAAATTACGTAACTGCCGGAAAACACGTTGTTGGTATTAAAAAGTATCGTTTTCTCCTTAATTTTCAAAATAGTTAAATTTCTCTCCGATCTTAATAAAGTACTTCAAATAGTCTATCGAACTAATAAAAGTTTATAACGATCGGCGTTTGCGTTTAGGAATAAAAAAATTAACCAATTTCAAACTTTTCAAAGCGGGAGTCAGAGTGAAATTTGGGAAATTAGTAAAGAACAAATTTTGTAGTTCATTGCAAGCTCTATCGGCTCAGAATGTTTAAAAAAATGGTGTGGGCAGTTTTGGAGGAATTTGTGTTTGAAAATGTCGAAAATTCAAACCGCTGGTATATTTACAATTTTGATTTTTCCAAAAATATTTTTAAATCACTTGGTTATACTTATTAAGGGCTATCAAATAGTATGATTATTTGTATTTGTATGTTGGATATTTTGTTTTTGAGTAATCGGGCATTAAAGTTAAAATTTTCAAAAATTAGTAGCGGTGTTCATTTTAAAGATACAACATTTGAAAACAAAAGCATTTGATTTGTCTTTAGATGCTTTACAACCCTATGTATTCAAAATTTCTAAAAAGCGTTTAGAATAAAAAATTATACCAAATAACAGGTTTCATTTCCTTTTCCGGTTCCGATTAACGACCTTACAAAGAACTACCTGCAACTAAAAATCTTCCACACACCAAATCTTAGAAAAATCAGTCTAGGGATTGCGGAGATCTAGGGGAACGAACGCACCCACCCACGGACAGACATTTTTTAAAAACCACTTTTTTGGTTCCTTGGACCCCCAAAACGCGTATTTCCGTTAAAATCTGAAATTCGAAAATTTGCATGAAATAACTTTCCTTACTAGAAGTATGGGAAAGTAAAAATTTACGTTTTTCCATCAAATTAAAGTTTACAAATCCAGGACATTATTTATACACTCATGGACAAAAATATTGCATATATTTTTTTTTAATTTTTCTGTAGCTTTTATGTTGTTTTTATTGCTAAGTGTCTTATATTAAAGTGTCCTACGTATATTAGTACTGTTTTATAATAAATTAATTTACATATGATAGCGTTAGAACAGATTCGTGAACGATTCAGTAAAATAGTGTGATTTTGGTTATAACATTTAATTGAAAAGAGCAACAATAACGGCAAGATAACATTATTTTAAGGTAACATGAAGATGTATTAGTATTTGGTATTTCCCCCTCTAGCTCTAATTACAGCTTGCATCCTTCTGGGCATGCTTCGCAGAAGATCTCTAATGGTTTCTTGCGGAATTCGATTCCATTCTTCCTGAGCTGCAATTCGTAATTCTGCAATTGAGTTAGGGGCTGGATTTCGAGCTCATATACGGCGTTTGAGGATGTCCCATAGATGCTCTATGGGATTTACATCGGGACTTAATGGTGGCCAATCAAATGACGCAATCCCGGCATCTTCAAGGTACTGGAGCACTGTTCCGGCCACATGTGCGCGGGCATTATCATGCATTAACACAAACCTATCGTACCCAATAAAGCCGACATATGGTAGAACATGTTCTTCAATGATGTTGCGGATGTACCAGTCTGCATTCATTCTCAAATTCACCTCAACAAGCTCCGTGCGACTGTCCCAACTGATGCCACCCCATAGCATAATGGAGCCACCGCCAAAGCTAACGTTTTGCAAAAGATTACATGCAGCATATCGTTCACCAACTCTTCTAAACACTCGATCACGTCTATCTGGCTTCCACAATTGTATTCTTGTCTTATCTGTGAAAAGAACTTTGCTCCATAGATGTTCATCCCAAACAGCATGAGCTCGTGCAAACTCTAACCGGCCAGTTTTGTGATGTGGGCGAAGCCGAGGGACTTTGGCTGGACGTTTTGAATTTAAACCGGCTTCCTTTAGCCTCCTCAGTACTGTTTTTGAACTTACATTGACTTGCCTTGTATTCAGTAATTAATTTTTTAGTGCGGAGCTGTATATGTGCGATTTCGCAAAGCTTGAATTTGCAAATAGCGGTCATCCCTTTGCGTTGTACATCTTTTACGTCCTTGTCCAGGCCCCCTTCTGTATTCCCCAGTCTCCTCGTATCGTTTTACCACACGAGAAACCGTCGATTGATGTATGCGCAGCATTTGTGCAATATCTTCTTGTCTGCGACCCTCATTAGCTAAAGTTACAACTTTAACAGCAACTAATTCATTTAGATGTGGCATCTTACTAACAGAAAATACACAATGCACTAGAAATGTCAAGATCTGTCATTGTGAATCACCAAAGCACACTATCAACCATTATAAGATATCGGCATAATTGTAACATAGTGCTAATTCACTTATAAAGAATAGATCTAAGCATTTTTAGATGTCTAGATGAGTGTTAGACAATACCAATACATGCAGGACACTTCAATATAAGACACTTAACAATAAAAACTACACAAATGCAGCAGAAAAATTAAAAAAAGCCTTTAAAAAAAATATGCAATATTTCTGTCCACGAGTGTATTTACAAATGCAGTAACAAAATTATAGATAACTGTATGCTTTTAAGTATAGCGCAACTTAATCAAATGATCTTCATTTCTTGTAATAAAAATATAATAAAGTTGTACCTCAATACCGTGGCATTAGAACTAATTCATTATTATGTGTAAACACTGACTTTTTTTTAATTATACCTTTTATTATATATCAGCAATAAACCGTAAATAACAATGTGCATTAGTCATTATCAAAACAATACAAAATTGTATTTATTTTAATACAATGTTACAGACGAAATTAAATTTACCCTTCAACGACACAAATACAGAAACCACGTATATTAGACAAAGTGTGTAAGTCTGTTTTTATTTGCTCTTTTATTTACTTCGACCTTATCCATTCCTTGTTTTTCTTTATATTTTTCTATTATCTCTCCTGTGTCCAATTCTAATCGATCCGTTTGTATCCCTAGCGGAAAATATTTTGTTTTCTCAATGTTCAGTGTTAGCCCCCATTTCGAATATTTTTTTCGCAGGTTCCTGGTCATATATTCTGCGTCCCCGTTTTCCTGCGCAATTATTGCCTGATCATATATCGTTTCTCCCCATGCCTCTACACTTTCTTTTCCAGATTCGCAAAGATTTTTCTACGTATAACTTAAACAATGTCGGCGATAGCGTGCATCCTTGTCTAGGTTCTTTCGTTACCCTGAATGGTTTTGTTAATTCCGTTCCCACCTGGACTCCGGCTTGCTGTTCATACAAGCTTTTCACGGCTTTAACCAAGGTACGATCTAAGTTTGCTTTTAAAACCTCCCACAGCTTCATCACTAGGTGCAGTTCTCTCCCTGTTGCCTGTTTCTTTTGAATGATTTGGGATAGTGTATATAGGTGTATTATCCATAGATGATCTGCCCGCTCTAAAACCGCTTTGCTCCTCCGCTTCTTTATCTTTTCATTATTTTTCAACTAAGTCCGTTATTATTCTGATGTATATTTTTTCCGAACTGTGATTGTTATGTATGTATTTTCATCCTTTTTTTATGTATTGAGGGTATGCACGCAGCTTTACACTCAATTGGTAATTTTTCCCTATTTATGCTTTTGTTCATTAATTTTGTTGGTAATTTGAAAATCTTTCCTGGTCCATTTTTAATAAGTTTATTCAAAATTACCCCAGAGTCCGGTGCCTTTCCGTTTCTTAATGTTCTTACTGTCTTTTCTATTATTTCTTGCGCTAGTTCTATATTCCTACCCATTCCGTTGTAATTTGAAATTCCGGACGCCCCCTGTTAATAGCTCTTTATAGTTCCGTTGCCGTTGTCTATCCCTAATTACTTAAATCTTTAATTTTTCATTGACTGGTGCTTTTAACCTTTTTATAAGTTTCCAAACTTTTCTTGTTCTTTTTCTTCCTATACATATGTGTCTCAATCTCTCTGTTTTTTGCTTGCCATGTTATTTGTTTTGCTTTTTTAACTTTATGTTCAACTATTCTTTGTTGTTCTTAATATGCTTCTTTATCACTGTCCTTCTTTGTGCTCAACCATCTCTTATATATAGTTTTTGTTTGATTTTTATTTCTTATTCAATCATCTCATCCTCCTAGTACATCATTTTTCTTTTCCTTTTTTGCTCATATCCAATCGATTCATATGCAGCTTGTTGTATCCAGTCCTAGATATGCTCATACAGCCCTAAACTTGTCATTTTTTTCGTTTTCTTTTAGTTTTTGATGTAACCTATTTTGGTATAGATAATTCACACTTACGTGTTCTAAGATTTTTAGATTGTACCTTCAACCTTCGAGTCTTTCTGTTTCTTTCTGAATCGATATACTGTAATTGTGTGCGAGTGGAAACATTTACTTGTCCTTCACCAAGTAGTAATGATCCGTTCAGCATGATGGTCCCGTATAAGCTCTAGCATCATCGATTTCTTAATCTTGAATACTGTCGAGCGATGATGTAGTCTATTATCAATTGTCTATTTCTAGCTTCTTTTCTCCATGTATACGTGTGTATATGTTTGTTTGTAAAAACCGTTTGCTATCTTTAGGCGGTGCAGCTTACGCATGCTTATAATACGCTCTCCATTGCCGTTTATCTCTTCTCCGAATTATCGTACTACTTTATCGTTCTTTTTCCTTCCCACTTTTCCGTTAAAGTCTCCAATTAGGAATTGTTCCCTTTTTCCCATTTTTGTTTATTATGTCATCAATTTTGTCATAAAAAGCGTGCTTCTCTGCAACTGCTTCGCCTTGATTTTTTTTATTTTATTTCTAGGTTAATTTTTAATATCCCGTCGTCAATCGATTCCCAACTGTTTGTTTTCTTTATGTATTTCATCTTTATCATAATTGAAACTCTTTTTTAGCTCTTTTATTTTTATCAACTCCGCTTCATATGTGTAGTAAATATAGTCCTACTTTTTCTATCTCTCTTCTTTTCTATTTTGTTTCTGTGAGCGCTACCAGATCCATATTTTTAATTATTATTTCATTTGTGATTTCATGAATTAAAATGAAACTGTACTTTTAGTGAATAGGCAAATTGATTTTTTTAATTCGTCAATATTGGAAGTTTTGAAATAAGAAATCAAGTCATCTGCAGACAACGAAGTTTATGACATTTAGTCAGTGTTCCGAATTTGACACGAGTTTAAAGTTTGAATACATTTATTAATAATTTGGTATTAGTAACATAAAAGTTATTATGAAAGTAACAGAGTAATAATAATGTTTTAATAGTACAAAAACTGAAAAATATATTGGTGATTTTATAGTTTTTTGAAGTTTAGCAGAAAATGACATATATTTTTAAGATTGGCAATATTTTTAGAAGGTACAACAACTTCGTTATTATTACTGCACTCCGTATTAATCAAATACAATCGGGATTTGTTGCAAAGCACTCTTGATTAAGTTATTTGTTGATCGCACTATTATTGTTATGAACATTCCACAAAACAATGTTTACAAACACATAGAAAGTTTACTTAACATCCTGATACTGTCGAGAACCGATTCTTCGGAGATTTACACGTCGTAGAGGATTTGATTGACCAGGTTGAAACCGCCATCATGATTTAGCTGTAAAATCAATTGATTTTCAACTTAATTGGTTACGAAAACAACTTGGCATATTACTTTAGCACAATTGTATACATTACGAGAACTAAACAAATCTGCTGCATATTTAATTGTCCAAATGTAAATTCTCTTTAGTATTTTCAATCTAATTTCCTATGGAATCTTTCTATCAGAAAACGTGACCTTTTGTATCGAAAAAATATAGTGTGTTCCAGGACGTGTGAGACTCGCATATAAGTCAATCATAATGCATAATACAAGAAAAACTTCATACAGTACAAAAATTTCCAACAGAACATAAAAAATATATTTTAATGCCAGTTTCGGCAAAACCGGAAGTAACGTTAACTTTTGTTTTTTAAATGCCATTTTAAACGGAACATCTTGTATATTTTTAAATATCCAGAAAGGTAATTAAATCCAAAATATAAAAACTGCTATGCAGTAATAACCTATAGTGGATAATAAAAAATTATTGGCGATTGTTTATGGTGTTTATCAACAAATTATTTTTATATATAAAGCAATTTGATACTGGCCATGAAAGAATGTTACTAATAACTTTTTTTATTATTCACTTTAGGTTACTATTGCAATAAATAGTATATTATAGACCAAGGTAGAGAAGACATATTTTTTCTCAGCCGAGCAGAATTATTTCCCGAGATGCGAAGCATCGAGGTAAATAAGTTGCGAGGCTGATAAGTCTTCTCTACCGTGGTTTATATATTATTTTTTCCACTACTAGCACCTTTATTCCTTTTATAATTAATTGATTTTACATTAATAAAATATAAAATTACAAATGCAAAAATACGCACAAAAATAAAGTAGCCTTGCTTGAAAACAAGAAAATAGTTCAATTTCAATTGACATTTATGTAAAATATGTATTTTATAATAGTGGTTATAAAATGTCCAATTTTGATGATTTGAGTGAAAACTGCACTCCTCCTGAAATTAGGGAAGGTGCAGAAAGTGTTGGTGAACAGTTATTACCAGTAAAATCAAAAGATTTTTACATGAAAGTTTATGGTGAATTTAAAGATTGGTAGCAATTGTTTTCATTATTAACCAGTAGTTAAAAATGAAATATTATTAACCACTAGGAAAGAAATTCATCTTTTTGGCTCTAAAACAAAGTAAATAATGATATCGTTTAATGCTAGTAGAGGAAAAACTTTTTTATTCAGAATTATTTTAGAATATGCAAAAATATACAAGACGTTCAATTGTAATCAAAACTATTTTATGGAATATCTCAAAGAGACGACGTTTAATTGTTTTTTTTTTGGATACACCATCGTAATCAGCGAAAAAACTGCAATTATTTAATAATTTAGCCAACTTCGTAGCTCCAATAATAACGAAGTTAACAAAGATGCCCTGATAATTTCGAACACCCTGTATATACTACATTCAGTACGACGACATTTTAATAGGAACAACATTTATAACATGGGTCGAAGTGGATTTTTAGTAAACAAAACACCGAGCTGGTGCCTCTGTTCTAACTAACTAACGTGTGCTGGTTTAATCGCGGACAAAACACGTCGGTATTTTACTACCTTGCGTTGTATGTTCTATTAATATTTTATATTAATATAACCTTTGATAATAGCAGGTAAACGTGTCGAAATACGCGTAAGGGTAAAATAAATAAATATTGTTGAAGTAATAAAGTATTTTATTCATACTCAATATGAATTTCAGAGAAGTAAAGCTAGAACTTATAAATAAAAATATTGTAGCTGCCTACTATATTTAGTAAACTAAACAATTGCGTAAATACTCTGATTGACTTTCATAAATTGTGCTGCGTAAAACGCTAATATTTCATAATAGTAAAATACAATTTACAGACTTCATTTTCAGTATGAATCGAGCAAATTTGTTTATTTCTATTTCGCTGGGTTAGGCTGATCTCATATAAACACGTATACATCGCGGACATTTTGCAACAACACAGACAAATAAACATTTTTTAAATGTTTTGTTGGTTACACTTATTAAGTTAATATTGCTGTACAAACAGTGGCGTACTGTCTCAACTTTACGCGACGCGGGCTTTTACAGCTTGACACAGTTATTTATTGTTTATTTATTATTTTGAGCGAACATTTATGTAACTGTCAGGTAAGGCAGTTACAAGTTACCAAAAAAATTGTGGTGCAAAGGCCACGGGTTCAGCTAGTAACCTTTAAATCCGTATCTCTTAAAATAAAAAAGTTATAACGCTAGGAAGTTTTGGCTGGGACACCCTACACATTTCGCTTAGCAACAATGCCCAATAATTCTCTAAATATCTTCAAGAAATAATATTGTCAAAAATAGTTTCAAGGACGACACCACACTAATTGTTGTTTATTTAGATGTTTGAATAATTTCTACGAACAATATTGTTTCTAAGGTTAAAAACAACCTTTTTTTTGCGACAGAAATTCCCAAAAATCTCGTGCAATGTGGTGGAAATTCAAAAACCACAAGAATCAAAACTATTCTACGAATATTTTCCTTTCTCCTAATTAGCAATTCATTCATACAAATTGGTCAAACTAAACAAAATGTAACGGCCGATAAGTCATAGATAACGATAAGTTGTAACATTCCAATCAGCGGTATGAAGACATTAAAAATACCTTTTTCTCTTATTCAACCTTGTTAACGAAATTGTTTGATCCGCAATTATAGGTTACTTAATCTTGTTTGTTAGAAACATGCATTTTTGAAGAACGTAACGAATTTTTGAAACAATACAAAATGAAATGATAACTTTTGTCGATAACCTGGTTTATTATGTTGCTCTAATATCCTTGTAAAAATGGTATTTTTCCAGTAATTTTGATAAGTGGTTTGTTTAACATAACAACTGTGCTCGATTGCGACACCAGTTCGTTTTAAAATTGTATTCGAATTTAATAAAAGCTATTATTTCTGAGCATATTACTATAATGCGTGTTTTACCTTGGGAACCACTCTTAAAAATAGTATATTAATAAGAATTGGTGATATATAGATGGAATTTTTATTCTATTCTACTGAAAATATATACAGAAACCTCATATAACCTTATAATGTTTCCATCAGGCTGTATGTGGTGTTATGCGGTTTTTGAAACAACCGGGTTCATTATGTATGTGGTTTCATGAGGCAATATTTATTATTTGTACATAAAATATCAACATACGGATAAGTTTCACCTTAGCGAGTCAATATACAACACAAATTACAATTTTCAAGACAAATTCGCATAAAATATTACAGGAATAAAATAATCCGAAACAATATCCCAGGAAAAAATATCAACACGCAAAAATATCTGCGAAAAAACATTTAAAAAGTAATAATAAAAGTCTTAAAGAGTGTTTTTTTCCTGCTTATATGTATTAGAAGGAACCAATCTAATGCAAATTTTTTTATCTATGAAGTTGAGTACGTTGAATAATCATTGTAACATAATTGCACTAATCACTAAATTCACTATGTCACTGAGTAAATTGCGGTTTTTGGTATACCAGAAGCTCTGAATACCCAAATTTTGTTCAAAACATGTTCATAGTCATCAATTACGACTTTTTCTTTCAACAAACAAACCATTTCATCAATTCATCCTGGTTGCAAAATCGTCTTTTACCTACGCTCAGGATCGTATCCTGCAGTTCCAACTTTTCTGTAGTCAAAACACCTACAATGACAAACGATTGAAAATTCGTGGAACAGCATTAGATAATTTTGTCCACCTCGGCAAGACCTGCACTCCCCCCTTGGAATTTCTATGTATCTGAAGCGGTAATACACAGTGGCGGATCTCGATTTTGTGGGGCCCCAGGCGCAACCTGATCTGGAGGCCCCCTATTGACCTACTAAGAATGGGATGGTTCACTAAAATGAACAATGCAGAAAATCATAACGTTTTTTTTATTTTTGGAATCAACAAAAACATAAACACATTAAAATAAGATACGGAAATACAAAAATATTCTCAGGTACTAGAAAAAAAAAATGAGCGAAACACTTCGCCTGGACTTTCCTATAATTATAAATTAACATTGTTTTATATTTTCCAACACTTTCGATATACACCTGTCTAGACACGACTAGTTAAAGTAAATAGTTCTTATAAGTTGTAACATCTTGAAGCGGTTGAAGAAAGCCCGACAGCTGCGCTGCAAGCATAAGGTTGGGTTAAATATTCGGACTGAATCAACGGAAGCGCGGAAATTGATATTTGAAAATATATTAATAACTCGAGAAATATTATTTTTAGCAAGAAATTACTCTTATTAATTTGTATTTAGAATTTCAAAACCTTTCTGATTTTAAAGCCAAAATGCCACGTTTCCATTTAAAAAAAAAGTTATTTTTTACCGTGGCCGCCATATTAAAATTGGAAACTCAAGTTTTTTTCTTAAAAACAATCGAGAAGAATTTGCCCTACAACTTTGCTCTTGGGTTTGCGAGTCTATCTATTAAAATAAAAAAGTTAGCCTACACTGAACTTTAAACGACTAGTACAAGAATACAACTGCTGTAGAAAGTATGTGAAATTCTTCTAAGGACAAAAAGATTAAGGGGCAAAAAATTCGATTTTTTGATTTTTTGTATTAAGATTCTCCTAGAGCACACAAAACAAAAAAACAGATTTTT
The DNA here is from genome assembly GCA_958336395.1 of Ctenicera cuprea. NCBI lineage: Eukaryota > Metazoa > Arthropoda > Insecta > Coleoptera > Elateridae > Ctenicera > Ctenicera cuprea. The sequence continues at coordinate 66,414,889 of OY284487.1, read as the reverse complement.
AATTTTTTATCGAAAAAATTTGGGGGAGGGGAAACAGTAGCCCACCTAAATATGAAATTATCGAAAAAATATTATTATATTCGGATTTTGCTATCAATTTGCTATTTCACATTAACAGAAATATTTTATTGCCCCCCGTTAAATAAATAAAAGGGTACCAATTTTCAATTTTCAAAAATTCACAGAGGGCGTCACAGTGAAATTATAACAATGAGCAAATAACAAAATTGTAGCAGATGCCTATCTCTATCAGCTTAAAAAGTTTAAACAAAAACGTGTGGGCAGTTTTTGAGATTTTTTTTTTGAAAACTTCAAAAATTTTGGAGTGGTGCCATTGAGATCGTTTTTCGATTTTCAAAATTAATGATATTTCAAGGTATAGTACCCTTAAGGGGCTACCAAACAAGATGTAGTTGATCCCAATCAAACAACTGGTTTTTGAGTAAATGGGCGTTAAAGTCGAAATTTTCAAAAATTCGTAGCGGCCTCCATGTTGAAGCTAGAGAGTTCGGTAAAAAAACGTTTGATTTGTTCTAAGGCCTTCTATAATTTCCACTATACCAATTTCCAAAATTCAGTTTCTGAAAAAAATGCTACCAAAAAACATGTCTAGCTTCCGGTTTCGGGTTCTTTTTAAAAGCTTATTTTGTCAATGAATTTTTGATATACCTTCTCATTCCAAAGCACATCGAAATCGGTCCAGCCGTTCCGGAGATATGAGCGTTACCCACACACCCACAGACAGACATTTTTTAAAAACCACTGTTTTAGGATCCTGGAAGCCCAAAACATGTATTTCCGTCAAAATCTCGATTTTGAAAATTTGCATGAAATCAATACTTCCCTATACTGAAAGTATAGGAAAGTAAAAAATCACATTCCCATTTAAAAGAAAAAATCACATTCTCAGTTAAAAAGATCACAGTAAAATTCTGCATCATATTTTTAGTAATTTAGTATTACTAATTACTAAAGATGAAGAGTGTTCCACTTTAAACGAGTGGTGCTCGGTTTGCAGTGCACTGTAATCAAATGCAAGCAGGGTTGCAAGTTTTGGCGATTTGGAACCAAATTGGCTATCTTTTTTGTTTAATTTACCATGTTTTTTTTAATTGGCATCAATGACTTATTACCCAATACCCACTATGAAAATAGGTTTTAGAAGATATTAAAATTTGCCTACAATTATTATTTTATAATTCTCATATTAACAGACAGTAAAAATTTAATTTTGGTTTTTGAGGATGAGGCTCCCAACGATTTTGAGGCCCCCGCTTTGCCGAGGCCCCAGGCACGCGCCTCATGCGCCTGTGCGGTAATCCGCCACTGGTAATACATCAGATTTGTCAAAATGCTTTATAGGTACAAACTGCAAATGTTGTTGGAAGTACCCAACCCTTGCGTGGAATAACACAAATTCTTAAATTTATTAATATTTCGTTTTGTAGAAAAGTGAAAATAATTTGAGTTTTGATTAATAGAATTGTTTTTAAATTAAGAGTATGTGGAGAATTTGAGTGTTGGATAATTTTAAATTTTAAAAATAACCAAACAAATAAAAACAGTTTTGGTTTTTTATCAGTGCCGTATTACACACTAAACTGAGTAGGCTATAGCCTAGGGCCGCAGCATCAAGAGGGACCAAAAGCTTATCCAATAAAAATCATTTTTAAACCATATTTTTTGTAATTTAACGATATACGCTGAAAAATATTTTTAGTGTTATGTACCTTATAACACATTAGTAAATAGCAAGCACTCCAACATTTCTCACATATCAGACTCAAACATTTTGAATTGTTTTGTTATTAATTTTGTTGTAAATAATAAACTCAAACCTTGAGTCAAAATGGCGATAAGTAATTCACATAGCCTGCACTTCATGTAGTTTTGAGAAACCAGTGGCGTAACTACCGGGCTTCCGCGGGTTCCACGGAACCAGGGCCTGTGAGTCGTGGGGCCCGCCGAGGGCCTGTCCATTTACTACTTTTTTCCCTAAAAATAAGCAGACATCAGTTTTTTTGTTCCAAGTCAAATTATTTCTTTCAACGGTTCTCTTTTGACAAATATCTCTATCGGTAGGTCGAAAATGTTAGGCTGCTGGTAAGTAATAAATTAGTCCCACAGTTTTCTTTATATTTTAATCAGGCGACAATACGACTGAGTAATATTTTTTGCAATAAAAGTTTTTACATTTTTTCTTCTTCCGAATAGCACTACTGAACATCTGGGTGAGTGTGGGGGTACGTTATCATGGCAACCGCTTTGCTATTGGTTACGTTTTGCAAGACTGTTTTCGTCTGTTCATAAAGATTTTTAGTTGATTTTATAGTTTCTACGTTAAATGGGTTTTTATTAGATACTTAGTTATTTTGTTTGCCTTTTTAAATATATTCAAGTGTTTATGTGACATTTAAGGTTTTATTTGTATTTTTTACTGGGGATGTTATAAGGGCGGACCTAAGTCTAGAACCCAGGCCCCACAACTTCTTGTACGCCACTGTGACAAACCGAAGAAACCTTTCCTATGTTTATTTTAGTGCTCATACCTAGCTTTTATGCTGAAATTTTTATTTAGTTCAGACTCCTGATCAGTGTTCATATATCATTCGACTCACCTCTTGCCATTTCGTCGGGAGTCACGACGCTACTATAACAGACGTTGATTTTGTAGTGGGCTTAAGAGATAGTACTTTAATGTTATTTGAGTGTCCCTTGTGGCATTTATCTAAATCAGGTTTTAAAAAAAATATAGAAAGGTTACTTTACAGTCGGACTATAACTGAAAAAATCAGCATGTCATCACCAAAACAAAGACAGCTTTGATATGTATGTCACTCGACCCATCTTGCTATTTGAAATTGATAAATAGATGGACGTCGCGACGTCGCTGTAACGCGCGCCGACTCTTTTGTTTACTTAAAACATGTAATATTTTAAGTGTAACTTAAGTGTCGTTGGACGTTGGGGTCCATCTTTTAAATTAAATTTTTTTTATTTTAGCAGGAGGGGGGTTAACAATGTCCAAATTGCGACCTAAAATATTTCAGCTACTGTCCAATTACGGCCCAAATTGTGTTTGTAGATAAGAGGACTGAAAACACAACAATACAATTTAGCAAATTTTATTTCTAATACATGTAAAAGGCTACATGCATGAGAATTTTATGAAGACACAAATTTTATTTTTATGATAAAGCAAAGAACAATAATTAGTGTTACGTTTTCACTGAAATGATTTACACGTATCCGCCGATCTTAAAAAAAAGGCGGGGTTAAAACTGATTCCAGATATCGTGGGCTTTTGCGCAGTAGACTTCGAACACGTTAAACACTCCAAAGCTAGGTTACAAACCGACCTACAATGGTTCGTTATATGGTTAGCCTTGCAACTTTGTTCGCTCAATTATTGTAAATAAAATTTAATAGGGGTATTCAACGTGTTTTCACTTAAAACACTGTTCATCAACAAACTCCCCCACTTATTGTTGGGTCCGTCTTCGCCTCACAGCCTGTAACCTAAGCCTTATTCTACGTGCTTGCTATGCATGTATAGTTCCACTAAACAATCGCTAAATAATTGTTTGAGGATTATGATAAAAATACCATTTATTTTGGAATGAATGACAGTCGCATACCTGACTGGTAATAAATCCTGACCGCAAATTCAAATGGGATTTACCCGCTTTATAATGTCTCGGGTACCTGTTAAAATGTTAATATTTTGACCGCAGTTCGTGTGCGCCTGTATAGTATACAAATACAATACAAAATCTTAAATACGCTTTTGAAACCTAGTGCCAAGTGCAGCTTAGTTAAGAGCTAGTGTGGTGTTAATATTTATTAACTTTATAAAAGCGGTAGTAAGTTTTAATTTTAAATATATTTATTTTGGACATGTAATATTGTTTTCCCATGCATTATTACATTTCAGATGTTAAAAACATTTTATAGAACTTCTTTGAAAAATGTTCGTAACTGTAAGAATGAAACATCAATTAACTACGATAATAATAATGGTAAACGGTATATTTGATGTATAAATTATTAATTTTAACTGCCATTGTTTACTTGCTTCATGTTTTAGATCGGAGTTACAAATCGAGCTTCTAGATTGTTGAATTTGTACAGCAACAGCACGACACAAAAACAAAAATTCTAAAAATAATTCGATGTCCGGAAATAAAACTGAATTTTATTTATAAACGACAAATATTGCAGGAAATCAAGGAGAAAATCGTTCTAGAAAAATTTCAAGTTCGCAATATCCCAAAAGAATTTTTAATAACTGCGTATACATACCTACACTAAATTAGAGACGGACTGCCGTAACTCGCTGTTTATTAAATTAAATATTGAAATATATTAACCTTTTCACAAAATTTACATATACAGGTTGTCTCCACCAAAACTTCCCAGCGTTCTAGCTTCTTTATTTTAAAAGATACTGTTTTAAAGATCAATTAAAAATATTTTTTAAAAATGCGATTTTTGTGACAACCGTTAAAAATTACTAAATTTAAATACAAAACAATAGAAATATTATTATCGGCTATCTATTTTAATTAACCACCACCCTCTTTCGAGTAAATTAACAGACTCGGAAAAATATAATCTAGTTAAAATTTGTTCATTGAAATTACCTATTATAATCATAGTAGTATGCTATAAATTAGTTTGCATTCATTTTGAACAAGATTTTAACCAAACGGATTGCGAACTAATTTGTAGCAATCCTCTTATAATTATAGATGATTTTAATGAATAAATTCTAAACTTGATTAAGTAAAATAGATTACTATTGACAATAATATTTTCAGTTTTTTTCATTAAAATAAAGTAATTTTTGACGGGAATTGCTTTTTTTTGGAAATTCGTTATGCGATAGTAAGGAAAGATAAACACTTTTTAATCTACCCCCCCCCCCTCCAACCACCCACCTTGACTTCAAGGCCACTTATTCAAGATCATCCCCCCCATACACCTCTGACTTTGACTTCAAAGCCACTCCTCTTACCCCCTACTAACTAGCTTAAATTTAATACACCACCCGCCACCCCCTTGATTTCAGGGCAACGCTCTACCATCGACCTTGATTTTAAATCTGCTCCTTCAACCTACCTACACCAAAAATACAACAATTGACTTTACTATAAGTATTTATTAAGTTCATAAAAGCATATTAGTGCAATGAAGTATAGAATAAAGCAATTCATTTTATTAGAGTCATTTATTGTACACATAATAGTATATTACGCAACGAATCTATAATGATAGCTATTAATGCACGAGTGTCGTAATTCAAACGAGTGTATTAATAGCCATTATATAAGAATTGCATACACGACTTTTTCTACGACTAGTTAATTTAAAAAAATATTCATTAAAAAAGTTTTTTTGCAAAAAAACTCAAACTGTTTTGCGATGTTAACTGTCAACAACTCTTGTAACCATGGTTACCAAAAACAATGCTTTGCTTTATTTATAAGTTCGAGCTTTACTTCGTTGAAGTTCATTTTAATTTATTGTAAATAAAACAATTTTTAACTTCAACAGGTTTTGTATTTTAGCTTTATACCATTTTATACGTATTTCAACGTGTTTACACGTCATTATCAAAAGCTGCTATTGATCAGTTTGGGTCATTTCATAATGAAAATTTGTATCGAAATGGGTATCATTTTAGAATAGGCAGCGCACACTTAATAAGTAAATTAAAACATGGGAGTAGAAAAAATATTTTAAGCGTTCGACGATTAATCCAATTCAACAATAAATTTTTTGTCTGTTCCTTCTTTATGGCACTCATTAGTTGTATTTCCATAAAATAGTGACAATCTGTATAAGCAATCCATACTTGCTAATGTACTCGGTGAAAAATTAAACACTAAATACTGAAATTCGTTATCTATTTAATCTACCTTTTATAATATTTACAGTCTTAATTCGTAACAAAGTTTTCCTAATATTACGACCCAGTTTTTTACTTTCTAGTTCAACAATAACATTAATAAGATAACTAAAACTGACAAAGTTCAGCGTGAATGATTCATAAAAAAACTTAATTGGATTGTACAGAATTGTAAATCTATGGTGGATCTTTATTTTTTTGATTTATGTTGTATGATAATGAAAACTTTTATTAATAGAAATTGTTGATTTGTTATCAGTAAATTTGCCTGTTTCTACCCGTTAGGTTTGTTTGATTTTAATAAAATTTTTGTCAATATCCCAAAGGTAATTAGCACGTAATCTTGAGTTCGGTTTGGTTTTCTGAATTGCTCTGACGTAGATATTAAAACATCTGACCAGATAGATGTTATCACTCTATATAAGCGAGTTAACAAATGTATAGATTTAGTTATCTTTAGCGATTCACTTGCATGTGGCGATGCACTCCGAGAATTATTCTTATGAAAGTACGTAAATTTTTATAAATATATAGGAACTATATTAGGTATTCGTTACGTCATGTTCTGTTATCTTTCTTTATAGGAGTTAAAGTAATTTTGCATTAATTAGATACAAACGAAATTATTGTTATTACTACAATTTAATAGAGAAAAATGATAATCAGCCGTACATCTTACTACGATCGAGGTTAGCTATTTTTCCATATCTGGAATACATCGGAAAGATGCATTTTTGTGTTAAACGTTGGTCATGTTTTTAACTACCTATTTCCTTGTGTGTTAGTAAAAGATTTTGATTTTTCATTTTAAAAAGCGCATTGTTAAAACCACAATTAATCTGAAAACTGCATTCACAAGAAATTAACTAATACCCTCAGTTTATGTATCCGGATTAAGCCAACCCTGAACTCCGGTACTAATAAAAAGTAACAGATTGGACTTTATGGAGTACGTTTCATATAAATTTGGTTATTTTTTTGGGTAGCTGCTTATACTTTCATATGTTGTCATCAATATTTTTACCAATCTGTTTATAAATAAACAGTCTTTTATTATTTTTATTAAACTGTTTCTAAATCAAATTACTTCCTTAGTTGAAAATATATTTTTTTAGAATTTATGTAGTTTTTACACGGTTAAATACCGAAACTCAGGCGCTTTCCTATTTACACTATTGAACTCCGGTACCGGAGTTCAAATGCTTCCACAATTTCTTTCGTCACAAAACAAATAAATATGAGTCTATACACATCTATTTGATCGCGTAGTAATCTCGGTGATATTCCTAACAGCTTTATCGATATTTTTGAGGGAATCATCTGTAAATCGTCTAAAGTTACTTGTTCAAAAATGGCCACCTAGACAGTTTTATGGTTGTTCGCCTATTGTTTTGTAATAATGAATTTTAAATCGTGAAATGGTATTAATTAGTCAAGCAATTTTCTAGTGAAACATTCTACCTGCCTCATATAATCAATAACTATACCACGAGTGATTAAAAAAATTATCGAGTTATTAAGTTACATATCACTATTTGAATTGCTGAAAATTTTAGTTGGTAGCAGTGAGTATAATTTGGTGTATTATTTCAGGCATAATACAATTGTCAAATTACATTTATTTTTTAAAATTAGCAAATAAAACAAATGAGTAGGTTCGGTTATTTATCGTTTATTTCGTTAAAATTTTGTACGTCAAAAATAATCGGGTTAAACTGTTCTATTGGCTGCTGAAACGGCAAATGCGACGTAACGATTGGTCGATGTATTATGAGTGCAATAATCCCACTCATGCTATTTTACTAATGCCAAGCATTAGCCCAAAAACCTTATAGGCAGGTTTTGAGCCACTAAAAAATTGAGCATGTTTCAATTGAAATGTTTTGGTTTGTTTATTAGAGGTAAGAAATAATTCATCTGCATTATGAATTAACATTACAAGCGATCTTATTAATATGCCATCGGTTCAAAATAAACTTAAGTATCAATAACAATAACAAACCAACAAACTGCTGCATCTACGAACCGGTATTAACGAATAACTAGCTGAACCTTACACCGTACACTTTTTTTACTTTCCTATACTTTTAGTATTAATTTCATAAACAATTTATTATACGACATTTTGACGGACATACATATGATCGACTTTCAGGAACCCAAAAAATGTTTTTTAAATGTACGTATGTGTGTGGGTATATGTGTGGTATTTCAAAATTTGCGGACCGAGAAGTAGTAGCATTTTTCCAGACACAGAATTTACATTGAAAAATGGAATCTGATGGAAGATCTTAGGGCAAAGTGAATGCTGTTTTTTCGAACATTGAGGCTGCTGCAAATTGTTAAAATTTTTGACTTTTTTTGCAATTTGTACTATAATAGCCTTAGGGTAGTAAAACGTCACTATGTAAAAGATTTCTTTTATAAATAAAAACTTGTGGCGTGAAAGTTTGCAAAAAAATATTGTTCAAAAACCAGCTACACAATTTCTTTTAAATTTTGTAGGCTTATACAGAGAGGGATATGGAACAATTTGGTTTTTGTTTTAGTTCGCTAATTTTTTTTGTAAAGTTAAAAAAAAACTTTTAAATTTAAGTTTATGCCCCTTTATTTAATAAATAAGACAAGCCGTTGAAAACAGATTTTTTTCCTCTTCCAAATAATGCATCATTCTCATATGCTCGCAAGAAGGAAAAGATGGACTGTTCTAAAACTACTTCCCCACCACTGGGGGACTTCAAGGCAACTCCTTCACGGTCACCCCTCACTAACTTTAGCTCCAAAGTCCCTCCTTTTTCCTCCAACCAAGTACCTTGATTTTAAGACTACAGTTACTACCGCCCTTGATTTCAGGACTGCCCCCTACCAACAAGCTTGATTTTACGTCTCCTAATCCTTACGACTCAAAAATGTAATATCCAAACAACTCCACATTAATTTTAACAGTTCAACATTTTGAGATTTTATTATAAATGATAATTATAAAACAAAACAAACGACTTTCGTTGGTTTTGTTTTATAATTCATTTTTTTTAAAGAAAAATCATAGAATTACATGGAGCAACTCCATAATATTTCCCCAACCCACCCTTCGATAAACCTCATATATGGTTGAATGCTCCTTTCTAAAGACGAATTGATGTTCTTAAATTATGTTCTTATTTTCTATGATTGGCAAGAGTCTCTCGGCAAGCAGCTTTTCCAGTAGTTTGCCTAGTGTAGGTAATAGGCTGATAGGCGTATAAGAAGTTACTTTACTAGGTGGTTTGCTGGTCTTCACTATGAAGATCACTTGGGCAACCTTCCACTGCGCAGGAAAGTAACCCAAGACTGCATTGTAGAAAGTTATTACCATGACTATATTTCTACGGGGAAGTTCTATAAGAAGTTGTCCTGCAATTAGAGCAGAGCCAGTAGTATTTGTTGGGTGGAGATTAGATTTAATCTTAATCATATCTTTGACTTCCTTGGCAGTGAACAAGTCCGGTAGTGGAGACATTTGGTATGGAGCGTCCAGAAAGTTTTTTATTTCTGATTCTTCTTTGGGAGTTATTGACGATGACAGAGGTTGAAACACTTTTACTATAGATGTTGAGCAAAAACTTTCTCCAAGCTCGTACGCGCCCAGTTGCTCTTTTCATTGTTTAGAGGAGGGACTGGTTGACTCTGACATTTGATTCTGTTAGTTGCTCTCCACAGAGCATAGTTTGTGTCTTCTGTCGCACTTAAGATATTCTTGAAAGCTTTCGTTTTTGAAGATTTTGATTAATCCTTTTAGTAAGTTTTTTTTTTTTTTTATTTAGAATGAACCAGATCAACAATATATATTGTTATACATGGTTGAGTTGTAAATATAAAATTAACATGACATTATTAATCTTAACTTAGAGGCAAAATTGACGCCCATCGCTAATTAATTATTCTAATTATTGAGGTCCAATAGTTTATCTTGCGGTAGTTTTCTTCTTAGCCTTGTATGTATGTTTAGTTGACCAAGGTGATGTTGCGCTGCACTAGGGCATTGATTTATGTTATCGAAGAACTTTTGGGCACTTTTTTGGATGAACTGCTTAATAGTTGTTATTCCTAGCTCAGTATGTATCTGCTGGTTACTAATGAACCATGGGGCATTGATTGCTATGCGGAGCACTTTATTTTGAAAAACCTGTATTTTTCTTATGTTGGTAGCAGAAGTGGCACTCCATACTGTGCATGCATAAGTAATTAGGGATCTTAAAAGAGCGGTGTACAGAAGAATTGCACAGTCGGTCCGAAGAGGTGTTTTCCTATTTAGTAAGGGGTATAGTACAGCTAGTCGAGTATATTCCTCGTTAAGCTTTTTGTTGATGTGTGCACTCCATGTTAGTCTGATGTCAAAATGTAAACCAAGATACTTAACGCTTGTGTTTTTGTCCATCCATGGAATTTCAGAACCATTCACTTTGATGTTTGGGATCTCATCTGGGATGCGTTTGAGTGTGAAAATTTTGTTGCTACATTTCGAGGAGTTAATTGTTATTCCCCATTTTGTGAACCATTTAGTTAGAATGTTCATTGAGCGTTGAAGACGTTCCACTATTTCCGTGATACTGTCACTTTGTATTACCAATGCCGTATCATCTGCATATGTTGCTATTTCACCAATGTTTTGCTGAGGTAAATCATGGATGTAAATATTAAAAAGGGTAGGACCAACTATACTACCTTGAGGAACCCCTGCATGGAGACTTTTAGTAGAGGAAATAGTGCCATTTAGCTTAACCGCAAAAGTTCTATTTTCCAAAAAGGAGAATAATATTGCCTTGATGTAATTTGGAATATTTATGTGTAATAACTTGTACTTTATTCCGTCAATCCACACCTTGTCAAAGGCTTTAGTTATGTCTATGAAAGCTATGGCAGTGTATTGTTTATGCTCATAACCCCGTTTAATAATTTCAGAGATCCTTTGTAATTGGTGGATGGTGGAGTGATTCTTTCTGAACCCAAATTGTGTTGGAGGGATTTTTAGTACGTTAGAAGCTTGGTTATAGCGCATTTTATCTGATGGGTATCTAGTATTTTGCCAAATTTTCCTGAGACTTCTCTATTCAACAATTTTTTTTGATGAACATTCGACAGCATTCTTGTAGGTTTTTATATGGAATTTCAGGTGTAGCTTCCCAAGCCGATTCTTGGATTATTTTTGTGAAGTTAAGAACCGCTGATTCTAGGTCTTTGACAGTTTTGAGTAGAATTTTCATGTAAAGTTGGGTATCTGCTAAATCTCTAAAGTAATATCAGTCTGTTATGTTGTTAAACAATTTAGTAGGCTCTTTTTTTTTCAATAATTGTAGCGCTTATTGTGGCTATAACGGCAGTGTGATTGGAAGATAAGTCCATGCATGATGAAATCTCTTGGTATCCTAGAACAATACCTTTTGTAACAAATAAATCTAACAGAATCGGTATTTTGTTCACGCCCGTAGGCCAATTCGTAGGTTCATATGTTGATAAGCGGTTTAATTGCAATTCTTGCATTACCTGATACAACACCCTACCTCTGCCAGGTAGAGAAATATTATTAAAATTTAACATTTATTGAGTAATACTTCACTATTGATTGCAACTGCTGGGAGAAAAAACTGGGGAAGTTAAGAGGAACTTATAAAACTAGCAGGAACAACATGGATTTACTTAATTCTCTGTGACGCATTCGAATAAACGTAGATAATGGCTTTAAATGCTTTTACCTAATTCCTAATAGCCTTTAAATACTTATATTGTCGCTATTTCCATGCAGACAAATATCACCGCTACTAAGAAAATAGTAACAGCTAAAGGGTATTTTAAATTGAGAATTTGGACCTAAAACAAAATCATGGTTTGAAAACCACTTTTTTTTTTATTTCTATTAACAATCTACAACACCGCACAATAAGAAGTATAACATATATAAATATTGTCTTAAATGGTAATTCCTTTGGACATGAAAAGTTTGATCATTTAATTTACTGCTAAACTATTTGTTGAAACTAAAATCTTAGATTTGTTAAATTTAAAAGTTTGCCAGTCGATTGTGCAACCAATCGTAAGTGTGTTTGTTAACCTATTAGTTATTACATTACTTTTTTTTCCCTTAATAAATCACATGCTTGTATTGCTATCTCATATGAAGTGAAATTTATCTAATCGCGTTTTTTAACCTATTTAGTTCTATTCAATAAACTTTATTACATTTATTTTAAGTAGAGAGCGGTCGTAGCTCAGTGCTAAGCGCGGGCTGCCAATGCAGCGGATCCGGGTTCAATCGCCGGCCCGGTCGTTCTCCCTCGCAACTCAACGGGAAACCAGCGAGGTGGATTTTTCCCCAGGAAAACCTCTCTGTAGGAAAAGTGCATGCACTTCCTGTGGTTCGGAGCCCACGTTAAACTGTATGTCCCCTATGTCTGTCTGTGCAAAATATCTATCGCCGCACACCAAACACAGACATAGGAGAGAGAGGTAGCCAACGCCCTGAATAGGGTATGGCACTATAAGAAGACATTTTAAGTACGTAGTGCAATACATTATTGCGGTTTGTTAATTTATTTGCAAATATACAAAAGAAAGAATAATAAAAAAAATCGATTTTCCTTTGTATAAATATGCATTTGTTAAATAACGCGTTTCTAAAGACATTAACATTATAAACAGAAAAGTCTTTTACATGAAATAATGTAATCAGTTTTCAAGTAATTCAACCTCAAATATCTTGAATAAAAGGAGGGAGACATTTTCTGTCATATATTTGTGCACATCTACTCACAGCCGGATCAATTGCTTAGGATCGCTTAAAATTCATTAAATTGTAGAAATTATAATTTGTTTATTATTATTAATATTATTAGTAAATTCGAAAAGCACGAATTGTAAAAGTATTTATTTTTTTATTAATAAGTTCTAGCTTTACTACGCCGCAGTTCATTTTAATTTATTACAAATAAAACAGTGCTTAACTTCAATAGGTATTTTTATTTTAGGTTTAGCTTTATACGTATTTTGACACGTTAACATGTCATTTTCAGAAGCAAGATTAAAAGTAAACAGTTGGTGTTGCTATAAGAACAATAAATCTTCATAACTTGATCTTGGTTTTCTATATCTGCGTCCAGATGACTTGATTTCTCATTCCAAAACGTCCAATAACGGTGAATTTAAGAGATCAATTTGCTCGTTCATTAAAGGTACAGTTTTTAAATTGTTGTGAACTTCAAATGCTTCCAACTTTTATCATCACAAAATTAAAGCACACCAAATTTTGTGCCGAAATATCAAGTTGTACAAAAGTGAGCGAGGGTGGGGGTACTTTATAGACAGACGGTACAAACCCACTTACAACATCGTCCCATATCTTCCCACGATTGATAACATCGTATGTAAATTTATTTTAGGTATATGATGTTTCAGTGTAACACATCACTTTTACTTTACATTTATTTAAAAAAAGTTATTTTTTATGATAGTACGACAAAAATATATACTAACTCTATATTTGTATAGCTTGTGATTTGAGCATATTTTTTCAGGAACATCAGCAAACATGTCTACCGAGGCAGAAGTTGTCATAGGCAAACTACCTCAAATAGAAGTATGCAAAGTATACAAGATTCGATGGCTGATTTTATCCATATTCGTCCTTTACTCTGCCAGCAATTCTATGCAATGGATTCAATACTCTATTATTGCCGATGTGATAGTTAAATATTATGGCGTCTCGTATACCGAAGTAGACTGGACTTCTATGATTTACATGATTTTATACATTCCATTTATTTTTCCGGGCAGTTATATGCTGGACAGACTGGTAAGTTTCGGTTCTACAGGTTCTACATATACCAGGTGACCACGAGAACATGCAACAACCGGCCATTTTTCTAATTTTTAAATTATTAATTTACGACGTAAATCGATGTTAATTTGGACTTCCAATTTAACTGGAAGTGATAGCAATATTTTTTATTTTTATGTGTATATTACCCAAAAACATTTGAATTTAATTATTTAAAAACTGAGAAAATTACCGGTTGTTACATGTTCTCGTGGTCACCTGATATGTATAAAATAAATACATAGATTAGAACTATAGATGGCCACACCGTGACAGAAGTATTAGATATCACCTACGGTGCTTGATAAAATGAGGTATAAGTACTGCATAAATTACAAGTACTAAACACTTTTAAAAAGACTTCAAATTCAGGGCGTCAAGTACTCAAATACGTTTACACGTTTTTTTACTGTTTTTTTACTCAAGTGGGGAACAATTTCTTTAGAAATCGAAATTCGTAGTTCCTTCCCACGTAGAAGAAGTTGATATGAAAAACAATCTACATTTCGGCTACAATTGTTTCTATTATCTATTTTACTGCGATTTATTCGAAAGGTGGCTTTGATCAGTATTTCCCGTAACTACAGCTTAATAATGCATATGTTTGTACCTAGATCACTAAATCAACAAGCAGCGAAACATTCTTCTTTATATCTAATCTAAAAGAATTTTTTTAAACAGATATCAATGGCTTGATATTAAGATGCAGGAAGGTTCTCCAATTATTACCCAGTTTCCTAAATAAAATCTCTCAAAGATTAAAAATACGAAAACTGGAACAATTTTTTGGAACGACATAATGTGAAGTGCACTTTTAAAAACACTTGTATGCTGTTTTTCGATAGGAATTCTGAGAATACGGTCTTGAACTAAATATTATCTCGTCAAGGGAAATCTGTAGCTTATTTTTTCAGTAACCTGCAAAAATATTATCGTTTCAAGCACCGTGACGTCATAAAAATGTGAGCTGATTGTACGAAAAAAATTTTTAAGAATTGCATAGCTGGTTGTTTGAAAAATTGAGTAAACTACTGGAACCAAAAGTTAACGTTTGATGCATTGCTAGAAATTAGATGTAGGTATTATTCTATATCTTGAGTATACACCTAAGTGTTTGCACAAGATATTCGGGGGATTACTGAAACCTGCAGATTACTATAATCTTGTTATCTAGTTGGTTCTATTCCTAGAAGTGTTATCTTTGCAGTTTGTCTAGACATTATAGTAGTAATCTGTTAATCATAATTGCTTACAATAATTATAATTATTTATGCAAAGAACAACTGTATCTGTAATATCAGTAGTTGTGTGTATGGAAGCTTACAGAGAGTTATGTGATAACAATTCTCTGAAGAAGCACAGATAAAGAGTATTGTATTTCTTTTGATAATTTCTTTCCTGTGTGAAATCTTCTGCTTTTAGAGTTAGTTCTATTTTAGCTTTGCATTAAGTAGGCTGCCGGATTGAACTCCGACATTTCTGTAATTTTTAAAATAAATAGTTTTTAAAAATACGTTTGGTCGTTAAATAAACATAAATGGCGCAGTCGTTGTAGGATCTGACAAAAGGGCTTTATAAAATTTTCAAAAATCAAAATTAAATTTAGCTCTTTGAGTTTTAACTCTTAATTGTCGGATCCCCGAATCTACATCAACTCAGACGGCAAATTCCGTAACCCAGTAATCGGATTGAGAGGGACAAGCATCGCCCCAGGACCGAGCATCGCTGGTTGCAGAAAAGCAGTTCATAGCGAACACCTGATCATCGAGATCAATCCTGATCATTGGGATCAATATGAAATTGTAAGAGAATTTTTTATTACTACATTAATCAAGTGAAAGTGATTATTAAATTGATTTAAAACATATTAACATAGATATTAAAATAGATTAAGTTCAAGTAAAACGTGGTAAGCGAGACAATTCAGTGTATGCACTAGGTATACTTCATTTCTGAATTTACTCACGTTTTATGTGTAGGAATTGTAAATTTAAGTTCAAGTAAAACGTGGTAAGCGAGACAATTCAGTGTATACACTAGGTATACTTAATTTCTGAATCTACTCACGTTTTATGTGTAGGAACCCTGCCCAAAATAATTTAAGTACTTACTAACATAAAAATAAAATTTAATTTTTGAGTGATTAATGATTAGTACGGACACATCATCTGATAGCGAAACTGATCAGATAAACGATTTAGAACCACAACCTTTTCAACGAGTTATTTTAAGACCACCCCGTTTAAGACTAGCTATAATGGATAATCAACAAGGAGTAGCTCCTCAAGCAGGACAACCCCCTGTAGCACAACCATTTAATGGTTACCCACAAGGTTTTCATATGAGTATTCTTAATGAAATACCTAAATTTGAAGGAAATCCCGTAGAATTAAGCGAATATATCCGTGCTGTAGAAGATATCTTCTCGCAATTTTGGCAAGAACAAAACCCTGGCGCGTATATCAATAAATTACTTTTATCAGCTGCCCGCAATCGCCTAAAAGGCGCTGCTCTCGAAATTATAACTGGCCATCCATATCACTCTTGGGATGAGCTAAAAGAAGTTTTGATCAATAATTTTGGAGATCAACGTTCCGAATTAAATATTCAAATTGATATGACTAGACTCAGACAATCCCCTAAAGAAACACCTGTAGATTTTTTCAATAAAGTTCGATCGTTATTAGCAATAATAAATTCTAAAATATCTTTGGGAAATGAAGCACAGGCAATAAAAGATTACAAGATGGTAGCTTCCAAAAATTTAGCATTAAAAGTTTTTACAAGCGGTTTGTTAGAACCCCTTGGTAGTTTTATTAGAAGTCGCTCACCCAACTCTTTAGAACAAGCACTAACTTATGTTAAAGATGAATTAGATATTCGTTATTTTCAAGGAATAGGAAAAAATTATTCTCCCAATATTTACCCGCAACAAAAATTCAACACATTCGCTCAAAATCAATCAAGAACACCTAATAAAATACATCCCCTTTCTCAAAGCTATCACCAACCTAATTACAACCAACAAAATTACTCTTCCAATCAAAGACAACCTCAATTTAAACCTCAATTTAACCATACTTATCAATTAAATCCAAACCAACCCCCAACGCGATTCCCCGGAGAGCAAAAACAATTTGGAAAACCTGGACAAAACGTGTTCGCCCCGAAACGTAATTTTCAACCTACCAATAGACCCGAACCGATGCAAACAAGTACTATACAGAAACGCCCTGCTTCACAGCAATTGCAAAAACCTCAACCCCAACGACCATTTAATTCAAACCTTAACCAAAATTTTAGACCCAACAATTATTTTCAGCAATCAAATCAGTCTAGAAATTTCCACTCACAAGAATTGTATAACGCAGACTTTTATGAACCACCCGATTTTCAAGAAATTTGTTACGAACAAGAAACTATTGAAATTCCCGAAATGTTAAATCAAGACTATTATGAACCAGAACAGGAAACTTTAGATTCATTCTCTGAATACCCCGAACCACCAATTGAATATACGGAAGATACCGTAAATTTTCAATAAGTGCCTCGGTCGAATCTTTTTCAATTAATCCAAAATCAAATTTACCATATATAATAATCCCAGAAACTAACGATAAACTATTAATAGACACAGGAAGTTCACGCACCATACTTTCACCCCAATTCGTAAATACTTATTTTCCAGAATCAATATTCGAACACCCCTTTGAAATTACTACGTCTCACGGGACCACTAACCACAATTTGGTAGCAAAAGTACCCATTCAAAATTTGTTTTCAGAAGAAGGAACACACTTATGTTATTTATTTAATTTTCATACCGAATACGTTGGACTAATAGGCACTGACCTACTAGCCGATTTACCCGCAAATATCGATTATCGATGGATGCACATTCAAACTGATAAAACAACAGTACCATTTTACTATAACCAATCGAAATTAAAACAAGAAGAACAAAAACGTAATCAGTGCAATTTTTCAAAAATCCAACCCTCAAAAAAAATTTTGAAATCAATCACATTGCCACCCAGAGTAGAAAAATTCGTTACATTACCCGCGGTAGGAAAAGATGGTTACAAATTAGCTCCTAAATTACACCTAACTAAACACGTGCTAATGCCTTCAGCCATCATAAAATTGAAAAATAACTGGTTCTGTACCAGCCTAATAAATTTATCTAACGAACCCCAAACTTTGACTATTTCTCAACCACTCATTCTCGAAGATTATACTTCTGCAAAAGACCAGGTTCAGATTAATAATCATGACAATCTAACACCCCAACGAAAACACCTGCTTTTTCAAAATTTACAAAATAATTTAAGATTAGACCACCTAAATTCTGAGGAACGTGCATTACTAACAAACCTTTGTCAAGAATACAAAGAAATATTTTATACGCCTGAAATACCTCTGTCCTCAACTACCCTAACTAAACACCACATAAGGACAAAGACAGACACACCAATATTTACAAAAACATACCGATACCCACATGTACACCGACAAGAAGTAAAAAGACAAATTGACAAAATGTTAAACGAAGACATAATCGAACCCAGTGAATCACCTTATAATTTTCCGATTTGGATAGTCCCTAAGAAACGCGACGCCTCTGGTATACAGAAGTGGCGAATAGTTATCGACTATAGAAAACTGAACGAACAGACTATCGATGACAAATTTCCTTTACCCCGAATAGAAACAGTATTAGATAACTTAGGAAGAGCTAATTACTTTACTACACTCGACTTAGCTTCTGGTTTCCACCAGATCGAAGTTGAAAAACGTGATAGGGAAAAAACAGCCTTCTCTACAGAAGAAGGTCATTTTCAATTTAAACGTATGCCATTCGGTTTAAAGAATGCCCCCGCTACCTTCCAAAGAGCAATTAACACTGCTTTGACAGGACTTACCCCTAATCAATGCCTAGTATATCTTGATGACATTATTGTATACTCAAGTTCACTACAGGAACACATTAGTCGTTTAAAAAACGTATTCCAGAAATGTAAAGACACCAACATAAAGATTCAGCTAGATAAATCAGAATTTCTCCAAAAAAACGTAAAATATTTAGGACACGTAATAACGCCAGATGGAGTCAAACCAGACCACTCCAAAATTGAAGCCATCAAAAATTTTCCTTTGCCCACTACCAGAACCGAAATTAAATCTTTTTTAGGACTTTTTGGATATTATAGAAAATTCATAAAAGACTTTGCAAAAATTACCAAATTTCTCACCCATTGCCTAAAAAAAGAAAACAAAATTGTCCATAATCAAAATTTCCTAGACTCTTTTGAATATTGTAAAAATCTTTTGACTAACGAACCCATTTTACAATACCCAGATTTTAATAAAACATTCGAATTGACTACAGATGCATCAAAATTTGCACTTGGTGCAGTTCTTTCCCAAGACGGAAAACCTATCAGCTACGCTTCACGTACGCTTAACGACACAGAACAAAAATATAGCACAATAGAACGAGAATTATTAGCTATCGTGTGGGCTACGAAACAATTTAGGCCATATTTGTTTGGAACCAAATTCACCCTTTTCACAGACCATAGACCTTTAGTATGGCTCCGAAACCTTAAAGAACCAAACTCAAAACTCACGAGATGGGCTTTGAGATTAGAAGAATTCAATTTTGACATTCGATATTTACCTGGAAAAACCAATAAGGTAGCAGACGCACTTTCTCGGGTTCAAATCCATCCGCTAACTATTAATGACGATATCTTTGACGAAATTGATGAAATTATACATGACGTAGACAGAATAAATACACCTGAGCCGACATCCCCCAACTTCAGTGTAATACCTAATCGGTCAGAAACGCCGAATATTGATGATTTGTTTGACATACCCATCCTCGAAACTCCTACTCAAAATGTTTCACTAGCATCCCCAAACAACGATGATGACTCATTAATAGATACTATTCACACCCAACAAAGCTCAACACCAGTAATAGACATTAGTGATAAACCATTACAACATTTTAATAAACAGATAGAATTTATCGAAGCTAATTTACCTAGGAAAATTCAAATATCAAAATTCGATGGAGTTACCCACTATTCAGTTTTTGTAAACCCTAATAACAAACAAACTAAATTTAATGAATTGCTTATAGAACATTGTGAACCAAAAACTCATTATTATTGTTACTTCCCCAACGATTCACTATACCAAGAATTTTCCCTATATGTAAATTCAATTACAAACGAAAACACCCCCAAATTTCACAAATGTACCACACAAGTTACATATATAATTAATCCAGAAGAACGACAAAATCAAATAATGAATTACCATCTCGGTAAAACAAACCACCGAGGAATATCCGAAACTGTTGAACATTTGCAACGTAAATATTTCTGGAAAGGTATGACTAACGATATTAAAATTTTTATTAATAACTGCCAAACCTGTAAAATTCAAAAATACAATCGAAACCCGATAAAACAGCCTTTACAGTTAACCCCAACTTTTAATCGCCCATTCCATACTATCCATATGGACATATTTCAAATTAATGGTCAAAAATATTTAACTCTAGTAGACGCCTTCTCTAAATTTGCTCAAGCCTATCAATTACGCTCTAGTAACATAATTGATGTAACCGATCGATTATTTTATTTCATTACAACTTACACCGCCCCTAATGTATTAGTAGTAGACAACGAATTTAACAAACAACCCCTAATTAATTTCTTGCAATTACATAAAATTTTGTTGCACGTCACAACGCCATATCACCATCAGTCAAATTCGCCTGTAGAACGCCTACACTCGACGCTTTTGGAACACTATAGACTTTTAGGTGAAATGCCTGAAAACAGGAAAATACCCTACTGTGTAATGGCATATAACCATTCAATACATTCAAATTTAAAACTCACACCTTTCGAAATACTATTTGGACACACTGACAATAAAAATCCTTTCGACCTAGATTATGAAAAATCATTTTTCGAAAACTATGTAACTAACCATAAAGAGAAAATGAAACATCTGTACGACGCCCTTCATGACAAACAAAACCTTACGAAAGAAAGCCGAAATGAAAAATTTAACCAACATCGAAAAACCAAAGTATTCAAAATAGGAGACCATGTTTACGTTAAAACTAACGCAAGAAATAAAAAAGAGCCTAGATTTGTAGGTCCCTACATCGTAGAAAAAATTCATGAACATGACACGTACGACGTTAGAAATACCCCTACAAACAGTATTTTGAAAAGACATGCCAATGACCTGATGCCTTTTACAGGACACTGCCGACCATCCTCTTCCTTATTACCTGGCGGAATTTCGAGTGCCACGTAACAATAGAGACTTTAAACGAAAATCCTGGACTATACCCTCTACAAAAAGGTAAAGCTCTTTTAAAAGAATCAGAATGGACCGTAATTAAAATTCTCGACTATACCCCTATATTGACTAATTACCATACTCTCAAAAATAATCTCATAAAATCAATATCCCTTTTAGAAAACCAGTACTATCCTATGTCACATAGAAGTTTTGTAGAATTAAAAGACATCCTGTTAAGTCATAATAACCAATTACTAATCCTTAAACAATACATTAACAAAGCTGATCAGTTGCTGAACCAATTGTTCCCTGAAATGCAAACTACTAGACAAAAACGAGGTTTAGTGGACGGATTAGGTACTGTCATTAAATTTGTCACAGGTAACCTGAACGCAGAAGACGGGCGACGCTACGAAAGCATGATATCTAAATTAACACGTAATTCTGAAAAGCAAAAAAATGTTTTGTTAGAACAGGCACATATCCTTGATAATACTATATCCACCATACATGATCTTTCTGAAAATCAAAAATTACTAAATGACAACCTTAATAAATTTTTGTTAGACAACGTAGAAATCAAACGAATACTAACTGCAGACTCTACTCATTCAATAATAAATCAATCTATTCAGTCATTACAACTATTCATCAACGTTTGGCTCGAATTAGAAAATGCCATGACTTTTGCCCAAGGACAACAACTACACCTCTCCTTCGTTGATAATAATGACCTCATTCAATCCCTTAACCAGATAACCGAATCTCTGACCCAACTCCAAAATTCTAATAAAAAAAGTTTATCTCTTCCCTATCCGGCGAATTACAAATATCTTCATCTATACGAATCAATTATTACAACAAAAATATATCAAAAAGACAAAGTCTTCACGTTTATTTTTGAAATCCCCTTAATCAAACCTTTTTCTGATTATCAGTTAATCAAATTGATTCCTTTTCCTGCATATTATAATACAGATGGTAAATTCCGTATGGTCGTACCCTCTTATAACACCCTGTTATTCACTAATGATTTCAGCGTCCCCATTGAAACTGATCGTTGTCAGCAAACCTCCGTAGGACATTATTTTTGTTCCCAAGATAACCATTTTAGCATTCCAAATTCAAAATTATGTGAAACACAACTATTATCTTTCTATGATAATCAAACATGTCAGCCATATGTTTTCGACTTAACTATAAACAAGATATTACAAATTGACACAGCTACATGGCTAATTAGTTCACCTACCAAAACCATTTTAGACATACAATGTAGCCAGGCTACTAATAGAAAAGAAATTACAGGGTCAAACCTAATACATCTGAGTCCAGACTGTTCAATTTTGATTAATCACGATGAATTACTGTTTACTATGAAATCTTCTTCTACTAAAGAAGTTACTCTAAAATTACCCAGTATCGGTAAATTGCGAGTACACCAATCTAATAATATCAATATTTCAAAAATTGACCTGTCACCTATCAATACCCAAAAATTGGTTAGAAACCAGTTAAAGCTTAGTGATCAAAAAGAAAAGTTACTAAATGATAACTCCCCGGTCACAGGTTTAAATATTAGTTCATTCATTATTGCTAGTTTATTAAGTATTATCTTCATATGTACTATATTATACTTTTATTGTAAACGTAACTCTTTCAAAGCAAAATTAATTGAAATTTTAAACACATCGCAAGGTAAAGCGATCACACCTGATAATGTACCAAATTCATCTCTGCTGCAATGCAAAACTTAAATATTGCTTCACATATTTAAGATTCTTGGCATGGAGGAGTTATGTGATAACAATTCTCTGAAGAAGCACAGATAAAGAGTATTGTATTTCTTTTGATAATTTCTTTCCTGTGTGAAATCTTCTGCTTTTAGAGTTAGTTCTATTTTAGCTTTGCATTAAGTAGGCTGCCGGATTGAACTCCGACATTTCTGTAATTTTTAAAATAAATAGTTTTTAAAAATACGTTTGGTCGTTAAATAAACATAAATAGAGAAAACAGAAATAGTATTTTATTTGCATTCTAAACCATCTGAAGTAGAAAACAACGAAGAAATAACACCCAGGAGTAACTTTAATATTATAAGCGCAACGTTTAAGCTTCTTACAAAAACTGCATCCTTCTGCAGCAAAATGCATTTAATAGTGTTTTGATAATCTCGGATATTTTCTCCAAGATTTTTTTCTCTTCCAGAAAAACTTAGAAGAAAAGTATCACACATTTGATTGATTTGTTAAACTGTTATTGTTATTAGTTTGAATAATTTACATTACGTTATCCATAGTCTCTCAGGTTGGACACAATATGCGATCCTAGCAAGCTACTTAAATAATTCGTGATATGAACTGCAGTAGACTCCCAATTCGGTTTATATAGGCCCGAAAATTAGAAATTTTAATGTTAGGTACAAAGAACACGTACATTGTTACAAATACAAACGCCCACACAAATCCAATTACGCTGAACACCTATTAGAACACAATCATTTAATGACATCTAATAACACTATAAAATGTTTACACTTTTGTGATAATAAACGTAAATATGCTGAAAGAATTAGAAATTCATAAACATTTAAAAACTGTACTGTTAATGAATTGATGCCTTAAATTCACTATTATTATAAGTTTTAGAATAAGAAATCAAGATATCTGCAAACGTAGATAACGAAGATCACCAAGTTCTATTGTTCCTATAGCAACACCAATATAATTTTTAATATTACCTTTGATAATGGTGTGTAAACACATTGAAATTTCTATAAGGCCAAAATAAATAAATACCCGTTGAAGTTGGTATTTCTTTTATTTCTAAATTTATAAATTAATGCCTTGCCTCGCTCATTGAACATATCTCAGAATTCCATTCTTTTTTTCTACTACACTGGTAAATGGTGATTTAAAATTTTCTTTAATAATGAAATATTAAGGAAGGGCAAGCAAAGAAACGTTTACATTTATATGTGATGCCACAAATTATTACATTACATTTATTCAATACAAACATTTTTAGTAATACACTTAAGTCAAAAATGCGTTGCATAGAATTTCTGTATTAAATTTATTTATAAGTTTTAACTTTATTTCGTTGAAGTCCATATTTAGTAGTATAAATAAAATACTTTTTACGTCGACATTATTTATTTGCTTTAACCTTATACATATTTCGACATGTTTACATGCCCTAATCAAAGCTTTGTTTAAAAGTAAACAGTGTTGTTATAGCAACGATCGAACTTGGTGACTTGATCTCGGTTTGCAGATGACTTGATTTCTTATTCCAAAATGTCCAGTAGAGGAGAATTTAAGAGATGAATTTGCTCATTCATTACCGGTACAGTTTTTAAATGTTTGTAATAATTTCTCTATATACCGTCTGTCTATAAAGTAACTCCCCCTTCCTCCCCCCCAACTAACTTTTGAACGACTTGATATTTTACCACAAGATTTGATGTGATTTAATGAGAAATGAAATACTATTTTTTAACCAAAAATTAAATTTTTTATCATTCAAAATGGCGACTCGGCGAGATTTTGAAATTTTTTTTTTAATAGAAAGGTGGGTCGAATGACACCTCATTTGAAAGGTCTTTTAGTTTTGCGTCTGATCTTAGAGTTTCAAAGAAAAATATTTAGTCATAACAAAATGGCGGATTTTAAACAAATGGACTCACTCAATTCAAAATTGTTTTGATTTTTTTATCTAGGGTCGAGTGACACCTCATTTGAAAGGTCTTTTAGTTGTGCTTCTGATCCTAGAGTTTCACAGAAAAATATTCAGCCATAACAAAATGGCGTTCCAACAAGACGGTGTGCCGCCTTATTATTATAGGCCTGTTTCTGACTTTTTCAACGGACATTTTCTTGGAAGATGGATGGGTAGGCGGGGGCCTGTAGAATAGCCCAGATTTAACCCCCTTAGATTTTTTTCTATAGGGATATCTAAAATTGAAAGTGTACAGAATCCGTTCAGAAACAATTGAAGAACTGGAGCAACGCATTACAGAAGTTTGCAGAAATATCACTCCAGAAACTTATGAAAATGTAACGCAGGAATTTCATAACCGACTTTTTATGTGCCAAGAAGTGAATGGTAAACATTTCGAACACTTAATTTAATTAATTTAAGCTTTAATTCTTAGTTTTTTTAAATGGACTTCTTTATCTTCAAACAGTGTCATTTTGTTATGGCTGAATATTTTTCTTTGAAACTCTAGGATCAGACGCAGAACTGAAAGACCTTTCCAATGAGGTGTCACTCGACCCCCCTTTCCATTTAAAAAAAATACAAAATGGCGCCCAGTCGCCATTTTGGAAGGTACAAAATTTTAATATGGGCTGAAAATAGTATTTAATTTCCCATTAAAGCACACTAAATGTTGTGGTAAAATATCAAGTCGTTCAAAAGTCAGTTGGGGGGGGGGGGGTTACTTTATAGACACAGTGTATATAATTATATAAACTATAACCATTTTATGTGTAGTTCCTTTTTATAAAGTTTCTTCTCAAATAGGCCATCATTTATCCAATAATTTTTAGGTTTTTCTTTAACATACTCCTCTTAGGGCTTCCTTTTAAATGTTCATACATTGCGGTCCTTGAACTTTCCATGAATTCATCAAAATTTTGATCTAGTCTGCTTTGATATAAGCATTTTACACTTATCTGTTGTAGACTTTGTATGTAATATCTGACTTCTTCTCTCATTTGGGTCCCTTGAGCTTTCGTTGTCTCTTTTCGTTCTTCGAGAGAAAACATTATATTGGTAGTCACCAAAAAATGATTCGTCCCTCATGTCGGGCCTCTGTAAACTTTGACGTCTTGGACTCTACTTCTAGGGTACCGTCGAGTTTTCAAGTAGTCGGTTATTGATCTTCTTTATCTTGTAGATTCTTTAAGTTTGTATGTATGAATATCCTTATGTTTATAGAACCATTGTTAATTTAAAAGTTGTATCACTTGCAGAGGCTCATAATCATTATCCATTGTTATTTCTTCTCTCGTCTCCAAACTAACCTATAACTTTATCGTTTGTCTTTCTATCTACCCACACATTAAAATCTCCTAGTAGCATAATTTCTCTTTTCGTTCCAAATTCATTTTATATCTCTTCTAGTTTACTATAAAACTGGTCTTTATTAATGGGGTTGTCATCATCATTAGGTGCGTATATTCCTAATATCGTCATTCTGTATCTAAAACTTTTGGGGTTAACTTTAATAATCCTCTAGTCTACTGTTTCCTAACTTTTTATTTGTTTTCTATATTTTTTCTTAGTAACCACGAAAACGCTTCTTTTGCTTCTCTCGCCTTTTATACCAGTCCCTATCTTTTTCGTTTTGGTCAGTGTGACTATGCCTTTATTCATTTCTTCTAACTCCGTAAATACTTGCGTGTTCCACGTTCCGATATTCATCTTTGCTGTGTTCATCTTCTACGATTTCCATCCAGCTTCTTCGTATTGGACTTTTTAGCAAATTGTTTTTTTTTCGAGAGTTGGGTGGCTGGCCCACCGTCTCAATCCCCTACTTGGATAATTGGGAGTTTTGAATTTGGGGTTTCCTTTGCTTAGTCATATTGTTGTCCCCTACTTAAGAACTCTGACCGTCCTGTCTGTGTTCTTTCTCATAACTTTTGAGTATCCAAACCTTTCGCTCAAGGCAGCATTTCATGTTTTGTAAAAAAAATCGAGTTGTGGTTATTTCCCCAGGGTGTAGCAAGTAAAGTGATTTGCACTATGCCTAAAGTTCTTTTAAATGTAAGTCTTTAAATGCATCGTTACATTGAATTACCGAATAACATTTGAATTAAAAGTGAGCAGTGCTTGCATAGATTTCTTTTATTATACAACTAGTTTCATGGCAACTCGGTTTTTCACAAATATTGAATTAACTTAAAAACCTTTGGGTTAACCGATTTTCAATAAAGGTACCATTTTTTGTATTTTGATACGTAGAATACGATTTCAAACAATAAATCGCAACTGTTACCTATTAAAAGACACGTCAAGCACCCCCTATATCTACGCTCCTGCTTCATGGATTTCTACGAAAACTCATAACAGAGTAAATCGTCAATAATAACATATGCCGTACAAAATTTCAATCAAGTATCTCAACTTGTGTGGCAAGGATATTAGTTGAAACGTGATTTGACTGCACCTGCTTTAGAGGACTGTATCTAGAAAAGCGTGCGTTTTTGACAGCAACGTGCATCGGAAACGTAACCGAAATCCGAAAACCGGAAGAAACCGCAAAAGGTTTTGCATCATTATCGAAACGAGCCATTAAATAATAGTTATTTATTGTACAAGATGATAAAATTGCACTTTATCTCCGAGAGCGATTTTAGCGGCGAGGCGTCAGCCGAGACGCTAATAAGCATCGAGAAGATAATGAAATTTTATCGTCGTGTGGAATACAACATTTTTTTCTATAGCAATTGTTAAAGAAGACCAAAAAATGAAGAAAAATCAATGATAAATTTAATTTAAAAGTGTCAGGAAAAAAACAGTTTCACGAAAAAATGAGTAGGTGGCTTTAATAACTTTTTGGTTGCTATAGAGTTTGTTTATAAAAGAAAATACTTTTTTCTATAGCAACTGTTAAAACGTGCTATTATTAACTAAAATTAGAGGGAAAAGTAGCACTTTACCATCAAGGGTAGATAAAGTAGTACTTTAACAGCAAGGACAGATAAAGTATTTTATTTTTTTTTCTACATTAAATACACTAAATACATTGCAACAAACTCTATAGCAACCAAAAAATTATTATAGCCACCTACTCATTTTTTCGTGAAACTGTTTTTTTCCTGACACTTTTAAATTAAATTTATCATTGATTTTTCTTCATTTTTTGGTCTTCTTTAACAATTGCTATAGAAAAAAAATGTTGTATTCCACACGACGATAAAATTTCATTATCTTCTCGATGCTTATTAGCGTCTCGGCTGACGCCTCGGCGCTAAAATCGCTCTCGAAGATAAAGTGCAATATTATCATCTTGTACAATAAATAACTAATATCTATCCTTGCTGTTAAAGTACTACTTTATCTACCCTTGATGGTAAAGTGCTATTTTTCCCTCTAATTTTAGTTAATAATAGCACGTTTTAACAGTTGCTATAGAAACAACAAATTTCTTAACCGCAACCCTAATTATTTTCGGAATTTACCGATATTTTTTATTTGTTTCGGCAAATGTCGAACTGACGGCTAATATTTATTGCAAGTACTTAACCATTGCATTCCACGCGGTCAGTCCTTTAGGTTGCCCAAACCATATACAGCCAAAACAATAATTTTTGTTGCAACTGCATGTTTATTAGAGAGTACACCGAAATGTTCTTAAACGTGAACTCGTCTTGAGTGAGTGTGTCAGAATCAGCGACAGTAATTTGTATTAATTCGAGTTAAAATAGGAAGACAATCAAAACCTCATATATAAATTATTCAAATGTGAAAACAATTTAAATACTAAATGAAATGAGTCGGCTTTCATTTTAGGCGTAAGTCATATTAAAAGAACAACTTAGTCTCAGCAGTGATTCTTAAAAAAGTTATGTAACTACACTTGAAAATTCCGAAAAACGTACATAATTATTGGCCTCGGTGTTGGTCTTGACATGCACGGTGATGAGTCTGGTGGCAGTATGACGTCAGCGAACATCTGAAATGTTATGAAGAAGAATTTTCCCATAATGGTGTAGTACATTTGGTTTTCATAATATTTTTGTATTTTGTACATGGTAGGATGCTACTTGTTATACCTGACCGTGCCTGAAGCGTAGCGAAAGGCGCGAGCTATTAGCGCGCTATACACGATGGAATAACTTTTTAAAATTGCATTTCCGCAGCAACATTACTTTTTTTCTGGTATCTATTGAATGTGGGCTGCTTATCTGCTTATTTACCCACCATATTTAAAAAATTTGGCTGCAAATTAAATTAAAAAGCTCTTTGTTTACGTATATTTCCATAAACAGCGAACAAAATATATTCTAAAATTTTCTTAATAATTTTCAACTGTTTACAGGGTCTTCGTGTAGCTGTTCTTATTGGAATTACTGGAACGTGCGTTGGTGCATGGATAAAAGTTGCTTCTGTATCACCAGACAGATTTTGGGTCGGATTTTTAGGACAAAGTATTGTAGCCTTATCTCAAGTGTTCATTTTATCCGTTCCCGCAAGATTGGCAGCCGTTTGGTTTGGTCCTAATCAAGTATCTTCTGCCTGCAGCATTGGAGTTTTTGGCAATCAGGTAACGCTTTTCAATGACAATACGTATATCGATAGGAAAAACTACGTTCTTCGCCTACAATCAAACATTCATTAACCGCGTGGTTCGAACATGATCGCTATACTAAAGATTCAAAAAAGACTCAATAATATCATGGTTATTCAATTAATGAAATCTAAAGAAAATTTTGGAATTAAGGAGTCTTTAATAACTGTTTGTAAAATTCTATGCATGAATCAATTAACTTGTACTGTACAAAAAATTAAACTCCTAAACTGCAACGTATACTATTACTGATTTTTCATTTGTAATCTGCATGCATAATAAGTATCACATAAAATACTCCGGGTTTATTAATAGTAAAGTGGGACGTCCGGTAGTTATAGAAACACTTTTTATATGTCCAATTGTTTGATTGTTTTAATTTAGACCTTGTGGATGTTTAAGAAGTAATTGGTGTGAAGAGATTAAGTAGGGTAAAGATAGTACACCGGCGCTTTGTAGTCTGCTTTCAACGGGTAATTTTACCTACTTAATATTTAGTTTGGGTATAGGATACATAAACACACAGTTTCACAACTTATCGCGAATATAAAACAACAACAACAAATAAGAAACATTTTTTTTTAATTTATTGTAAATAAAACCATTCTTAACTTCAACAGCTAAAACTTCAAACAGTCTAATACGTATTACGACATGTTGACATGTCATTTTCAGAGGCAAGATTAAAAGTAAGCAGTTTATATTGCTATAGGAACAATAAATCTTCATAACTTGATCTTGGTTATCTATGTCTGCGTCCAGATGACTTGATTTCTCATTCCAAAACGTCCGGTGAATTTAAGAGATCAATTTGTTCATTTATAAAAGGTACACATTTTAAATGTTTGTGAATTTCAAATGCTTCTGTTATATACAGCTTACGTTTATCATCACAAAAATGTAATATTTTTCTAGTGTTATTAGATGTCATTGAATGATTGTGTTCTAATAAGTGTTTAACGTAATTGGATTTATGTGGATGTTTATACTTGCAACAACGTACGTGTACCTTGTACCTAATATGAAAATTTCTAATTGTTTGTCCTATATAAACCGAATTACAGTGCGAGCAATTTAATTAGTAAATGTCTGACTTTAGTAAACTGTTTGTTTTTTCTTTAGCATTGAACAAAGTGTTTAAAATGTTTTTGTTGTTGTTCCAATTTTAATTTATTAATTTACTGAAATCAGGCATTTACAAATTAAATTGCTTCCACTGTAATTCGGTTTATATAGAACAAACAATAAGAAATATCGATATTAGGTACAAGGAGCACGTACGTTGTTACAAATATAAACACCTACATAAATGCAATTACGCAAAACACTTATTGAAACACAATCATCATTCATTGACATTCAATAACACTATAAAATGTTTACACTTTTGTGATTCTAAACGTATGTTTGATATACTAGAAGCATTTGAAATTTACAAACATTTAAAATTGTACCTTTTATAAATGAACAAATTGATCTTTCACATTCACCGTTATTGGCCGTTTTGTAATAAGAAATCAAGTCATCTGGACGCAGATATAGAAAACCAAGATCAAGTTATGAAGATTCATTGTTCCTATAGCAACATCAACTGTTTACTTTTAATTTTGCCTCTGAAAATGACATGTCAACATGTCGAAATACGTATAAGACTAAAATAAAAAACTTGTGAATTTAAGAATTGTTTTATTTACAATAAATTATTAAAATGAACTTCAACGATTTAAAGCTAGAACTGATTAATAAACCCTTTTATTTATCTTAAAAATTCTACAATGAAGAAAAGAATATGTTTCCTGTTTATTTCCTCATTTCTCTATACGTAAACGCTGTATTGGTCATCAGACTAGTTGTTCCAAGTTATTATTTCTATTATTTATTAAGATACCAAAATTAACATTTGCATGAGTTTGTGGTGCTTACAAAACTGTAAATTTGCTTTTTAATGCTGCTTAATATTATTAAAATTATCTACAATAAACTTTATTAGTTTTTCTGTGCAGTTGGGCGTTGCAATTGGTTTCCTGTTACCACCAATGTTGGTTAATGGAGAAGGAGGTACAGAAGGAATTGAACATGACCTTTACATCATGTTCATTTTAATTGGAGTTCTCACCAGTGTACTACTGGTCCTTATTGTTATATGTAAGTATTTTCGGTACGTGTTTTTAATTTTAATTTTGTATCATTGTAACGAGGTTCAACCACAACGAGTTGCACCAACTAAGTTGAGAAATATACCAAAGTATTAGTTTTAATACCGATCTCTCCGACACCGATCTTTGAATTTAGTGTAATAGGGAAGTATTGATTTCATGAAAATTTTAAATTTCTAGAAATTGGATTTTCTAAACTTGAAAATCCAACACCTTTTTTCCGAACTTTCTATGTTTAAAATGGCAAACGCTACGTTTTTTGAAAATTTTAAATTTAACGCCTAATTAACTCAAAAACGAGTATACAGGTAGGGAATCAAAATTTCGTATTTTAGTAGCTTTATATTAATTATTATAAGAATATTTATACAAATTGAAATAAAAACTGCGAATAAAACAATTATTTTCAAGAGTATGAAAATCTGCAAAAAAAATATTATTCAAAAACTGCCCAAACGTTTTTTTTTAGTTGGGCTCGTAGGGCTATAAAGCTACAATTTGGTTCCTTTGTCAGTCCGTTAATTTTGCTGTGACGCCTTCGATGATTTTTTGAAAATTAACAATTTATGCCCTTTTTTAAATAAACGCAGTACAATACAAAATTTCTGCTTAAGCAACATTTCTCACGAGTGATAGTGAAATAAGATTCATAACTTAATTTTTAGTTGCGCAATACTTAGGGGGATTCGTTTTGACCTTCCCACCCAATTTTTGGCAGGTGTATTTAGTATTTAATTTACCCTTCCGTTTTTGTTTTTTTATTATTAATGAATTGTTTTTTTGAAAAAAATCAGAATTTTAGTTTTCTTTTCTTATATATACATAGGTATATTAAATTCCTAACTGTCTCGCCATAACACGACGACGGACTCTTACATCTCGAAGTAACGTATTTATTATTTTGAGCAAATGTTCATGTAAGCATCGCGTAGGGCGGCGCGGCACATAAAAACCAGCCCGATCGCGCGGCACGCGCCGTCGTGTCCTACATCTCGACATTATGAAAATAGCGTGAGGCACGGGTTCAGCTAGTGTAAAATAAAATTGTTTGGTTTCGAAATAAAATAAGACATGCCTCATATAGCACAAGGATGTCCACAGGACATCGTTTATAGATGGTATAGATGTTTATAGGATGTCTCTTAAAGATCCCGAGAACAACTTATAGATGTCCATACGTAGCCCGTCTGTCATAATCTGGACGTCCCAAGGACATCCTCAACGGACGTCTGCAAAACATTATAAATGTATATCCATCTTTAATAGATGTTCATAGGACATCCTGAATGAATATCATTAATATTTTGTATCTTCTATCTAGCTCAAAAACAATACATATTTTCATTGTAACCTATGCTATTTACAAAAGTGGGTTTCAATTTATTAAAAAAATACATTTGCCAGAAACGGCAACGAAAGAAAGTATTTTTTTACAATCTACAGTTAAATCCGAAATTTTGTTTGCTTATGTAAATCTATCGAACCTTTAACTTAGTTGCTTAAAGCTATGTTGCCAGATTCAAAAAAATAATTATGGTTGTAAACATATATCCTATACTTTTTTGCTAAACTGCATCTGTAAGTTCTTGTTTAGGTTTATTATTTATTGTTGTACAAAATAAAATGTACCTGTACCTAAAACGGAATCCTATAGGACGTTCTTGTGGGATGTCTTATGGATATCTTGTTACATACATTGGTTGTCTATAGGATATCCTGTGCTATCTGGGACTTGTTGATTACTAGTATACGCTTGGCCAGCCGAGCCGATCGCTTACGTTACTATCGTACGCGCAAGCCGTTAACCAAACCGGTAGAGTACCAGCACTGGGACAATCTTAAAAGTCACTGTTCATGCGCAAATGGTTGATATGAAACAACAAACACTTTTAAAATATAATGAGAATATAAATTTCTAAAGTATATAGGAAAGTCCAGGCGAAGTGCTTTTTCCATTTTTGAGGTATTATCGTACATATACTACACGAAACAAAAACGAACACAGATTGCAGTTGCAAGTCGCCTATATTAAAAGTTACAAGTTTGTGAATGGATCGTTAAAGTAACTACAATATTTTTACTTGAAACACAATTTGTGATTGTAATGCTTTAGCAATTAAGATACAGTAGCTAACAGTAGCAAACGGTAGCATACGGTAGAAATTAAGATAAAGTAGCTAACAGTAGCTAACGTTATCAAACGGTAGCAACTAACTAAGTAACAATGAGACGTTCTGGTGCAAACGATACTGAATTTAAATTTCAATGGGTAAGACAGGTGCAGCGGACTAACTGGATTATGACCGATATAAGAAAGCAAAAGTAAGACGAAGAAAGTAGTACTGACTCATGTCGGTCACCGCGACGAACATTAGAAATAAAGAGAGAGAAAAAGTAAGAATATCTGACTCGTGTCGGTCACCCCGACAGACCTGAAATTAAGAGATAGGAAAAGAACAAAGATCTGCTTCATGTCGGTCATCGCGACGTACCAGAAATAAAGAGAGAGAAAAAGAAATAAAACTCACTTGAAATTATTAAAATTGAGAATATTGAAAATCAATCTGTTTACTCAGTGCTACTATTGCAACTGTAGACACAGAACATACACTGCCGGTTTCAGTCATAAAGTGCTATTTTCAGGCATCAACTGTAATCTTCTTACAAAGACTAAAAGGGTTTTGAAAACCACCTAATATGTACGAATGCGATCAGCGCAAATTCTTAAAATTTCTTACAACTTGCTTTTTTCTGCATATTAAAGCATTTTTAAACCGTTTACCACTGGATGTGTAATTTTAAAACGATAATCGTTATTACGGAACGGTTTATTGGGAGTACCAGCTGGAATGTAAGTATGCTTGGATCTTTTATTGTTTAATTAAAAATTACTACGTATTAGGATCTAAATACAGATACAAATTCTTAAAATTTCATACAACTTGCTTTTTCTGCATATTAAAGCATTTTTAAACCGTTTACCACTGGATGTGTAATTTTAAAACGATAATCGTTATTACGGAACGGTTTATTGGGAGTACCAGCTGGAATGTAAGTATGCTTGGATCTTTTATTGTTTAATTAAAAATTACTACGTATTAGGATCTAAATACAGATACAAATTCTTAAAATTTCATACAACTTGCTTTTTCTGCATATTAAAGCATTTTTAAACCGTTTACCACTGGATGTGTAATTTTAAAACGATAATCGTTATTACGGAACGGTTTATTGGGAGTACCAGCTGGATTGTAAGTATGCTTGGATCTTTTATTGTTTAATTAAAAATTACTACGTATTAGGATCTAAATACAGATACAAGATACAATTTTATAACACTATCTAGGCACATATATTTAAATAGCATCTAGATACGACCCAACACTGCCCATAGCTAATGAAATTTCTCTCAAAATTAAAAGATCTTTCCCATGCTATTTTGTGGAAACTTAGATAGTGAAACTAGTGTTATTTTTTCATTGAAGTTTAACTTGTCAAACGTGCACAGCAATGAAATTATAATTTATAGCAATCTTTTGCCATGTTTATAAAAAACATGGTACATGGTTTTAGATTAAATTGTTCCGGTCAACACAAATTATGTTTAAAACGTTTTCTTTACTATCTGTAATATATATTTGTTGTATTCGAAACATAATAAACTATTCAAAGGTGGTTTCTTTAATAATTATAAATAAACTTCATTTTGCAATAATTTTTTGTATTTAATTTAACTTCCAAACAAAATTTTCCTATAAACGTGATTTTTGTGTATAATTCTATAGAATTATTCCCATATTAACAAGGCGTTTTTTTTTAATATTTATAAATTGATATTAAATATTTCTTAAAATAAATGAATTGTTTTCAGTTTTCAAAGCAGAACCGCCAACTCCTCCATCTCATGCACAATTACAAACTCAAGCAAATGAAGGAGAATCTGCAAATTTTATTCAATCTGTAAAACGACTGATTATCAATCCATCCTACATGCTTCTTCTTACAGCGTACGGAATAAATGTGGGAATATTTTATGCGATATCCACGCTTTTAAATCAGATAATTTTAAAATATTACCCGGTGAGTAGCTTACGTTTTTAAATTACACTACTCAAAATGAATATAGAGACACTTATAAAAAATTGAATATTTTTGCTTAAGTAACACTGGATTTGGTAAAAAGTGTCTTCGACTTTTTGAAAAGGATTACTCTTTAAGATGCGAAGATTTCAGCCTTGTTGAATAAGCTTCTAAGAAAAAAAATGTTAAAAATTGAAATTGGGAATCATTTACTTAACAAACTTTTAAACAATCAACAATAAGAAAACAACAAATTTAAAAACTAATAATGGGTGTGGCCTCCTCTGACCCGGATGACTTCAGCGCAACGACGGGGCACACTCTCAATTAAATTTGAAATTGTTTGTTGAGGATGTTGCTCCCATTCTTGGGTAAGAATTTCCTCAACCTCATCTAAATTTTCAATAGGCTGACGATCCAGCAATCTTCTTCCCAATACATCCCATAGGTGTTCGATAGGGTTAAGGTCTGCACTATTAGCCGGCCAGTCCATTACTGTAATATTGTGGTCATGAAAAAAATTTGTAACTATCGTAGCCACATGTGGCTTGGCATTATCTTGCTGATAGATAAAGTCAGGTCCCATTTCTCCAGCAAACAGAATCACATGTGGTTCTAAAATGTCCATGATGTAACGCGCCGCCATTAGAGAACCTTCCCGAAGAACCACTAGCTCGGTGCGACCATTCAAAGTTATGCCGCCCCATTCCATAATGGAGCCTCCACCAAAACGGACAGTTTCTTGAACAGTGGAGTCTAAATAGCGGTCACCTTGGCGTCCCCACACACGCATTCGTCCATCGTTATGGTCTACGCAAAACCTGGGCTCGTCCGTGAACATTACATTGCTCCATTGTTCTCTAGTCCAGTTACGATGTTCTTCTGCAAAGTTTAGCCGGGCTCGCCTATGTGCTGGTGTTAATCGAGGGACTTTAACTGCTCTCCTTGCACGTAACTGAATCTCGTGAAGTCTATTCCGAACTGTTTGGTCCAAAATTCTGGTTTCACTAGTGGCAACCAGTCGATTTTGTAGAGATCGGGCGGTAATTCTACGTTCTCTAACGGCCCAAAACCTCAATAGGCGGTCTTCGCGAGGAGTAGTGGCTCTTTGCTTTGAGGGTAAGGACGTCTTCTTACGATACCATTATTTATATATCTGTTCCATGCCCTAGCTATAGCAGAATGACTCACATTTAACATTTGAGCATCGCGTCGTCTTGAGTATCCCTCTGCAATTAATGTCACCGTTCCAACTATCTAATTTTCATTCAGATATACTCTTGGTTGTCTCCTTCTCCTTAACCCATCCACATTCATGTTTCCACCAACAAATTACACTGCGAAACGGTAAAATCAAGTGAAAATTTTTTTTTGTTAAATTTAAACTTAAGCGTCTTTTTTGTTGTTTACTTTGTTTTGTAAAATCTCCAAGGAAACAAGTGCCTACTTTTTTACAGGTAAAATGTAAAGGTATGTTCATATTATCTGCCAAGTTATAGATTGTTTCGTTGAGATTTACAAAAATACACACTAATAAGAAGGTGTCTCTATATTCATTTTGAGTAGTGTATTTTAAATTCTTGTTTCGGACACACTAATAAAATTCTAAAGTTTATCATTTATAAACCAAAAATTTTTAATATTTATTTTTTAATTTTTAAGGATGCATCTGCAGATGCTGGAAGGATTGGTTTGGTAATAGTTTTTGCTGGAATGATAGGTTCAGTGGTCTGTGGAATAGTTCTGGACAGGTTTCATCGATTCAAGTAAGTATTATTTTGCAACAACGTTAGAAACTTCTAAACTGACTGTTTAAATTATTATTTTCAGGGAAACAACTTTAGCGGTGTACGTATGTTCTTTGGCAGGAATGGTGATTTACACTTTTACACTCAGTAAAGGAATTGGAGTAGTGTATTTATGTTCTGCACTATTGGGGTAAGCAGTGTTTCAATTTCTAGTATTTTCTCATAAATAAGATTGGGCTCGTTGATAT
This sequence comes from Ctenicera cuprea, assembly GCA_958336395.1. Classification (NCBI taxonomy): domain Eukaryota; kingdom Metazoa; phylum Arthropoda; class Insecta; order Coleoptera; family Elateridae; genus Ctenicera; species Ctenicera cuprea. The sequence goes on along the minus strand of OY284487.1, from coordinate 66,377,263 downwards.
TTTGAGTAATTCACTTTTTATATTAAATTAACCAAATAATTTACTTTTTAATGGTTATGCATTTAAGTACTTAAACTATTAAATGCAAGATGAGCCGGGAGGTTGAGACCGCACACGCTCGGGTTCAAATCCCGAGCAAGGCGAACCTGGCGTTATGTGTATGCTTGTACATGTTCAATGGGGACCCATATGGCCGTGGCAGTTGGTGCCCGCATAAGTGTAGGAAAAATTAAAAAATCAATGTCTTATGTAGAGGAGACTGTTGCACCTTGGAACATTTTTAGGTTTTAAATTTTTTTTGAAGTGCGAAATTTTTCAAAATGTAAAGATAGCAGGGACGGCGGAAGAGGTTGAACCCACGTGTGGAGTAAAAGAGTGGGGGCGAAGAGGTGGGGGGGGGGGGGTTGAAGGGAGATGATGGAAAATCAGAACAAAGTTACTTTTTATACGTAAAATTGAGATTTATTATGTAATCATTTGGTTATCAAAGCGAAAGTCGCAGACCTTTTCGAATTTTTTACAATTTTCAGGTGTGGAATTCCACACACGGACATTTTCCAGGTGTGGAGTTTGCTATACCCCCAATAGGGCTTCCGCCGTCCCTGAAAGATAAATTTGAGTTTGAATGTTTAGTTTTTGATTATTTTCATTTTTTTTAAAACTTAAATAACTCCAAAAGTATTGGTCGAATCGAAAAATAGTACACGAACTTTTTGTTCAGTTTTAATGGTGGAATACCGTCCAGCAGTCCGTGTCCGCGAATTTCTAAACACCCTGTAGGTGTCTCTAGGGACATCTATCACCGTTATTGTTGGCGTGACTTAAGTGCTTTTGATGCTTGCATTTACATATAGGAACTATACCTAACTGAGGAGTCCTAATAAGGACGAAACACGTCCTCGGTTGTTCCTATATGTAAATATTAGCATCTCTTTGCTTATTAACTATTGCTATAATTATTTTGCTTTTAGATTTTTTATGACCGGACTTCTCCCTGTGGGATTCGAGTTAGCAGCAGAACTGACATATCCAGAACCAGAAGGCACATCAGCAGGCCTACTCAATGCTGCTTCCCAAGTGTTTGGAATTATATTCACCTCGATATATTCCGTATTGTTTAAAGAATTAGGGGATATTTGGGCAAATGTTGTTATGTGTGCAATGCTTTTAGTAGGCGCGATCCTTACGGCCTGCATTCGCTCCGATTTACGAAGACAAGCAGCTCAAACAAAGAAAAGCTCAACGTTTTAAATTTCTAAATTATAGTTACGTTGTATTTCGGAGCAAGTACATCCTTTGTTTTCGTAAAACAGTTTTCAAGGTAACCAAAGAATTTTTCCGAGTTTGTGACAAATAATGTATCTAGTCAGATATCAAATGAGTTAAAGGTACGGTCATTTTTTTAATACCACACGTGTTTGGTTTGTGGTAACAATAATAATAATAATAATAATAGCAGGAGTGCAATGATTATGTAAGAAGTATTATAGACTTAATTTATTGATATATAAAAAAAACAAAATACGTTTCTGCAGTGCAAAATATACCCAAGTGAGTGACAATACCTTCACGATTACAAGTATTATAATTGAGATTGTTGCTATACAAGCAAAATTTATTTATAACGGGCTGTTAACACGACAAATAAATTTTAAATGGGGATATAAGTATTTTGTAAACTTTTACAAAGTGCGAATTATTTATCAAGTTTTAAGATACAGTTGTACACCAGATAATAACTTCTATAGTTATTTATTTGCGAAGGGTTGATACTTGGCATACAAACACAAAGGGTGCAGCCAGAATATTGCAGTAGATCAATAATAGGTATGTAAAACGCACTTTCAGGTTGGATTCAGAATCTGAAAATAATGAAAAAGTTTTTGTAAACATGAGACCGGAAATGCTTCCTTATGAATTTACAGTCTTTTTAAGAAAAAACAGTCCTAACACCCTTTTTTGTCGATAAATTTCGCAATAGTTGCACTAAAATTTTGTAATTTTATATATGTGCATTAAAATTAAGTTGAGAACTTTGTTTTACTGTCACTGATGAACAATTCAGAAATTTTATTAATTAAGGGAGAAAAATTTTTCGATTTTCAAAAAATTCATAGAAAGTATCGGAAAGAAGTTAATGGACTGCATTGTAGTTAATCCATACCTTTGTGAGTTTACACGTTTTTGAATAAGAGTTTTTTGAAAATTTCCAACAATTTGGAAATTTTTTACTTCATAGCTTTTAACTTTTCGAAAATTTTTATGCACATTTTTGTAATATTGTGTCTCTATAGGGCTATTACGATAAAAACTTTGAACCCAATCTGTCAACCTGTTTTTACATTAAGGCGCGAAAGTCAAAAATTTCAAAATTCCGCTTTCAGACTGAAAAAATCGTATTCCTAAAAAAATTGCTATCAAAAAAACATTATTTCGTCGGCAAAGTTTTGATATACGTCCACCTTCCAAAGCTCATCAAAATCTAAATACCCGTTTGCGAGTTATGATGCAACACACATATACATACCCTGTGTTGTGCATTATATAGATATTTAGTATCTTAGATAGTATTTAGATACAGGACACAGCATCTGTATCTATATCTAGATACTACTTTTTCAGAGTCTGTATTATGTATATCTAGATACTAAAACCAAGTATATTACACAGTATATAGATACAAAAATGTTCAGATACTTCTCCAGAAACTTTTTTACGTGAGTAGTATCTACTTTTCCATTAAAATTTTACCGTAAGCCACGTAAGCGTAATAATAGCCACTTCCACATTGTTTGAATAATAACCGGTAAAACATAACTGCGATCGTATTGGTTTTCTCCAAAGCAAATGCACAGTATTCTCCACAGAGGACGCTGTCTTATATAATACCACAGTATACTTATACATATATACAGTAGCGAAAGCGCCCATATAACGCCTGGTAAGCTATAACTAGTGGCGCTCCAAGCGGTCGACAAGTTCAATTATCGTTTAAATTATGGCGGGTTTTAAATTCCAATCCAGTTCGTTGTTGTTACCATATTTTTAATAAGCAAAACAGAAAAATTACGAGCTACATTATATAATGGTTTTTAACTAATACAAAGATAATGCCAGTAATATGATTTATTAACATTTATAAACTGCGAATCTTCAAAATGCAGCGTACACAAAGTGCAGTTTTTATTCAAATATCCCACCCCCTTTTCACGTAAATCTTCACGTCTACAGTTTACAACCCCCTGTTTTGATCTAGAACGACGAGAAAGTCAAACTTTAATGTATTAATATTTATTAGAATTTATTACCTTTTTGGATCTTTGGGAAATGTAAAAAAACTAAGGTTAGGATTCTTTCCTTTGTTGTTTTCGCAGTTTACGGCGGAACATGCGCTCCCTTTCGAGACTCTCATAATAGATTGGTATATCACTAATCACATTTTTATAAAAACACTGACAAACAACTTGAAAATTGTTCTTATAACGTTCAAAAAGCAGAGAAACACTACTACCGTTAGCTGTCAGACTTTAGTGTAACGTGTTCGCCGCTTGGTGCTATAATTACCATAAATGACCTTTGCTTTCGCTACTGTATATATAAGTATACTGTGATAATACTTTAAAATATCATTTCCATGGCAATATAAAACAAAATTTAAGACATTGAAATAATCGCCGTCTGCGTTGATTTGATTATTTATTTGAATGACGTTAAAACGTCAGTTTCCACAAATCAACGTAGGCGACGGAAATAATAATCATTTTTCAGTGGTTTTCCTGAGCCAAAAGGTTAATACTGGGACAGTACTATCCACGGAAAATACCTCCCTTATCCAAATACCTTTCTCTTGTCCATTTCCATTTTCCCTTACGGCCGAAGAGGAACTAAAGACTCCGGTGGCCGCCCCTTCACAGGGAATGAAGAAACGTTCCCAAACAGTTTCCATAAACTTTCAATGCAAGTTTTACACATCAAAACACAGTTTTATTAAAAATATGGGCCTGGAAACCCGTTGTTACGGAGTTACACCCTCTGGAGGCAAAAATTGATTCAACTGTCCAGACTGTTGCCTCTTGCGGAGGCTGTAACTCCGTAAGGAAGCGATTTCAAGCCCATTATTGACAGAAACTATTTTTATTGTTTTTGTGTGTAGAACTGACCCTTAAATTTTGTACAAATTACTTTCACATTTTCAGGAAGCACTTGTTCCTGTCAACTTGATTTTTCACAAAATTTGGATTATCTCCAAAAATGTTGGATTTAGCGAATTAAATTAGAGTACCTTTTCTATGTAGTTTTGAATGTAGAATAATACAAAAAAGATACAGACTGTCAATTTTAATACATCTACTGCGAAAGTTATTGATAAAAAGGTTAGGATTGTATTTTCATAAGGAAGCATTTCCGGGACCCATGTTTATAAGAACTGTTTTCATTGTTTTCATAGCCATCTTGAAACTATAGGTTGTCTATTCAGCAACTTAATTTAACCTAAAGGATATTAAATTAATCATACACACTTGCACATATCTAACAATTTGTTTGTGTATAACCACGTAAATAACCTGATCTACCATACGGTCCTGTTGGTCTTACTCATATGTGAGAACGCCCTTGCAAAGGTAGTAATTTCTGTACATATTTATCGACTGCCGATATCTGCTCTTGTTGTAATTTAACTGTATATTACTTTAATTTTCCTTATTTTATGTTTTTAAGAGATTTTGATTTTTAGAACAGGTCTGACGCACTTTAATATTTTAACTATCTATTTTGGCAAGTACTTGTCACTTGGCAATATTATTATTTTGTTATGTATCTATAAGAATATGGAAAGTAGTTTTAAGTACCAAAATATAAAAACGTTGTTATAACACATTAACAATGGATAGTTAAAGCTCTATTTATTTCAAATATTTTTTTGTATATTTCTGTATGTTTTAAATTGTTTACTTCTGACAAAGCAGATTACAATAAGCAATGACAATAATGCACTACAGAAGAAATATAACTATTGTTTGATATTATTGATGTAATTTAATTAAACTATTTAGGACGTAAAAACGCAATTTCTAGTTTTATTAATGATCGTGATAAAAAATAAATAAATAACCCCCGCATAAAATATTAATTCATATAACCTTACAAACGCATGCAACTATGCAACTACATTGGCAGCTACGTTCTGTTCACTTTAAAGATAGTAGGTACATAATCGAATATAATTAATTAAAATATTTACAAAAGTTTCAAACCACATAAGCCTAATATTTCTATCTGAATTTCTTCTAAAGTGTTACTTTTCAGTTTTTTTAATAATTGTTTTAAAACGGTCCTAACAGTTTATTTTTTTACAAAATAGCGCCGAAAAATTCAAGTTCTAGCGATTCAAAATGTACAATGCTGTTGTTCTAATTAATGTTAACAGTTTCCTTTTTTATTTTTAGAGATACTTTAAAAAAAACCATTCAGAAACGCGGATATATGTTGTTGTTTATACATTATTAAATAAATAATACTATACACTGTGGGTCAAGAAAAATAGACACTTTTTTAACTGATATAAAATGTATGCATGTAATAAATTAACCTTTTACGATTTTTTTAAAATTATCAGTATTATACAATTATGATTTGTTTTTACAGCGACGCGTCGCTGAAAAAAAGTGTCCAGTTATTTTGGCTCACAGTATTGAAGCTACATGTGATTAGTTTAGATACTATGTAAATGAGTGTTCTCTGTCTTCCATAGGGATTGTTAATGTAGTTGGTAGTAGACAACATTTAAAATATATGTACCTGTCTAACTTTATATGTAAAAAAATATACATCTTTATTCACATTCATCAAAGGGGTGAAGTTTAATTTCGTTTTCTATATTCACGAAATATAATGCAAAAACATAATTTACAAATTGGCTATTATGGCATTTGCAACTTTTGGTATGTAGAAAATAATCAATATACAGGGTGTAACAACCACCAACGCACTACCTTTTACGGCTTAACTATTAAACCTACATGGATAAGATAAAAAAAATGTGATATAAATCGTACGCGAGGTATTCAGTAAAAATGTTTATAAAAATTTGGGGTCCGCAATGGGTAGTTTTGAGGGAGAAGAGCTAGGGGGGTTTCTCGAGATTTTCAAATACAAAGGTGGGTCAACTTATACATCATTTAAAAGGTCTTTTTAAACGCAACAACTTAAAAAAAAAAGAAAATATCGATAGCTCAAACCGTTTCAAAATTTCCCAACCGCACATGAACTATTATACCAAGAAAATTAGTACTGATATTTTCAACGATGTACCACAATGAGGACAAAAAATAAATGATAGTACCCTCTCTCTTTCTCAAAAGAGCAAGAACATTTAAAAGATATTATCTCTAAAATGTTAAATAAGACGGGAGGTCATAATTTCGGACCTACTAAGGTTAAAGGACTTATTGGTTTTTAGATTTACATAGAATTGCGTCTATTTTTACTCATCTTTTCGCAAAATGATCAGGAAATGACCAATTTCAGTCACCTTTGAGAGGTCATATCTCGGAATCTGTTTGAGCTAGAACATTATTTATTTTTAGTTATGTTGGAAATTGTATATGGTTTTTTTTGTCTAATAACTACTATTGATATTGGAATCATCGGAAATGAGCTATTTGAAATGAGTTTTTTTGCACCTATTTCCTAAAATCTGAAAGAGTTGCAGGGATCAGCAAAGTTGAAAACTTAGAGCCTTTATTTTGATGCTATAATAAAGTGTTTAAGCGAAATAATCCATTCCTTATTTCAAAATCTTTGAAATTGATAACTGAAATATTCATACAAAAATTAATAGAAATACTAAGCTAAGTGTGCAATTTTAACGAATCTACTTCAGCCTGCCGTAACTCCGTAACGAAGCGCATCCGAGCTATGTTTATAGGAGCTTTTTCCATCATTTTCATATTCCAAATCTACATGTTATGAATCACCACGTATATTACTATTTTACAACATACACACCCGTTTTTGTCGATTGGACCCAGAACATTTTGTGTTAACGCCAGGTTATGGCTAACAAACGTAAATTCCTGAAATAATAATTTAAAAATAATGCAAATTTAATTTGATTTTAATCCCCTTTTTCAAAAAATTGGTTTTCATAATGATTTAAAGCAGAAAATATATTGAAAACTTTACTTTTATAAAATGAGCACTTTTTACGTTGCTGCGTGTCTCGGTTATTTTAACTTTATAAGGTGAATATATGAAATTGTATAAGACAATAATATTTACGTATATATTTTCGACGCCCCTTTGTGAATTTGAAAATGTAGTATTCTAGTGCAGTCTTCCAAAAAGAAACAAATGTGTAACAATCTTACGTCAGACTAACATAGAGATTTGTACCTATATCTCTTCGTAGAATTCTTCCATATGTTAGGAAAGTTATTAGGAGTTAACTGTGTTAGTGTTAAATCATATTTATAGCACGTATGCATGCAGTAAATTATATTCTAGGGTTGTGATTTCGAGATTAAGATAATTCAAATTATTTATGTATGTGTATAACAATCCTGAGTCATATATACGCCTTGCTTATGGTACATTATATACCCATATGCAGTAGACCAGAGCCGTCTTAAATGAACAAGCAGGAACCATATAATTTTGCACCGCTGCTTATATGTATTTTAGATTTACTATCAGTTTTTTAAGCTGTGTGCTTCACTGTAAACGTGCAATTTTTCACAAATTTCATCTTGTTGGTATTGTGTGTACGTGTCTCTCGCGTCTCACAGATACCCTGCATATACTGTGGTACCTAAATGTAGCAGCAACAATGAAAGTTATAAAAAGGAGTACATGTGATCATTTTTAGATTTATCTTGATGTCTTTAAAAAATACTTAAAAAACCTACGTAGAAAACCTACTAATCTACAAAGTGAATCTAGATAGCAGCACCCCCTGCTGTGAAAAACTGCTTCTACCATAAAAAAATAGTGTTTAATAAAAGTTATTCACTATATTATCTTTATGCATATTTATTGCACAGCTTCCTGGTATTCAAGATACAGAGCAATCAAAAACTGGGACACGAACCACATTGTAGCTCATCTCCAGCTCTATAAACTTACAAAGTTTCAAAATTATGGTTTGGTCAGTTTTCCGTAATATTTTTTTGAAAATGACAAAATTTATAATTTTTGGTTCACTTCACGGTTTTAGTAGTTCTAAAATTTTTCCTAGCGTATAACACTGCATACCCCTAGGGCATTTCCCATATCACATTTCATCCCAGTCTGATAACTCGTTTTGGAGTAAATAGGCGTTAAAACTCAAATTTTCAAAAATTCATAGAAGGTGTTACGGAAAAATTAGCGGGTCAGGACAGAAACAAAACTGTAAATCATCTCCAGCTCGATTAGCCTACAAAATTTAAAAAACATCCTGTAGCTTGTTTTTGACCAATATTTTTTGGAACAATTATGATACTATGAAAATATTGTTTATTTTATAGTTTTCATTTTTCCAATCTTTTTTAAACATAATAACATTGTATCTCTGTAGAGCTATTACAATACCAAATTTTATCCCCATCTGCCAACTCGTTTTTGAGTAATTTGGCGTTAAAATTAAAATTTTCTAAAAATCGTACCGGACGACGTTCTAAAGCTACAAAGTTTGCAATAAATCGTTGGATTTGCCCCAAGGTTTTCTATCAGATTTCACATTCAGATTTAAAACATTGTTTCCGAGGAAAACGCCACCAAAAAAGCTTCCGCTTCCGGTTTCGGATTTTCCTTGTAAGCTTATTTTGTTGGTCAATTTTAGATTAACTTTAAAGGGGAATTACACTAGTAACGCCCTCTATTATGTGCGGCGAGAAAAAGTTGCAAAGCAACAAACCGGCAAAGTTGCTTTTGGTTTCAATTATGGTTAGAATTATGTCCACCTGATGAGTTCAAATAAGAACGAAACATGTAGTGGTCTATTCTAGCCATAATTGAAACCAAATGTCTTCTTTATAATTTTAGATATACCTCCACATTGTAAAGCTTATCAGTTTCTGAAGGTCTAAAACATGCATTTTCATCAAAATCTCGATTTAGGTTATTAATTAAGACAATCATCCAGAAGAACACACACTAAACATTTATAGTAAGAGGGGGAAATGAAAATTTTTATATTTCTTGTATTTAATTAAAAGGCAATTAAGTTTTGTGTGATCGCTATGTATTAGAAGCTATATGGACCGTCATATTACATTTATATAGTTCTAACAGAATGAAGCATTTAATATTTATCATTCTTTTACTAAAAATTTATTTAATTTGCCATATGGTTAAAGCTTAATCAGACGTTACAGCTGAATTCAATGACAAATAAAAATACAGTGTTGTCAAAATAAGGTTCCAGCTTATTAATTTACGATGGCTCTGAGTAGAGACTTTAAAAAGCAGGCCTTGTATTTTTAGAACAACTTTTGTGAAATAAGTAGGATAAATTAATTCTGTGCACAACCAATAATTACCAGTTTATATTGTGACTTGCTTAAATTGTAATTGTTACAAATTGATATTTTAGAAGCTTTTTGAATAACATCACCCTTGTGAGGTGACGTCATTGTCGCTGAATTTTCCAAATATCATGATTCGCTTATAAGCATCAATAATTATTCAGAAAACGGTGTAACGTAAAAAATATATAATGTATTTTTAGCCGAATTTTTACAGTACCTATTTAATTTAGCTACGGAATTGCGATTTTGAACCCGGAAGAGACCGAAAAATTTACGATTTTAGTAGGAAAATGCGGAAGATGTTAAGCATAACGGAGCACTCAATTTCCGCATTTTTTAGAAACATAAACCAACGTTAATACGTTTGTAAAACAGAAAAAAGGTTTCGGAAAAACCTATTTTAAAGAAAAACACAAAAAAACACTTAAGAGCGCGACTTTTTCATGCGACTATGACTTCAACAATGTTTATATAAATGTTTATCTTGAACTTTGAACGGGCAAATAGACCTATGATAAACTGCAGATTTAACAAATGATGCGTTTAAAGCACACCATTTAAAACGAACGGTAGTTACTTCAAAAGAAAATTTTATAAAAATAATTCGAATAGGTTGTGGCAGGATACGATTATTAAAGGCACTCTTTAGAAACAAAACTACGTTAAGGTGCTTCTATAAATCTGACAGACAGAAAGGGGCGAATTTATACATGTTTGTCAGTTTTTGCATTATTCTAGTAAAATTTAGGTTCTGCCTCCCCAAAATCGCAACCCTGAAGCTAAAAAATTACGCCGGTACAGCAAAAACTCTAAAAATATGCTTTTTTGACGTTACGCGACGTTCTGAACTGTTACCCTAAGCATATAACATATGATAAATAAAACTCATAAGGGTTAGCCATGCAAAACAAAGCTCATGTCGGAACTAAGTTCATACAGTCGCCACTCAATAGTCTTCTTTCTCCAAAATTACCATTGTGTTTTCATCAAAACCGAATGAATATTGCGCTCTGTAATTACTACTGCAGCAAAAATTGTTTGTTAGTGCGAAATATTATACAATCGTAAGTAAAGAGAATTGTATACACATCTGTTAAATGCAGTGTTGTTGCTGTTATTGTACAATAAAAATGTTTAACCATAATTGTAGCAGTTCAATTTTTTTAAATCTCAACCGGTAACGAACAAGAAGCCATGGCATTATGGGGTAGAGCTAGAGCCGTGCCATCAGTACTACAACTGCTGACGACGTTTCGTCCGTGGTTGTACAGGACATCTTCAGGGCGATGGATTCTGCTTCTGCTAGAACATAACAAATTGCCTGTGTGATCGTGGTCGAAACGTCATTAATAGCAGTACCGATGACGCAGCTACAACTCGGAAGCTTAAGCTTAAATTAGAAGTGATATTTGTAAATAAAAGGTGACTTTATTTTAGGGTGTATGGGTTTCTGTAACCGAGAGGTAATAAAGTTGTATTTAGGAAGACGCATTCTATTCATTATGGTATTTTCACTTTCCCATAAATTCCACTATAGGAATGTGTCGAGTGTAAAAAAATTCTGTTTTAAGATTTTCACATAATGTTTTGGAACTCCAGACACCCAAAAAAGTGGTTTTCGAAAAATGTCTGTCTGAAAGTGTGTATGTGTGTGTGACGTTGGATAGCTTAGGAATGACGACTGGACTTGTGATGGCCATAATCGAATGATTGTCATTCGAATAAATTTAAGAACCCTATGATTTATTCGGATAAAACATTCAGATGTTTCTATGCGGTAGTAAAACCTCCTATAAAAGAATTCTTGTTCTCATCGTCTCGGGCCGCTCGGCAAAACAGCATAAATCTTCAGCTTTCAATAGTGTTTTTCTACATTTACAAGCATTTGCTCTAAAAGTTTGAGCAATAGTTCGTGAGCCCTGCTTGCCTAAACAGGGCCGTGTGCTTGAACCTTGAAGCAGACAAGGATTTAATTTGTTTGGTAGGACAACAATACTTAATCGGCTTATGCCTGTAAGCTGTTTGCCAACCCATTCAAACTAATGTTTCGCAGAACATTTCAGCTTGCGTCTTCAGAGCGATTACAGCACTGAATTCAAATTTGGAAGCGGAGGTATATAAACTCCTTTAAGCCAGTCGGGCAGAACAGCGGAGTTGTGGATGGCTGCCACCGTTGAGCGGAGACGTATCAGGCGTAATCGTGAGATCGATGATGCCTACGAGTCCTTAGAGGATGAATTACGGGAGTCTACAAAATCCCTTGGTTTTGTGGTTCAAACTACATCTGACAAACAGGACGTTCCATTGATTAAAGATTGCGAGAGCACGAAGGTGATTGCAAACACAGCTAAGGCTAAGGCGTAAGCTGATTATGTAGTTTTGTACTGACAAACAAGGTACAATAACATAAAATCCTTGCCCGCCCCAAGGTTCTAACAATCTAAGTACACGGCCTTGTTCAGACAGGCAAAAAACTATCGCTCAAATTTTTAGAGAAAATGCTTGTAAAAGCAGACAAGCTACAGGTCGGTCCTTACCTGATTAGTAGTAGTAGTAGTAGTAGGGTAGGGTAGTATTGTACATCTTTAAGTTTTAGTATTAGTTTGATTTGTAAACTCCTGACGATGACCGTGAAGGTTGAAACTTAAGTCGAGAAAATAAATACCAACAAATTGTGAAACAATTACCAAGAGTTTTATTTTATTAATAATCTATTAATTTTTTAATAGTTAAATATTTATTAATAATGTTTCACCATGTGCCTACTACACAATCAATTCAAAATACTTACCTGATTATGCTGGGTGTAATCCCCAAATGACGACGCGGTCTAAGCTAAAAATAAATTACATTCTTCCTCCTTTATTTAGGCTATGCCTGTTTTTCGTTAACTAAGGTGTTTCAGCTGATGTCGATATCCAGCTCTGCTTCCATCGTTTTGGTGGACGTCGAACCCTTCTATTTCCTTGTGGCGTGTTATCTCGAACTATTCTTGGTAAACGGTCAGTTTGCATTATGTCGACATGAGTATTGCACTCTTTCCTTCTGTTTTTTATACATTTTCTAATGTTTTGTATATTGCGCTGTTGGCGTATTTCCTCACTTGGCACTCTGTCTCTTAAGGGTTTTCCAGCTATTGTCATTAACGTTCTCATCTATGTTGTTTCTAGTCTTCGTGTTGTTCTGCTTGTTTCCTCACGTGTTTCCGCTGCATAGGTGAGTAGTGGTCTTACGGTGCTCTTATATATTTTAGTTTTACTTTCCATCGATATGTTGTGCCATATTACGTCCCTTAAGCATCCGGAGACTACAACCTGTTTATTGATCTATTGATTTATCACATGTTTGCCGAATGACAAATATAGCGTCGGTTGTGGATCTATTGATTCTGAATCCCATTTGTTCTTCGTTGCTTATGGTATATTCATTAATCTTGTAGAGTATTATTTTCGTTATTAATTTTAGCACTGAGCTTAGAAGTTTGATACCCCTGTAGTTGGTAGGGTCGTGTTTATTACTTTTTTTTGTGAATAGGTATTGCAATGCTGGTCTTCATTTCTTTGGGTATTTCTTGTTCTTTAAATATAATTTTTGTAAGTATGAGAATTTCTGTTGTTAGCGTATTATCTCCGTATTTCAATAGTTCGTCGACTATTCCATCGATCCCAGGCGCCTTTCTTCTTCGCAATCCCTTTATTGCCCTCATGATTTTTTCGTTATCCACTGTGATTTCATTTCCTTTATTTTCTCTTGGAGCTAGTACGATGTTAATATTGTTATCGTGATTGTTGAACAGGTTTGTGAAGTGTTGGGTCCACTGGTCTACCGTGATTCTATTTGTGATGTGATTTTCATTAACTTCAGCCTTCCTATTCCGTATCACCTTCCAAATTTTTGTTTGTGCTCCTGTTAAATCTCGTTCCATTTCACATGTTAATTATTCCCAGTATTCTTCTTTTATTCTGCGTATTCTGTCATTTGCTCTATTTCGCGTTTGTTTGTATATTCTATGATCTTCCATCGTCTTCGTAGTTTTATATTTCATATAGGCTTCCTTCTTTTCGTTGCTTAGCTGTTTTATTTCTTCCGTGAACCATGGTGTCTTTTTGTTCCTACGAATTTTGACTTTTCTCGTTCCGCATGCTTCAAGAGCTGCTTTCGTTATATTAGTTTTTAATTTTTTCCACGCTTTTTCTACATCTTCACCGTCATTTATTTTGTTTTGTTTACTACTTCAGTCACTTTTTTCGAAGACTAAAATGTCACTTTTACTCCCAAGGGATTAAAAATAATTGAAACTCCCAAGGGACTAAAGTAAATGTCAAACTGAATGAATTTTTTTTTATTGGTAATCTAACCTATTTCTGATTTATGTTTACATTAATATTCACATTAGTACAATTTACTAGATTAAATAAACGATTATTTTCGTCGGATATATGATGAACAAGTGTACGTGACGAAGATGAAAATGCAGAAGTGGTTGATGAGTCATCTTCATGTCCAAAAATTTTATCTGCTATAGTTTCTTTGTTGTTAATGGAGTTCTCAACATACCCCTCCGCAACTGTTGAAGATTTCCAACCTCCATGGCGCTTCAAAACATCAACAGTAGCTCCAGAGTCCGCCAACAAAGACGTAGATGTGCGTCTAAAACAATGTCCCGTATATGAAGATGCATCTGGTAGGTTTAGAAAAGCTGCTATTTTTTGGGGTAGTTTTCCAAACGTATTTTTTCCGACTGGCTGAATAGTACATTTCTTGTCTTTGAAACAGACAAAAAATCGCGAATGAGGTGTTTCAACCTTTCGTAAGACCATATACTTCAACACAATTCAACAAAATTGATAGAATTTTTTTCTGAATTCTTGACAATGAAATTTCTCTCAATTTTATTTTTGGTATTTGTAATATTAAATAGGATTGATCGACCCAAATCGGTTACATCGATGATAGACAATTGAAGTAACTCATTTCCTCTGCAAGGTCCCGCTACACCTAAGATAAGTGCAACCTACAAAATAGCCTGTTAAAAAATGTTCATATAATATGTTTACTACGATTACTCACTTTCATCATCAAATATTCATCCGAAGCTTCTATTAGGAACTGATCAGCCTGCTCTCCGGTCAGAACTTTCGACTTTTTAGGTTTATAGTCATCATTTCTTCTTTTCAGAAAGGATATTAGTTTAGGAAATTTGCTAATATTGATATTATTTTTGATGTTAACCATTCCTTTCAGCATTGAATAATGCGCCCAAAGAGTAGACACACAAACTAATTTCGATTTCTCGTGAAAGTATACCAACAAAACATTTTTAGTATAGTTTTCCAGTTTTTTCTCACTGCACCACTTAACAAATGCTTCATATTGATGCTCATATATTTTTCGCGATTTTGTGGGTAATAACTTTTCCGTGACCTCTTCAGAGGCCTTATCTGCATCAAATTCACTTATCTTCTCTTACATTCAAAATCACATTAAATAAATTTAAAATGGCGAACCGTTCAATGGATCTTGTTGACAGCGTTACTATGGTTACACAGCGTTTTTCACAAAGCTTGTTTTACACTGTCAAACTCACAAGATTTTATTTCTTTTCGACTATATTGATTTCAAATTATTCGGAGTGCAAAAACTAGCGTATATACTATTACTGTGGGTAGGGTGCTAGCCTGACCCACGAACCCTCCTCCTTTCACAAACGGGCTTGGGACCGTCTTTGGCGGAGTTTATTTGTATTATTGACAATAATAGAACTGGCAATTAGTGAAATAATCCTTTAAGCAAATAATAAAAAATGGATTATTCAAGTAACCGAATAATGGTTAATCGGTATTTTAACTATATTTGTGTACATATCTATATATTAACCGCCGATTGTCTCAGCTTTCGGTAGATCCACGCTTTTCTTTACAAACAATTGCTAACAAATTTATGAAAAAAAATATGATAACTGATGTAGTTTATTCATTCCGCCGCGCCGGTATCATGGTCCCGATTACCCTGCGTGACTGTTACAGAAATTGTTGCGAAAACCGTAAACATAATAAATAGGGTGTGTCGAGAATGTTACTGAATGCGTCGTCACTTAGTTATGAGGCAGGTGGAAGGATCCGGATTTACCATCTAGACTGCACTAGAGTAGGGCTTTGATCCGCTGCCCGCTGCGCTACCTACTTCATTCGCTTATTTATTGTTAACAAAAAAGCGGAGACTATGGCCCACAGTTTCCACATCGGTCTATCTATGTAGTAAATCCGGGTCTCATTCAATTGTCTCAACTTTCAGTGTCGAGGGGCTCCCGCTACTAGAAGTCGCATATTTAAGCGTACATTATATAAGGCGCGGGTTACTTAATACAGTGGACAGCTACAGTTTTTGATAAAAATAAGCAAAATTTAACGTCTACGGTTTCTGTGTACGATCACTACATCAAACTCTCGAGGAACACACATGATGGGCTTACGGGTCCCTTCCATTGGATATTTTCCATCTAAAAAAATAAACTCAGATACGTATTCTACGCATATCAAGTAGCTAATTTGAATAGATACGATTTTCCTACCATCGCCGAAAGACCCCTACTTGCGTTTTTTAAAAGAATTGTAATTTTCGAGATTTTAGAAATTTTCAAAACCCACATATTTACGCGTCAACTATTATATAAGGCTCATATTTCTTTGCACATCAAACTAGTACATTATGAAATGCAAATAAGCTACATTTGCTTGACTGATTGAGTCGCGAAGCGCTGAGGATTCATCATTCCCAATTCGAACAGCATCGAGAACACTGGCACATCCATATTGCTACAAAATGTCATTTAAAATTACTGTTAAGTTACAATAACAAACGTATTTTAGACTACGATAACATGAGTTTAATCGCAAAGTAGTTTATAAAACTAGCACCTCGATCCTCGACTCTAGCACCTCGATCCTTGACCCGTTACGCTGCTTTATTAGTTCATTTAATATAATTTAAAAAGTGGGGGGTGTAGTCCACGAATTCCACTAGTTTATCTGTATATTAAATCCGGAGCGGTCTCAACTTTTGGTGACGATGGGGTATAATCTTACATCTCGACACAGCTTATTTATTATTTTGTTAGCGGTATTTGGAACTTAAAGCGACGTGGCACTAACGTACTTTTAAAAAAGATATCATTAAAAGCGTAGGCGTAAGCCACGGGTTTAGTTAGCTATTGTTATGCATTGCATAACTAATCTTCTATAAAAATTACGGTAAACCCACTAGTTAAAAATCGGTCGGTCAGTTCTATTGACCAACATTTTCATTGTTTATTAGTTTACCACAAAAAAATATTAGTTTAACACAACTTACATTTCCCTGCAGTCAATTATTTCTGATAGCGGATCGGTATTATGAAAACGAAAATAAGAAAAATTTGTATCATATTTTGGGAGAAACATAGATTCAATGAACTGGAACGCCATACGATTTTATAAGATTGCACAAACTCCAGAAACATCAGGATATTTCTCATACTTCCCTTGGACTTACTTCCCCCGACTTTCCTTAGACTTCCCCGACTTGGATATCCTCGGACTTCCCTAGGACTTTCTCGACTTTTCTTAGACTTCCCCGACTTAGACTTCCTTGAACTTCCCTAGGACTTCCTCGACTTCCCTTGGACTTCCCCGATTTTCCTTGTACTTCCCCGAGACTTCCTCTAACGTGTACAACCAGACCTCCTCTGCAATTTACCCCTCGGTTACGCATGTGCACTTGTGCAGTTCAGTCGCTGACTTTGCGTATTTGAGAATATACAATACTGCAGGAAGCATTCGGTACATGTCTTGCGTCTCGACACAACTTATTTCTTACATTTTAAAAAGAACTTACCAAAAAAGGCGCGAGGCGTAGACCACGGGTTCCGCTAGTATTTATCATTTAGAAATACAGTATAAGTAGGTACAAGGATTGTACGATAAGTAAGTAAACGTGTTTATTGTAGCACTAAAAAAGAGTAAAAGCGTGCGTATTTAATAGCATTACATTTTCAACATTTCTCTCCAAGACGAAGAAAACCCACCCTTCTCGACTATAGGCAAAGACAATTCTTCTGAAAGAAGAACTGGTACTGGGGTAGCAACCCTAGATGATAATGTATAAATAAATGTACAATTTTTACAGCTCTTGAAGTGAAGTTTTGCATTTCGATTTTTATTTATGAAAAATACAATGCAAAACAGTCTAATGAAGATTGTTGACAATGCCACCCTGTTTCTTCTTGAAATGCATCCACGATACAAGAACTAAGAACACGGATACGGAAATAGACCGTTTAATAACTAAGATATTTGACCCATTTACGAAAACGACGCCACCTAAAATTCGCGAAATAAACGCGATATTCGTAAAAATAAACACCTAAATATTATTCACACACTATTAATATAGAATCCCCACTCGCACCGAATGGGCACGAGCAATGGCGAAGCTTCAGCGCGCGATATGTGAAACTTGAGCTAACTGCTTCACCTCATTTTAAATTAAAGTTTAGAAGCGCTTATTCCAAGCAAATTATCAACTAAATAGTTGTTGTGACTGTAATTAGTGACTTAATCCATCATAATTCGATCGACCCGCACGCATAATTAGTGCAATTATGGCGAATCTTATAAGTGTCCGTTTAAATAGAGGTGATTCCCATTCCTGGGGATTTAGACTGCAAGGAGGAAAGGACTTCGGTACGCCACTGGTTATACAAAAGGTAAGAATTGTCATTAAGAATTTTTAATACACATTAATTTAATTTTAAACAATTTGATGCTTTTCATTTTTTGCAATGCATTACGTAAGGTGCCAAGCTAGCCCCTTTTGCCAGTGCCACTGGAATGCAAAAATAAGTCTGCAAAATGTGCAGTTATAAATAGAACATGAAAATTTTGCGATATATTTCTAATTCTGCACAGAATTCACTTATATAATTATTTATATATAGGTAGATTCTGGAATGTTTTTTAGTAAATTTTATATCTTTTAAATTTGCTATAGACTTCGTGATATTAATGGTTTTAGTTTTTGTGAATGTTACCAGTTTAGTTTAAAAAAAATTAAATAATAGTAAAATAGAAAATGTCGTTGTTTTAAGTAAATTATGAAAAAGCTTGGCGGAATTATGTTTTTTTTTTACTAAATTTAAGTACAATTTATAGATGTCTATAAAACTCTCTGGTCATTTTTTTTAAATTAATCTAAAAATTATTTCTTTATCTGTCAATGACATAAACATCAATAAAGTTTTGAAAGGTCAAATGAATTTAAAATGCGTATCTAATTTAATGAAAATTAAATAATTATTTTGCAGAAATTGGAAAATAGGTAAAAATTGTTTTTGTTTTACGATAATAATTTTTCCACTTTTACGGTGTGGGCAAATATGATTTAATTTTGATAAAATGTCCATAAATTGCAATAAGCTACTGAGTGGTTCTGAGAGTACATAAAAATGATGATATTTTTATATTTTTTTATTGAATACAGTAATTGTTAGCTACTATTATTACTTTAGTTATAATTTTTTACATTTGGTGAATAGTAACAATAGACTAAAATATATAAGATATATTAAAAATAATAATTATTTTTTAACTTGCATTAAATCAATTTTTTTCGCTTGACAATTGAATATGTCAAATTTCAAATATTTATATGATTTTTGTGGCCTTATCGTTCAAGTGGGTCAGCAAATATTTGTGAAAATTATCTTACTTGATCGGGATTTGAACCCGAGACCTGAGTTATCGAGTACGGTAGTAACAACCGTAGAACGTCACGTTTTCCAATATTAATCATATTAATATTTATATATTATTACGGTCACGACAAAAATAGTTACTATGTCAAATTTTAATACATAGCGATATTTGAATAACTATAAAATTATTTAAATAACAATAACTTACGTACACAGTGTGTCTCCTAAGTACGTTCAGAAACTTCAGGAGAGGATTCCTTGGGTTATTCCATAAGGAGAAGTTCACATAAACATACCTCCAAAAATGGTTCCTTACGGAGGTACAGCCCTCTAAAGAAAGAACAGTCTTATAACAATTAAGATAATTCAATGTTTTCATAAAATCGAGTTAACATGAAGGTCTAAGTGGTTTCTCAAAATGTCCAAATAAATTTCAAAAACTTTAAAAGTAGGTTCTGTACATGAAAACTGCGGAAACGTTTCTATAAACATTTGTCCGAAAACGCTTCGTTACAGAGGTACTGTCTCTGGAAGTGGTTAATGTCTTCAGGAGGCTGTAACTCCGCATAAACCATTTTCGGACCCATGTTTGTGGAAACTTATTTTATTGTTTCGGTGTATCTTCAAACTTCGTACCAACTATTTTCGCGTCTTAGGAAAACATTCGGACATAGAATATAAGATTTCTTAAACAAAACTTCAAAAATTGTAAAGATCTATAATATTTAGAAGAACATATTACGTGACTCCCTCTCCCCTCCTACAGGAGACACCTCTGGTGCACTTATTCGAACAAAAAATAGTAGAAATAATAAGCTAAATCAGTAGTGCTCACATATAAAATTCAAAAATTTAGTGCAACTATTGCGACAGATATTGTAAAAAGTTCTTTCTGTTCTTTCTTCAGACGGCTGTAGCTCCGCAAAGAAACATTTCCGAACCCATGTAAATCGGAACTTATTTTATTGTTTCGATGTATAGAACTCATCCTCAAAGTTTGTACTAACTTTTTCGCATCTTAGGGAAACACTCGGACCTTCATGGAAATTTCATTGTTCATAAAACTTAAATAATCTCGAAAGCTGTTAGATATAGCGAATCTCCACAAGTGTGCCGTTTTTGTGTAATTTTGAATGGAGAATAAGATTCCCTAAACAAAACTCCAATAATTCTAAAGATCTATATAATTTAGAAGAAAATATTACTTTACCCCCCCCCCCCCCCCCCCCCCATATAAGACACGTCTGGTGCACTTACTCAAACAAAAATCAGTAGAAATACTAAACTATATCAGTTGGACTCCCATATAGAATTTTAAAATTTTAGAGCAACTATTGCAAAAGTTATTGAAAAAAGGTGATTAGACTATTCATAGTTCGAACACCCTGTATATGCTTGTTAAGGCAGAATGTAGAAGGTAATTACCAACTTGTTAATTAGTGCCCATAAGCAATGCCCATTAAACAACTCGTGTTGGTTATGTATAACTTATAAGGAAATAATAATCATGAAGTATTTTACTAAATACCTAAAAAATATACATTTTCATTACATTATGTGAAAGTAATGGCATGAAATACATAGCATTATTGAGTAGCAGTAAGTCTTAAGCAGAGCAAGTAATTAATTCGGCAGTTAGCAGGGACTACATTAAAATCACTACTATTAAGCTGGTAAATGGTCTTTGTTTAAATTTCCTTAAATTTTCTTGAATTGAATTTAGTTTCTAGTTTTATTGCATTTTTTCTGCATGATTACTTTTGTATATTTCTATTTATTTACAATAAGTACGCTGTATGTAACAGTGGCGTCGCTAGGGGGTGGGCCGGGTGGGCCTGGGCCCACCTAAAACTGGCTTGGCCCACCCTTTGGCCCACCCTGGTCCCTGCCCCACTCTGGTTAAAATTAATTTTAAAATACATAAAGTAATCAACATTACAAAACGATATATATAAATCATTTAGTGAATTACAAACGGAATTATTAACACCACTAGATGATTGATCGAAATCGCTTTTATTCGTGTTTAAATTGAAGCGCCATTTAGTAAGCTTTATTACGAATTAAGCTATAAGTACCTGCCGAAATGACATCATTGGAGCGTTGTATCAGGTCGCGTCGAAGGTCGGCAGTCGAAATATGGAGTTTATAAACATAAACATTAAATAAAGCAGAATAGCGATTTATGAAATTAGAACGTTAAGAATTCATTATATTCTTTGTTGTTAAAAATTTAGACAGGTTTCACTGATGATGGTTAAAAAGACATTGGATGCGATTTTAGTTTTATTGCATAATATTTCTAACGAAATGAAAGGGGCGAAAAAAAGGCCGAGGCTCGGGGATTGTTGTCACAACTAGATTTCTCTTTCGTTTTACAATTGCATATGTTTTATGATATTCTTTTGAGATTTAAAGGAATCAGTGATATGTTGCAAAATAAAAATTCCGACGTGTCGGAGGCAATTTTCTTATAGAAAGTGTTAAAGGGCAATTTTCATTAGAAAGGGAAAATTCCGATTATTTTAATAAGCTTTATGAAGCAGCTGTTGAAACAGCCAATGCACGTGATATAGATATAGATGAAGTTAACAAGCGTGTCAGAAAGGTTCCAAAAAAATTAAAAAATCTTGTTATTACTCAGAATTTAAATTTGGAAAACATAGGACCAAATTCAAAAGAATCATTCAAGATTCTGTTGTACATTCCTGTGATTGATATAATTTTAAGTGAGCTAAATAATCGATTTTCGTCTCACAAAGATTTTTTCATGGGTTTGACTTGCTTTAACCCAAATTTTAAAGATACATTTCTAATTTTTAAGAATATTGCTGCCTTTGCTAAACACTACAATTCTGATCTAGAACTATTGCAATCCGAATTAAAAATATTACCAAGTACTATTAAAAAATACGAAGTTGAGAATAAAATAAAAATAGAAAACATAATGCAGTTCGTGGATATGGTGGAAAAATATAAATTGGCATTTTCCGAAACTTATAAATTAACTTTAATAAGTATTACTATACCAGTATCCAGTGCCGCTTGTGAAAGATCATTTTCATGTTTAAGGCGTTTAAAAAATTATTTAAGAAATACTGTGACTAACGAAAAGCTTTCTACTTTAGCATTAATAAATATTGAAAAACAAATAGTAAAAAACATTTCCTTGGAAGAAGTTGTAGATGTATTTGCCAAGAAACATCCGAGAAGATTGTTGTTAGAATGTTAGATTAAAAGAATATTAAAGTCCGCAACCAAAACCCAATATATCAGTATTGAAATTAGTTTTTAAGTGTTTATCGTATATTAAATATTTGTTTTTGTAGTTTTTATATTGTTCTTAGTCTGCATAATATACCTATTCTTAAATATAAGCCTGCATATGTTTAATTGATACCTATGTCCTATTTTTGAAAAAATACTAACCCTAAAATAATGTCGATAATGTCGGCCCACCCCCAGAACACCATGCCCACTACTGGCCCACCCGAACAAGAAAGTCTCGCGACGCCACTGGTATGTAATGATCGTATCCTACTAATTTATGGTAATTGTTATCTGGAAACACTAAAACACCTTGCTCCACCCATATAATAATATGCTCTTAGCAGCAATGCAACGTATTACAACGATTTTTACAAAAAAAAACGTATAATTATTCAGCTATCCACTGAACTTTGTAGAAAGTATTTCATGTTTTACATTGAACATCAAGGTTGCCTAATTGCATTTCTACAGCAGTCATAAGAAGCGCCATATAAGGCAAATACATAAAAATTTATTTTCTGATTATGTGCTCATCACGTTCAGATAAAACATTCATGACCAAATACGACAACCTTAATTGGTCACTCCAGAGTTAAGCAGTATGTGACTATAAATAAATAATAAAATAACATTTTTACCATGTTGGCAAAATTTTATCCAAGTACACTTTGCCCAGAGGATGATAGCTGGAAGTAGGTTATCCTTATCATTAACTAGAAGTAAATACAGAGCCGTTTCCTATACCGGATGTCAACAAAAGTAGGCTTACCCGTTTCCTATACCGGATGTCAACAAAAGTAGGCTTACCCTCTTCTTTTTCTTTATTTATTAGCATAATAAAATAAAATCTTGGGATGTTATAATGCATATAAAACCACATGACATGGTGTTTACTTTAATTGTTTAGCACTTCCGGTTTCGCCGGAAGTGTTAAGCATTATATAATGTCTAATATATATTTGCTTGCATTTCAGATAAAGTTTTTTTTATTTAAAAATGCGTTTCAAAGCAATATTTTGCAATATTTTTAAAAATTTGTTAAATTGTGATTTTTAGAGTATTGTGTCTACTCGATACACTTTAGGAACTGTTTTACAATTTGCAGCTTGCTTAAAAGGAGAAAGTCGTAAACTCATAAAAGTATAATCCAAGGCTTCTAAGGGTTGGGTTCCTATTTTCTTGTGATTGAATGGTTTTAGAATAATTTTCTCAGGTAAATTCTTACAACTATTTGCATGCTTCTTGTTTATCTTCTAAAGCAGGAAATGATACTTGGGTTATTCCCTCCCTATTCTTTAGAAGAGTTACATAAATTTAAGTATGCACCTCTTACATCTATCTTTTGTGATGTTGAGAGAAGCTTCTCGAAATATAAAGCAATTTTAGCCGGTAACAGGCATAGTTTTATATTTGAAAATAATTGTAAATTGTAATTATTTACATTGTAAAATTAATTCGAAATTAATGATATTAAATAATAATGTTTACTATTTATCACGTTAACTTACTTATTGTTAATTATAATTATAAAATTATATATTTTTTAGATTAATAAATTGTAATACTGAGATATTATTTTTTTTAAATGAACAATAGTTAAAAAATCACTAAAAACTCGTTAAAGTGCATTTTCGACAAAATTTTATATTAATAATGCATAAATTGCATATTTTTAAGTGCATATAAATCCGAGCCCTAGTTATAGCCGATTGAAATTTTGTATATCTTAGACGCGTTACTTAGTTTCTTTAATGAATGTTTTAGAATTTTACGAAATTTTTTTAAAGAGGTTGTATTGGCAAATTACACTTCTTTTTGCATGCTATATGTTTAATGGAAATAAATATTTATTAATAAAAAAACATTTATTCTTTAATTGACTTTTATGTACGCCTCCAGACCAGCTACGGGCTAATGCGGGAAACGAAATTAAAAGGTTTCGTTTATGTAAACACATTAAGATTTTTTACATATTGGGAGATTTGAAATAATTGTTTCATTCAAATTAAAGTAGCAGAACCCGTGGACTACGTTCTACCTTTTTTTAGTATATTTTTTTAATAAATACGCTATTTCGAGATGTAACATATATATTTACTGCGCGCACAGTGGTGTAACTGACGCGTAACTTACAAAAAAAGGCGGAGCGTAGCCCACGGGTTTTGTTAGTTTTTTTATATCATTAAGGTCGACAGTTTTCGAAATAATTAAGTATCTTAATGCGTTGTTTATAACTAATCCGAATTCTCATATTTTCAAAACAGTGGACATTAAGTGTAGCTGCAGATAGATAATAAAAATGTTATTATTTTAATTAAATGAAAATTTTAATCTTTTTAATAAAACTTCATATAGGTACCTACGCAAATTGTGTCCTTGTTAAGTATATTATTACGATTTTGATTTAAGAAACACATGAACGGCAAAGAAGTTTACAAAAAGTTCTATAAGTTAACACTTTGTATGTAAAACAGAAATTAAAATTTAGGTCATGTACCTATATACATTTTCGAACCAAGTTGGCCATTTAAAATCGTGTTCTCCAAACAATGATTCAACTAAACTCGATAAGGGTAAAATATTTTAACTTTTTCATGAACAGTAAAACATACACAGCTTAGTAAGTACTAAATAATAAACTAACGAATGAATTCATGAATACTTTCCGTATTTACGCTGTGTGAACTTTGTTAAAACCTGCACGAAGTTATGCTGATATGACTATATTATATGAGGTACTTTTACGATAAAGCAATGCGAGTTTATCGCGTGTGTAGCAACAAAATTATTACTTCTAGTTTGCGAAATTATTGTTTAAAAAAATTATGCTTTGTGAATGCCCATTCATCAAGGCATTAAAGATGTTGAAATCGCAATTTGATTACAAGCACAATGAATCTGTATAAAATTAATGTTCTACGATAAATTTCGCACAACAATGCGATCCACGTTTACACCTGCACGTAATTTATTTTGAAACGCTTACGAACTATGCAAGTGTAAATAAAATCAATTTAACTAAAAGTAAACTGTTGATAACGCGCGTATAACTTCATACAAGGTGATTCATAACATGTGGGACGCTTTTTCAAGATATACAAAATCTGAAAATAGTGGAAAAAAAGCACACGCGCGAAGGTTTATCGGGAGGCGTCGGGGGGGGGGGGGGTAGGAAGAGAGATGCAAATAAAGTAGTGTGGGCGAGTGGGATAGGTTACTCATTGCAAAGTACACGTTGTTGGCTAGTATGATATCACCATTATGTACCATCAATTTAATTAGCATTATTTATTAAACGTGTTAAAACTGAATGGCACACCGGTCAACTACATTTGTTTTCGATTCCCTTATTTGCGCGTGGACCTGAGCGCGCGATGTATGGCAATATCTATAAAAACATTTTTTTCTCAAAACCATGGCATCTACGAAACAAAGTTATTTAGATTTTTTGTTTGGAATTCAATAGGCTTATCATTGAGATTACAAAATATAAGGCATACTATTTAAAAACAAATATCTTATGAATACTTTTTTTATGGAACGTCCTGTATCAAATTTCCATATGTTAGTTTATAGTACGTGTTTGTTTGTACAACTTTTATTAGTAATTTTTTTACCTATCTTCTTAAATAGCAGAAATGATTAAAACCCGTATCTTTTGGCTCAGGCTATATAAGACACCTCTGGTGCAAGTATTCAGACAAAAATTAGTAGAAATACTAAGCTAAACGGTTTTTGTTTTAATGGGAATTATAGGCGGCATCGGAATCATTTAAAGTGCGTTTTTAAGAACTTTTCAAAAATATATAGTTTGCTATACTTGTTTTTCAAAATAATTGAGATATGAAAGAAATGCCAGTGATAGCTTTAAATAACGAACATTTAAATTTAAAGAACAAATAACACCGGCATTTATTTTTTAAATCTTGTTTCATGTCTTACCATTTATCTATATTAAATCTGGATCCCTTCCACCTGTCTCAACTTTTAGTGGTGAGGGGGCCTTACTACTACAACCTACATATTTATGCGTCCATTACATAAGTCTTATATTCTCTTGTACAGCGAGCCGCTACAGTTTTCGATAAATATAAGCAAAATTGAGTTAAACAACATTTACTTGTCTGATTGTGTTGCAAGGCCCTCCCTATTCATTATTTGACTACACACTGGAGAAAATGAACGAGCCGGAGCGGTGCCGGAATCGAGAGTAGAACTTTCGTTATCTTTCTACCCAGCTAAAATTTGTAACATAGACAATACCGTAAATACTACAAAACATTTCACATTTAACGCGAAAAGCTGTTATGTTATGCTCAAAACCTAACACTACAGAATGATCATCGTGCACGTAGGTAATTATGTACGATGACGTTACATATATGTTGGGACCTCAAAACATACAAAATTTCTTCGGCTGCTTTATATATTTATAAATTTGCTTTTTACCGAGCTGTTTTCGGGTTTTCCTAGGCCTTTGTTTCCCGGGAGCAGCTTTCATTATCCAGATGCGCCGAGTATTTAGTTGCCGAAAAAAGCGCGGGACGTAGCCTACGGGTTTTGCTAGTTTATTTTTATAATGCATAAATTTGAACAACATTCCTCCTATTTTAAAAAATGCTTGCTGGTGTTGTATCACAAAACCATAGCAAATATGAAAAATCTGAGTACGCAGCTGTAATCTTCACAAAAAAATATATCCAAAATCGTTATGGTATTTTTCGATATCTGTAGAAATAAATGAGCTATAACACCCAATGGAAGTGTTACAAATTTCACTGTGTTTTTGTTGCTACCAGTAATGTCGTCTTAAAAATTGACTAAAATAACATGCAGACGGTTTTCTCATAACTATAAAATTAACAAAGTTACCCATATAACTATATTAAAAATGCCACACCCTGTACATTCAGTTACATAAAAACAAAGAGGCAATAATATACTTCTTATGCATTTCCACTCTTTGTTTCCTATTTCTCTTTTTTAGTCCCAATTTCTAAAAAATAATTGTTTTAAAAACCTAATTTTCAAAGTGCGGCATAGATAGAATAAGAATTAGCAAAGCATTTCTCCTAGAGCCTAGACTTTCCCATACTTTAAAAATAATTACTCTTTTTTGTTTCCAAAAATATAAAATCGTATAAGTATATAGAAGTAATATACAGTGTGTCCCAAGACTACCCGAACATAGACACCTAACATAGAGGAACTAAAAATTCCGTATAATATGTCCTTGAAATGCGCTCCTGAATGTTAAAGGTCAAATGATGAACAACAAATGTTTGTGTATTATTCGATAGAAATTTTGGTAAGCTTCCGGTTTAATCAGGGCTGTCAATAATTCATTTACGATTGCGTTACACAATTTAGATTTATATGCGTATGTTGGTAGCCGAGTTGGCAAGCAGCTGTTTTATACTCGTGACACAGCAAGGGCACCGAAAGTGCAGCGGTTCAAATCTCGCCTACCGCCAACCGACAGCAATGCTATCAGAGTGGTAAACTGACACAGAAACTGGAAGTTCACCACTGATGATGATAGCTTCGCTATCGAAATACGTGTCTGTTATTTAGTTGCTTGTGTGGAAGGGCGCTGTATTTTTTAAAAGAAGTGTAAGAGTTAACTACGAGATAAAAAGTGACATGTTTCGGGCATGCGGCATGCTGCTCGCTCGTGTAATGAATCAATGAAGCAGACAAAAAAATGTTTGTTCAGAATAGATTGCTGAGGATTAAAAAACATCAAATTTTAGGGGAAAAAAGCTTGTCAGCCAAACTATTAGGTGGGAGGAGGACAATTAATCCTATACAATTTAGTTTAAAACCCAAATTATAGCTCATCGATGGTTTTATGGGCCACAAAATTAAAAGGAAAACGTAACCAGTTTTTGGACAATATTATTTTTTGAAGTTTCCAAAATTTGGGAGAAATTTTACGTCGTTATCATTATTCCAAAAATTCTCATAGATTGTAGCATTGTGTACCAAAGAGCAATTACAAACACCAAAGGTTACGCCGATCTGACAACTATATTTTGAGTAAATAGGTATTGAAGCAAAATTTCTTAAAATTTTTGGAAAAAGGCGTTTGATTTGTCGTAGCGTTCTCTACCATACTCTGCTATTACATATTCATCATCATCATCTGCCAGGATTAAACCGTTGTGGTTTGTTCCGGTCTCATATAAATTGTTCACTCCAACGTTTCTTTGGCCGTCCCAGTCTTCTTTTTCCTCGTGGTCGGTAATGTAATAAATGTTTTACATATTTCAAAATACAACAAAAAAAAGAACGTTTTCCAGTCCTCTATTAATAATAAAAAAATACGTTCTGACCCGATGAGTTTTTGTTATACCTATTACGTATTATAAATTTAATTAAGATGGGTCTAACAGTTTCTGAAATTTATCGTTACACATACACGCACACAAATACATTATTAAATACCACATTTTTGGATTCCTAAAGTTCTAAACCATATATTTTAATCAACATCTATAAATGGAGCATTTTGACGATCACAAAACATTCCCTTACTGGACAAGTATTAAAAAAATCACAGAATTGAAACCTTTCGGCTAACTTTTTAAATATGAAGGAAATTCATACCAACAGCTGTTGTCACGCTCTACAACGTATAAAGCAACGGATGGTTTCATAAATTGTGAGCAAGAACTAGACAGATTAACCTGATTAAGTGTTTAAAAATAAAAGGTTGTAAATATATTTATCCTAAAATATCGACTGTTGCAAAATTTTCCGAAGAACTTAGCATTGCAGCATACTTATATCCGGCTGTTTCATAATTCGCTCCAGAAAACTATATTGCACTAATATTCTTTTGGGAAAACAGACGTGAGCATGTTTAATCTTTATAGTGATTCTACTACTTTTCCATTATAATAATAATTAAATAAAAACGTACATTATTTAAATCAATACTTACTCATGCTTACATAATTTATTGTTCCTTGTTTTATGTGCATAAAGAAAACTCAAATATACGGTGCAGACTATCTTTACTCTTACCTTTACTCTATCAAAATTTAAACCCATCCCTATAGTATCGAAAAAATAGGAGGAAATGAGAAATGTATAATTTATTATTAAATTAAACACTACACAGTCATAAAACATAAAATCTAGAAATAATTTTACTTATATCATTTTTTCAAGTTTAACCAAAATTTCAAAAATATGTACCTGGTTTAGGAATTTGATAATAACATCAAATAAAAAAAACATACATACTTTTATTTGTTACTTTTCAAAATAACAAATTATTTCTAACATGTTCACTACATACGTAAGTCTGCAAGCCACATGGCAGGCACTTCTGCGGTTAAAAAATCTAAAGTATTTATATTTTTCGTGGTAGTTTGCATTCGCACACGGTTGCCTTCATATTTTTGTGTGATGACTGCAAGCAGGTTGCAGGTTTACCCTTTTTTAATGTTTTCAGGTTTGGGAGTTGATTAAAGAAGAATAATAAGTTGTATCAGCTTTTTTATTATAGGCGCTTTAAAATACTCTTTTAGTAGTAAATAGCGTATACCGGGTGTAACTGAAACATGGTCTACCCTTTTTTCTCTATTTATTAAGATAGAAGAATTTTGGTATGGGTAATATATTCATAAAATTCAATTGTTTGATTATATTAGCAATTTTTTAACACTTGTTGTTTTGTCGGAAGTGACCATAACTTTCTTATTTCAAATGCAACATTTTGCATATTTTTACATATTTGGAATCTGGAGGAAATTCTGCATACGGTTGTGTACTTCTATTGTTTGTTTTTTGTCACCTTTAAAATTTTTATTTAATTTTTGTTGTTTCGGCTAACAGTTTTTTGAGAAAAAGTAAGAAATTTTAAATGGAACAATATTGGTTCGCATCGTTTTTCGGAAAAAGCACTTCCTAGCGGTTGCAACCATACCCATAACTCGATACTTTATTACATTTTTAACAAGTAACATTAGTTTTTAATTAGGGCCGGCGGGTGGTCTAGTGGTTAAAGTCCCAGGCTTTGAAACTAGACTCTCAATGGCAGTTGGTTCGAATCCACTGCTCGGCGGTAATTTTTCTGAACAAGTTAAATCCGACGGGTCCATGGATGGTGTATGTAGGTGTGTATGTTGGGTTGCATGTCTTCAGGGGTGGGGTGCATGTTAGACCGGTGAAAGAGCGCAAGTCCGCTGAGCCCGGGTAAGGGGGTGGGATAGGAATCATGGGGTCGTGCTCACGCACGGCTTCATGATTCTTTTAAGAAAAAAGGTTTTAATTAGTTGTTAAACAAAGACGTAACTACGGTCAATACCAGTCGTTATACTTTCAAACAAAAAAACATGACGACATTCAAAACAAAAGAGGAAAGCAGTTTAATAACAAAAACAAAAATACAAAAATTCTACCGGGCGATCGTAAAGAAATGATTCAGAGCAGGCCATGACCAAAGTGCTAAAGTTGGCAATACTTAATATAAGCCAGTTGTCAAATGTTGACAGCTGTAAACAATTTTTGTTAGATACATTTAACTTAATGTATCTAACCAAAAATTTTTACAGCTGTCAACATTTGACAATTGGCTTATATTAAGTATTGCCAACTTTAACACTTCGGTCATGGCCTGCTCTGAATCGGGTTTTTTACGATCACCTGGTATATACCCAACTAAGTTATTTAGTAAAATTATTTGCACCGTTAAATTTGTCTTTTGAAAGTAGACGTATCTGGCGGTTCCAATATTTCTACATGCAAAAAATGTGCTTGAATTGCTCAATTGCATGCGATTATTGTTCAGATATTAGCTGTTTAAATATAATGCATATTTTGGAAGATGATAATCTTGATAGCAATAATATGAACATTAGTGGAGTATTAGTTTTTATGTTTTGTTGTTTTTTTGTTTTACTAAATTTATATTCATATTTACATTTCAAGTATGTACAATATATAGTGTACCAAATTACACTGGAAAGATAATAATTCCAGATTTAAAAATTTACATGCCGTTCCCTATAGACATCTTATCAATTCCGCACCTTGTATAAAATCCGAATCCTTCCTCCTGTCTCAACTATTACTGGTGAGGGGTCTTGTTACGACAAACCACATATTTACGCGTTCTTTATATAAGGCACATATTCTTTTTTTTGTGCAGCAGACAGCTACAGAAGAGCAAATTTAGGATTCTATTATCTGTTTGTATTATTGTAACATAATCGACTGATATTGACAGCGTCATTGTGAAAACATACTCCGAGAACATTACATCGGGGCCGTTAACAGCGGCAACTCAACTTCGTTAATCTCGAGCCCCAATGCAACTGCATCATTACAAATGTACGTTGCATTTTATTAAGTTGTGCTACGAAAGACGCTAAGCTATATATTAAAACCAGAAATATGTACAAGTAAAAACAGTAACTGGAGAAAGAGATATTGAACAATTACATTACAAGCGATCTTTGCTCTTACATTTGTAAAATAAATACGGTCAGGTTTACCTATGAGATGTAATGAACCGATTTGATTTAGTTTTTCGTGTGCGGACGAGGTTACGCTGATGTTTAAAAATACATGGGCTAAGAATTAACAAACAGGAACTAAACTTGACCAAAATATTGGGAGACAACATAAGACCATATGGTATATTAAGCCCGCTTTGAATCCATTAAGTCATCAACCAAACAATGTGCGCTGGCCTGGGTCTTTGGGTAAATTCCACGTATCTAGGAAATATGCTAAAACTACAAAAGAAAGAGATAAAAGTAGTTGTTGGTATGGGCAACTGGACTGTATTCATACAACAAAACATAATAACAATTTTCAGTTTGTTCATTTTAAAATGTTGTTTGTTATATTCTAATTTTTCAACGCCACTGTCAAAAAAATAAAATACCTTTCTATTTTCTCTATGTAGACTTGTTTGTAAATTATAATTAGACGGGTTTCTTGTTAATTTTACAATGGGTTAATAGTACGAAATAGGCAAATCTATTGCCAGAAAGAGTAAGCATAGTTTCAAATGCAATAAATTTGTCATAGTTATGATATCATTCCAATGAGATGCCAAATCGCGGTGCTAGTTTTTGATCTTGACACATTAACTATTAAACATAATTTACTTTTAAAACGGCATACTACATATATTGAACCTGCGAAAGAATAAGCGAATGTGAAAGTTGTTGCCATTAAAAAATAACGATATATCCATCTTCCTGAAAATCAAAACAACGTTCAAGATCACAGCTATTAAGAAATCAATAAATTTTTGTACACGAAATTTTTACACGATTATTTTTAGTGATTTTGGCAATTATACAAAATAATAACATGAGACATTACAAAAATTTGCATGGTACCAATGCGCTTCCGTATCAACTAATCTAATGATAAATATTTTGAAATAATGAGTGTGTGAATAGGTTGAGCCTCGGTCATTCCCTGCGGCTGATCCGATTCCAATGGAATTTGAAACGTAAAGATACTCGTTAGGTTAGTTATTTCATACAATAATTAACTTTAAAAAAAAAGAAAACCGACTTCAAATAAAAACACAAAAGTGACATAAGTTAACTAAAAAGCAAAAAATAAATGTTTTTTATACAACAGTTTAATACTTATTTGTTGTTCCGTTTAATGTAATTAAGAAATTGTTGTTTATTATATAATCATTAATTGTTTTATAATTTTTAAGTCGGTACCAAGTAAAACATAAAAATTCGAATCTAATTTGTTATTGCAGCAAGGTATATAATTTTTATGTTTTACTTGGCACCGACCTAAAAATTATAAAACAATTAATAATTATATAATAAACAACAATTTCTTAATTACATTAAACGGAACAACAAATAAGTATTTAACTGTTGTATAAAAAACATTTATTTTTTGCGTTTTAGTTAACTTATGTCACTTTTGTGTTTCTATTTGAAGTCGGTTTTCTTTTTTTTTTAAAGTTAATTATTTTACAATTTTAAGTGATGGGTAGACCTAGTAAGGATGCTTCTCGAATGAGGAAATGACGGCTAGTTGAAACGGAAACACTAAAAAGTCGGTTAAAAAAATAGATTTTGAGGTGTATCTTCGAAGTTCAAGCTCCAATACTAATGAAATTATAATGGCACCACCTTGGAACTATACTGAACCCAACACAAAAAAAATCATTAAAATCGGTTCATAAACAAAAAAGTTATGCCCGAACATACATAAAAAAAAATAAAAAAAACAAACATATATACAGATGAATTGAGAACCTCCTCCTTTTTTTGAAGTTGGTTAAAAAAGGAAGTTTTATTCAAAACCAATTTAGGTTAAAAAGAGTTATATTTTTACAAAAAACAATACAAAAATAACAATTTTTTTAACAATTTTGTTGGCCTAGGTGGTATACGCAAGGTTATTATTTATCCATGCAACGGTGAATGCTGTAATCTAATTTAGTCATAAATATTTTATGTTCTTGCGTAAAAATTAATCAAATAACTACACTTCCTTTTGATATTTGTCATATACAGGGTGTCCAAGGTAAGGAGTGCATGCATGGGAATCTCGTAAACGGTAAGAGATAGAGATTCGGTTAAATGAGAAGAATTGTTCAGCATCTCAAGTACTACTATGATCCACATTCAAATCCTAAAATTTTTGCTTAATTTTCAGTACAGACTAACAAAACTACAATTTTCACTTTTGGTTGTTGTGTATAATTTGTTTATTATCAAAGATAGCGCAAAGAGGTTTTGACATTATTAAGACACTTTTTGCACAGAATGCGAATCTCAAATTTAAATTTTTATAGGTCGTTTAATTTTCAAGATATTGACATTAAGTTCGCTTTTTTAAATACGCGTACAAAGGCGGCCATGTCATCATTGAATAGAGCTCTTTTTCATCTTTTCTCTGATATAAGGTTCAATGGGTTTATTTTTACAAATAACGGAGTTAGAAGCAAGAAAGAGTCGAGTTCGAGCAGTGGTCGAGTACACACGTTTAACGACGCCACTCCAGCTTTTAAATGTAAAACGGCGTTTTGACCGTTTGAAAAGACCATTTTAGTGTAGAGTGATCGTTAAAGTTAGTAAATTAGTACCTTTGGGTTAGCATATCAGGTAAAACAGGTAACAACGCAGCGCGCGCGCCCGGAGAATGTTTGTTTGGTCAGCGCAAAGCAGGTGCATCAGTGACATGCGCCAGCTCTCAAAAACAAAGACGCGAGAATTACCTGCGGGATTAATGGTACCACCTGGATTACCTGCCGATGTCACAACAGATGAAAGGAAACCGGAAAATGGATAATCAGCAAACAGTTAAAGCTAAGTTATAAATATAAGTAGTAATTTCTAATAGAGAATAAATAGATAAAATCCCCAAGATAAATTAAGAAAAGGCGGCTGTAAGTAGATATTAAACAATACAAATAATTTAAAAAAAATAGATATTGTTATTCTGTTAGGGCAGTCTGTTAGGCAATAGAGTTTATTTTCGTCCAAACACGACAATAGAGAACGCCAACAGACGAATTCCTGGAACTCGACCCTAAAGGTCTTGAAAGCAGGTAGATTTCTAAGGGTTTCTTGGGCTGAAAAAGGCAAACGAGATAGGTTACAATGTAGGAAAGTTATAACCAAAATAAATTCACACTCAACAGGCGGGAAAATTCAAGCAAAGAATTCTTTTACGTGCGCCGCTATACCTACAATAAAGTACAATAATTTTCCATTAGATTAATTGATGTAATTACCGATATCTGTATTGAAAATACATTTTTTAGTATTATGTTTGTATAGATGGTTATTTATTATATACTCTAAGGTAGTGATATACACCTAACATTAAGAAACTTTATATATTAAGTTGTAGAACAGAGCATCTGGGGAGTACGTTTATGTTCATGTAATTTAAGTAAGGTTTGGAGCGTTATGTTGAATTTAAGGCTCAGAACCGGGTATGTCTAATAAGATTGGTTCTAGTATCTAACATTAACGTATGTTGTCAATCAGAACAATTAATAGTATTAACAGGTGCGTAAACATATACACGGAAATGTACACACCAGCAAACCAACGGAAATCATCAGAAGCAGGAAACACAATACCTACCATGGAACAGGAAACAGTATATACGGACAGACACAAATTGACAGTGCGGAAAATCCCAGGAGATGGAAACTATTTATTCGCCTCAATAGCAGACCAAAACACAAATGTCACAGCAACGCGAGAACAGCTCAAAAAAGAAGTTTTTTTCTTAAGCAAAAAATCGTGTCACACATCAGAGAAAACCCACAAAAAATCCAAATGCAACTGGAGGAAAATGTAAGAAACTTGGCTCCGCGCTACAACCATCTAGCACATACCTACGGCCCAGCACTACAAACAGAAGCCTACTTAGAAGACCTAGGAAAAGAAGAATTTTGGGGAGGAGCCGAATCAGTAGCAGCAGCAGCAGAAATACTAAAGGCGTCAATAGAAATACACTACAAAGCAGGTCCAACCTCCACACACACTCCGGTAGACAACAATCAACCACCCAGGGCAATAAGAAGCCAAAGAAGAAAAGGAATCCATAGGAAGCAGGAATGGAACGCCAAATATGATCATGCTAGATCAAAGAATAGTATTAAGTAGTTTATTAGCTATTTGGAAATTAAGATATTTTCAATTTGT
This sequence comes from Ctenicera cuprea, assembly GCA_958336395.1. Classification (NCBI taxonomy): domain Eukaryota; kingdom Metazoa; phylum Arthropoda; class Insecta; order Coleoptera; family Elateridae; genus Ctenicera; species Ctenicera cuprea. The sequence continues at coordinate 66,341,087 of OY284487.1, read as the reverse complement.
AACCTTAGAACAATAGATATGTGTGAAGTAAGAACAATGTGAAACTTTGATACCAAAGTTTATTAAGTTAAGATGCATAATCGCATAACATTCTTGGTTACGTACTCAAAACCCCCATTGATGCGTAGCTTACTAACTACCCGGTGTTGCAGCAGCGGTGTCTTGCGGTATGCATTGCAGACATGCTAACGCGGTTCAACACCCCACCCGATCCCACCTATCACATAAATTCCTACCCACCTTACTGGCATGGGGTGGGCCTGGCGTAATCCAGGATCGACCCTCGAGTCAGCTCCATGTCAGATGATGATGATGATGATGAAATAACGGAGTTATAAGCAAGAAACATTTTTTTTATAGTATAGGCTGTGAAAAACTGCTTTCTTGAGTAGGCTGAACATTATCAAAAAAAAAAACAAAAAAACAAACAACAAAAGGCTGCATTTGCTTCCATTGAGGTTTGATCCGTTTATCTTCCCAAATAATAAACTTATAAACGAGAAATTGTTTGCTTATATTAGGCTGTGAAAAAACAAAAAGAAACACCTTGTGGTTTCGGGGAATAAAACTATTAAAAATGTATGATCGTATGATAAAACAGAGATGAGTACCATTTAATTTGTTTTGGCAATATCTGCATATTTACAAGAGTTTATTGTCATTCTAAATTTATCTTCCTTTTCGTGTTTTACTACTTATCTGGAGTATTTCAAAGTTAAACGTCTTCTAATTGTTATACGAACATACATTTTTAATAGTTTTATTCCCTGAAACATTTAAGTGTTTTCTTTTTCATTTTTTTTACAGTTTACCATGAGAAAACAATTTCTCACTTATAACTTATAACTTCATTATTTGGGAAGATAAACTGATCAAACCGTAATGGAAACAAATGCTGCCGTTTGTTTTTTGTTTTCTTTTTTTTTTGTTAATTTTCAGCCTACTAAAAGAAAACAGTTTTTCTCAGCCTACTATAAAAAAAACAGTTTTTGCTTATAACGCCGTTACTTAAATAAATCAATCAAACCTTATATCAAAACAAAGGAAAAAAAGAGCTCCATTCAATGATGACATGGCCGCCTTTGACGCATATTTAAAAAAAGCGAAGTTAATGTCAATATCTTGAAAAGTGAACGATCTATAAAAATTTTAATTTAAGATTCGAAATCTGTGTAACAAAGTGTCTTAATAATGTCAAAACATCTTTGCGCTATCTTTGATAATAACCAAATTATACACAAAAAACGAAAACTGAAAATTTTAGTTTTTTCAGTCTGTACTGAAAATTAAGCAAAAATTCTAGGATTTGATTGTGGATCATAGTAGTACTTGAGATGCTGAACAAATCTTCTCATTTAACCTAATCTCTATCTCTTGCCGTTTACGAGCTCCCCATGCATGCACTTCTTATCTTGGACACCCTGTATATCATTCTGCTGTGGATTAAAATACTGATTTAATTTTACATAGCCTACCATTATTGAATTGCTAGTGGTTATTCAAAATGTGGGTAACATTATTGATACATTTTTGTGGGTAATTTATAAAGTTTTGGTCGTTTGCTTCATTAATATTTTAACACTCTATTAGCTATTAAACATTTATGATAACCCATTAATGGCATATAGATAACGTGATAGCTTGTTTCTTGTCTTAACTTTAAGAAATAAAATAATTATTTATTTAAACATTAATATTAATTAGTTTACAGAATTGTTATACGTAGTTGAAAAAAGAATGCAAAATGCTATCAGAAAACGTAAAAATTTTATATAACAACCATATAAGAAAACAATACCTTCCTATAGGTATACTCCCTATAGCCAGGAAGATAAAAAACTGCCAGACAACCGCTATGGTACCTTCCTCGCATTTATTAAAATTTTTTAATAAATAGGTACTAAACATTTCAAATTTTGTATTTCATACGGGATGCTTAAAAAATCTGCTTTTTAAAAAATTTTGGTACTTTTGAAAATTTTTTAAATATTGCATTTTTTTGAAAAACTGTAAAGTTTTGAAAACTTGAAAAATTTGAAAATTTATTTTGGACAATGACAGTGTTTATTGAGTTATTTATAATATTAAAGTAGGTGTTAATCGTGCAGGCAGTCTATAAATGATTCTTCGATCAAGTGGGCTATGAAAACTGAAAAAAAATTTTTTGCTACCCTAAACTAATGCAACCGGCATTAAAGGGTTAATACTCACAATACCAAATACTTACCCCTACCTGACGGCACGAAGTTTAAAGAATGTAGCCATATAATTAAAAAACTAAACGTATTATCAGAAAATGATGACATGAACAACCTTTCTCTTTGTAGCATTCATCTATGAATACATAACATTTACAACACTCATTTTAACATTCAGAATCCAATGGAACGTAAAAGGGTTTTATACACACTTGGGAAAAAAATTGTAAATTCAGAAAATCACAAACCAACAATCAATGGCTATACATGCTTTTCTAAAAATTAAACCGATGCTAACAAAGCCAATCGCGGAGTGACAATTTTTGTAAATAATTCCTTCCACTCTGAGGAAATACCGCTAACAACATCCCTTGAAGCCACAGCAGTAACTATTTATTCATTTACACAAATCCACTCCTGCAATATCTGTATATCCCATAGTCAGTGGAGCCAGCTATACTTCTCCACATCTTCCAACAAATATCCAAACCATCAAGTTTACGTGCCAGCAGCAACACTCTCGTACATCTGATCGCAGAGAACGCATACTAGAAAAAGTAATAGACGATAATTAAATGATTTTACTAAACAGCGGAGAAAGTACCAATTAAAACTCAGCATCGGGCACTTTCTGAAGTATTGATCTTAGCTTGTGTAGTGTAGTACCTAAATTACATCAATGATTGCTTCGCATGTACTCCCATACTTATTTAGCAGCGACCATTTCCTAATTAAAGTCACTGTGAACGACATAAAAGCCCATACATTCGCTACCAACAAATAGAACATAAAAAAAGCAAACTGGAAACTCTTTTTTGAGATTGCTAGTTCAAATATTCATAAAATAAATACAATTACAAACATTAAAAATAATTTACTTTTACCAACGCCGAATGCAGCAAAAAGAGCCATAGTAAAATTCCAACAATATCTAAACACTGCCCAGTCCCATGATGAAATTTAAAATGCTAATCTCTTTGGAAATGATCTGTCGATCCACAGTGGTAGCAAGAACCTCTGACACGTCGTGGTCTTGAACACTCCGTAAATAGATGCCCGGAGCGGTTACAGTTGAAACATGGAATGGCAGATGGACTACTGAGGTTTGTAGTTGGTTGATCTGGTTGCGACATATTCGACCTTTGTCCATGTACTACCCTTTTCACTTCTGTCTTCACCAATTTAGTTTCTTTGTTTCTACCACCATATTTTCTATCATAAATGCGTTTTCTTCCAGTGCTCGTAACCCGCTCGTAGTTTATGATGTTTCTGAATAAGATGTCTTCATTTCTGGACATAATAAAGTTGCTTAAATTTCTTGAATAGAAACTAATTGCAGCCTGATTTTTGATATCTTCAAAACTGAGGTCTAATTCTCGACATCACTCTACCTTTTCATGGAAATATGCACTAATAAGTTCTTTTGTTTGTTGTGTGCAATCTTACATCTTCTTCCAATAATCAGTTTTACTCTTAGGAAACAAAAAAGTATTCTGGAACGCTTTTTAAAAAAATCACAATCTTTTATGATTGCATTCCTTGCTTTGAACCAGAATTTTGCAGCACCATCCAAATTGGTTTTAGCCGTCTGAAACGTAAAGGCATTTGGCCAAACATGTAAAACTGCAGTGTTCTCTCTGCTGCAACCAAGCTTTAGCGACCATGAGGCCTTTTTCTCCATTAAATCGATCAGTTTACTTCGATAAGTCGGGCATAACATTAAAAGTTTTTGTTTCGGGATCAGGTATTGAACATACTCGAAAAGATGCCTGTTGCTCTTGGTTTAGTTGTAACAGACGCAACACTTGTGCATTTTGGTCTACCAATGATTGAATAGGATTTATAAATTGATTATTCTCACCTTGTGCGTTGAAATTGCCGTTCCCATTGTTTTCGTTCGCATTGGATCCGTCCCGCCAACACTCTGATGCTGTTGTATGAAGCGCTCCAACTCGTCGGCGCCCGCCATTAAAAAGTCCCTTAACATGCTATTTTTTCACCCAATCGATCCCACTATTGTTCTTGATCCCACTTCTGAGGTTGTAGCTACTCGATAGCCAGTTTTCATAAATAAATAAGAAAGTTTTGCGACTAAATAACTTTGTTTTGACATTTCTGAAGTCGTTGCATCTTTACGCTTTTTCACATCTTTGCCACCTCTCTTAGTTCTCTCTCCTCCGTTAGATAGCGCTTATAAGGCGGCAAAATTTTAAATTCAAACTAAATTACTACACCAAACATAGAAGAACTTAACATGGAGCTAGTATGTTTACATAAATTTGTAAATCTCGTATGGATTTCATTCTACTTACGAATCCAAGGAAACGAACAAGCAAACCAATAATGCGCCCAAATGGCAATTAGTTTAAAAGAAACAAACCTTCACAAGTGTCACACTCATTACCTCAAAAATTTTTGCAAACAAATCGCACAAAAACAGATACAAACGCAATGGGCTCAAATTGGCAATTCCAAGTTAAAACTTGTTCAAACTTCAATTAAACCATGGAAAATACATTTTATACTTAACAAAAAACAATGACGCTTTAACAAGAATTAAAATAAGTCAGTCGAGGCTTACTCACGCACACCTGATCCAAAACTTGCCACCTCCAATATGCAAAATGTGCCAAACAACAGTCTCCATACAACATGTCATCACTGAATGCCGTGTATTCAACAACATCAGATCCACAGCTTGAATTTCTAATAAAATCGAAGAAGCAAACAAAGATGAAGAAAGTGTCATTCGTAGAACCTTAAATTATCCGAAAAACATCAACGTATATGATTTAATATGATAGAAACATACAAATTTCAATTAAAGCTTCTTTTTTGGATAACGCCATGAGTAGACTTACCTTGTGAATGTTGTCTAAAAAAAGATCAAATTAAACGCTTTTGCCAGAACAATCATTTATGGACTCGTTGTATAAATTGTATGAGCCACACCGACTAGTGAATAAAGTATGACCAATATATCAGCGCAAAGAAGGCTTAATATGCTATGCATTTTGCAGTTCCTAGAATTATTATTTATAGTTTTCGAGTTTCAAGAAACAATTTCACTAGCTTCCCCAGAATTTCCGTTGTTTTCCAAGCAAAGTAGGTCGTGGGATATGAGTTGAGCTGTAAACATTACCATTTAGTGTAATGTTTACAGCTCAACTCATTCAAATTCAACAACTATGCACAGCTTTAATTTCTTCTGTAATGATCGAACAATGCATATTTTGTTTAAACTATTTGCAAAGCCAGCCTTTATTTTTATTTAGAAGGACCAGCTCTAATCTTTGTTTCGTGCAATCTTAAAATACTTTTTATTTCGAACGGCATACATTTTACATATGGCGGACGGGGGATTGCCTAACCACTCTTATGAATAGAAACAATGCAGCGATTACTATAAAGTAGTGCTGGTTTATTGATTACACTTCAAATCTGCACTCAGTTTAAACTGTTAATGTCACTTATGACTTTTTTGATAGCGATCAAGGTCGTCATATCACTAAAAGTAACGATGGTTGCTGTGCTGTGACGAAAACTTTGTTTGGTGATAAACTTTCTTAAATAATCCGCTTAAATATTGTTACTCCTAAAAATTATATTCTGAATCTTACTTTGCTATTATTACTTCATCAGCAATTTAGCTGAAAAAAAATGTTTATATAAATTAAATTATTTAAATTAAAAAGGGGGTTCTTCTATTTTCAAAAATTCATAGAAGGCATCACAGACAAATTAGTGGACTGGCACATGAATCAAATAGTAGCCTATCCCTAGCTATATAAGCTTACAAAGTTTACGAAAATGTGTGTGCCGCCAGTTTTTGAAGAATATTTTTTAGAAAATGTTCAAACATTTGAAAATATTTTTATTTCACAGTTTTTATTTGTACAAAAATTCTCTTACATAGTGCTCATCGAATTTCCCAAACGCTATTGTAATTTTAAATTTAACCTCGGCCTGTCAACTCGTTTTTGACTAAATAAGCGTTAAAGCTGAACTTTTTCTGAAAATCGTAGCATCCGCCATTTTATAGCTATAAGACTCGAAAAAAGCCATTCGTTTTGCCGTAAGGTCTACTATCCAATTCCGTTTTTAGATTTGAAGAATTCGTTTTCCGGAAAAAATGCTACCAAAGAAACGTGTCTAGCTTCCGGTTCCGATTTCGAATTTTTTTTAAAGCTTATTTTGTCGATGAATTTTTGATATATTTCCACATTCCAAAGCACACCAAAATCAAACTATCCGTTGGGAAGTTACGGGGCACACAGACCGACACCCGACCCACCCACCCACATATAGACACATTTTTAAAAACACTTTTTGGGGTTGCTAGAGGTCTAATACATGAATTTCCGTCAAAATCTCGAATTCGAACATTTTCATGAAATAATTACTTCCCCACGCTGAAAGTATAGGATAGTAAAAACACTTTTTTACATTCAGCAATGGTATTTTGTAATCTCCTTCTTGGGCCAAAACCCATTTTGGTCAATTTTATGGTGATTCGAAATGAAGGGCATTGTAAAAACATAATTGTAGTGTGCACCATTAGACCAAGCAGAGCAAGATTAAAAAATACCTATACCGATTTTACTTTTTTTTTTGCTCCGAGCAAATCACCTTCAAAGTGACCATAATAAGTTTTGGGACAAGCACGGCGGGTTTATAACATACCACCTCTGGATCTAAAGAGAAGCGTTTTTTATACCTCATGTCCAGTCAATCTGGGATGACACTGTATATATTTATTTATAAATATTTATGTATTAATTTACAAATTGTATGCATATATACAGAGTGCACCACCTAAAACTCACCAGAGTTATAACTTCATTATTTAAAGAGATTTAATTGTAGATAATTTAAAACTCTTCTAAAATACCCAATGAAAATTGAAAAACAATTGACAGTCAAAAAGTTGTTATTTATCTAAACCTGTTTTGTTAGAATATTTTTTTCACTGCACACTTACGAAGATTGTGCCAACGTCATTAAATAGAGACTTTTATTACCTCCACGTTGATGTATAACACTAATATGATCGAACACATTAATTCATTTTTTGTACAGGGTATTCCGAAATTTTTGTCCCCTAACAAAGGGGCATATTGTACGTTTAGAAACAAGACGTACTTCAGTCATCCTTAACAAGTTGCGACATACTGTGTAAATTTGATTATAATCTGTTTTGTGGAACTGGTTATTGCAATGCTATTTTTTACTTTAGAACTTTTTTGAAAGTCACGTGACCTTGCAATAACTACTTCCAAGAAACCGATTATAATAAAATTTGCACCGTATGTAGCAACATGTTAAGGAAGCCTAAAGTTCGTCTTATTTTTAAACGCACAATATGCCCCCTTGTTGGGGACAATAATTTTGGAACACCCTGTATAAATTAAAAAATAATGTAAACGATAATATTAGTATTATACATCAAATTGAAGGTTATAAAATTATCTATTTAGTAATGTTAACAAAATGTTCGTAAGTGTACAGGGAAAAAAATATCCTAACCAAACAGGTTCAGATAAATAACAACTTTTTGATTGTCAATTGTTTTTCGATTTTCAGTGGCTATTTTGGAAGAGTTTTAAATTATCTACCATTTGACGCTCCGCCCGTCGTGGCATCTAATTAAATAAAAAAGTTATGGCCCTACGCCCTAAAGAGTTTTAGGTAGTAACACATAGCCGATGATGAATTGGTAAACAAACACATTAGAGTAATTTTAATGGTAAATATTTAATGTTCAAATTATTTACTTTCCTAATTATTTTAGAGCTGAATTTTATAGATTTTTTTTAAAGATAAAACTACTGCATTCAGCCATATTAATGCTATCACTTCTACGCATGCGCAAGACAGTTCAAAGAGCGCAAAATTGAAGTAGTTCGTACGACGGAAAATGTGGTAAAATGAAATCCACAGAAAATTTGCGGAGGAATAAATGGTAAATGCAAAGAGAGATAATCAATAGAAAGATACTTAAGGTTATGTTGTGTTTTGTTAAATTGCTACTAGTATTGTATAATTGTGTAAGAATAACCACTTTGTCCTAAAGCAAAACAGCTTGAAAGGAAAAACACCCTACTAGATATCAACATACAGGGTTTTTTACGAAAGTTGAACTATATGCAAAATGGATAGGAAATTATATATTTCCAGATTATGTGTCTCTAGGATACGTTGGCTCAGAATTTAAATTGAATTATTTTTAATTAAGCAAAAATCTAAATAATTTTTATAAATTCATGACGTGTTAATTAATCCTAGAGTAACAACAATACTCTCTAATGTTTCAGTAGCGACGCGTCTAAGGCTATTACCTTTTTAGTAGAAATCCCGGGTTCTAATCCTGGGTAGGGCAAAGCTTTTTTTTTATTTTTTTTTCTGATTTATTTATTTTTCATTCCAGTTCTACAATCAAATAGTAAAGATAACACGATTTGTACAGTAAATTGTAATTTTAAAACTTCAGATAATGAAGTAATTAAATAATAAGTAATTAATAAATAATTATGAAAGTACATAAATTAAACATTAAAAATTTACCATTGAAATCTCAACGGAGCGATTCCGGAATTACCACCAATTGTCTATACTTAAAAATAATATTTTTTAAATTATTCTATACAATATATGGTTTAATAACATACAAATACTTACTGGATTGTTATTAACACATGATGTATATATATTATTGTATAATTAGTTCGAAAAAAGTATGTTATTATTACAATACCTACAAAAAATTCCTACTTATCAAATACTTAGGCATTTTGCAAAACATAAAAAAAAGGCCATGTTGAATTTTTGTGGTACATAATTCATAAAGTGCGAATTCACGCATTGCGTGCAGTAAGCATCGCTATCAAATTACTGGAACGTGGGAGTATTATTGTTGTTACCAGTAGTCTGCCAAAATTCAGAATTAGAACGGCCAAAATCTCGGGCATTATTGCAATGTGAAACGGACGCTGCACACGGCCCGTTGCTTTTAAAATGTCTTATAAATAGCCGATCGCCTGGCCAGACCAACGCAACCGCCATGATAGTCGGTCACTGTATAAATATATTTTTATTACGCGGCATTCGTTCACCACTACTCTCTGTACTATTAAAATCTAATTAGGCGTGTACCTACACAACACACCTACACTCTAAAGCCGATGCTTAGCACGTTAGCATAAGCGTAACCGAAAGTTTTAGATCAGATATCGACTTCTTTCAGTGAGCCGAATTTAAAAATTTCGGAGCACTAGTCTTAATAGCGACAAAAAAACTAAATGCGAGTACGAACACAGAAACTTCAAAAAACATAAAACAGCCATATCAAGACTGCACAAACTTCATACATATACTGCAAATCTATGAGGGTCAATAGAACTCAAAATGAATAAAAACAAGTACCATTTAAAATAAAATTTTGCACCCCTAGTTGCTTCGCTCCATATTAAGATGACAAGTTTTATAGAATATACACCTAATGATCATTATAATAAAACAAAACAATATTACGCTGGCTCGGGATATTACACATGTTCTTAATGCGTCCATCAGTGTTGCATATTCTCAAATATGCACGGAATCAGCGAGTATGGAAGAAATAAAAACTCCTGTTTTATATTAGTTAAATACTCGTATTGTGATCTTCCAGTACGTGTTGATATGACATCAACCTAACCGCTGTCTAAAATATCAACAAACAACGTCGTTCGCAAGGGTGACAAAAGTGAGCGGATTCATTATGAAGCCTTGATGTTTAACCGACACTCTTTTGCTTCAAAGTCAATTTGAGAGTTTTACATTTTGAATACTTTATTCTGATTAATAAACAGTTTTTGATAATTCCATAATTTTGAATGTGCTTTGAAATTGTATTACTATTACTAAATATTAGCGTTCTATACAGCACACCTTAACAAAAGTCAATGTAAATTCGTAAAAACAAAAGTCTAGACCTTATTGGCAGCGCAATGCTTTCGCCACCGAGTAAGGTTTGTAAATGAAGGCTAGTGCTAGCATTGGATTGCGTTCCATCATTCAGTAATCCAAATAAACGGCGCAAAGCTAGTTTTCTTCTTTGCATCTGAAACTGTACAATGACGATATATAGTACATAGGAATAAGCGCCTTATATAATTATATAATTGACACGTGAAGTTTTGCTTCCTAGTATCGAGGGCTCGTTGTTAGAAAAGTTGAGACAGGAAGTTTAGTGCAAAAACTATTATTATAGGAATTAAAGGAAATGAAATTCTCTACCAACATGTTCAGAAATATTTATAAATAGTTTTTTTCTTCGAGTAGTAGTTTCGGAGATATGGCCGAAGAGAGAAGGTAAATTTAATTATTATTTAATTATTTCTTCAGTTGCAATATCTGCTTGAAAATCGTTTTCAATAATCTTAACGACGTTCGTGCATGATTGCCTTAGACAAGACAAACACAATGTTGATCAATGCAATCTTGCTTTCCTGCAACGACAAAGTCCCTTGCAGCCTTTAGTCCACTTACATGACAATGTTTTTAGCAATTCTTCTAGGACACATTCTTTCAGAGTAGTTACAGGAAGAAGGTAAAAGCTTGCCAACCCCAATTTTGTGGACGTTTTTTGTTCCCATGTCACTTTTGAGTTTGACGACTACTGTCGGGTTGCTGTTTCTGTAGACGGTAACGAAGCCAAGTTAAACTTGCACTTTGTGTTTGTAATACATCATTCGGCCGTGACGTCAGAGCTGACTCAGCTTGTGTGTAGGAAGGGCACAAGCTGCCGCACGTGTCTATATCTGATGTACTCCTGATCATTTTTGTTGTGTATTTTTTTTTCTAGTAAAACCAATAATATACAGCTTTTAACCACATGCGGAGAAAATTCAGTATGTGGAGAAGGTTTTTAGTTTATTTGAAAAAACTATAAAACTAAAAACGAATCTGTATAATAATTGCAAACACAGCTGACTATAGCTTATATTTTCCTAGGTAGGTCATGTTACAAATGATTATCACTGTTTAGTTTACGTTGATTAATGCCTTGGCTGTCCTACGCACCACTGTCGATAGCTGTTATTTGGTCACGTGATGTATTGACGTTTAAAAATATTGGAACCCTGTACACTAGCGTCTAGCCCCTTGTTATTCCTGCCGATCATGAATTGCGCAATATCATGTAATAGGGCTCGCATATGTGCGAGTGTGATATTTACATCGAGATTTGCATTGTTAAAGCCGATTTTTTCATTGCTAATAAATTGCATTCAATAGAAAACAACAAATCCTTTTTTTAAATTTATTACCAGACTTGAGTGTCAGTATGCCGTCAATCAGTGAGTGAATGCAAATTTGTCTTCGTATTTTTTCTTTAAAAATATAACTGCTCTTAACAAATAACCTCGCGTTAACAGCAAAACGCAAGAACGGTGTTTTAAAAAAAAAACTATAAAATAAAAAAGAAATTTTGGTTCCAACCGAGATTCGACCCCGCAACTACTTTATGCAGTAAAAAATCAGCACGACCGAACACACCCGCATATCCAACTGTGCCACTATGGTGTTGTTTTCTATTCACATTTCAGCTGCATGCAGAGGAGGTGCGCAAGTCATGTGAGGTATGATCGGCAGGAATAACAAGGGACTAGACGCTAGTACCCTGTACGGCTTCTTTTTTAGATCAAAACTTACAGCGTTCGTTTTTGTATTACTCTTTGATGGCAAAGATTTTAAATAAAATGTTGTACATTATTTCTCGTGTAATATTTCTGCACATGAACGGTCACACATTTTAAGTTTTATAGCTGATTAATTTTGCCGTCGTTATCTTTTCCGGTGGATTTGTAAAATACTTATAACATTCCGCTTAACACAAAACTTGCAAAGTGCATGCTCGATGGATGTATCTATAGCTATACATTAGCGAAAGCGACAATTGAATACGTTTTTCGAAAGTACTTTACGAAAGTCCCTATTTGGTTACATTATCGAAATTTTAAAAAATGCATTCCGGCCTGGAGAGGCGGGTTAGGTTTCTATCTTTTTGTATATAAATTATCGAACTTTTTTAGGGGGGTCATATTTTACAGTACTATCACCTCTTTGAATATTTTCAATTTTAACGATTTTTTAGAAATTTCGTTAGAAAAACATCCTTAATATTCCGATTACTACTAAATTTGCAGAACACGTTTCCATTAACTTTATAAATAGAGTCGTGATAACGAAATTTGATTATGTTTGCCAGAAAATACTTTACGAATTTTCAATTTTCTCCGATACGCACTGTTCTCTCTTCAAGTGGACTTTAAAAATACTTATAACATTTTGTAGCCATGAAACTTGCAGAGTGTATGTTCAATGGATGTATTTATAGATTATCAAAGACGGAATTTGATTATATTTGCGAGAAAGTACTTTACGAATTTTCAAATGTAAATACAATACTTTTATAGGTGTATCTATGTTATTATTAAGTAGGTTGTGTTAAAAATTGATAGAAGCACTTTTTGTGCGAGAGGGTGTATCAAATGTTGCAATAAATAAGTAAATAACCCCAACATGTATAAACGATACTGGTGTTAGTTTGGTAGTGTTATAAACAAATAAATCTGTAAATCACTGTATAATATGTTTTATAAAAATATATTACTGTTGTTGCAAGAAAAGTAAACATTTATTTAAATTATCAAGTGCTGGGGATGGTAGCTATCTATCTATATATTAAAGGCAGAGAAGTCGTTGTCTTAGCTTTCCAAGGTGGGGGTACGCGGATTTAGCGCTGATAATATCACGCTCCAGTGCTACTAAATTGCTAGCTTCAGTCGTGGACCCGCTGTCGAAGGGTATGTACGCAGGACGGAGCGGCGGCGCCGCAGAATTTGCAGTCGGTTACAACTAAAAATAATTCTTAAGCATTTCAATAACAAATAGATGTCATGGTGTAAAGTGGCTGCCGCATGCACCAAAATTGGACTTTTAACACTGGAGGCTCTTAAACTTTTCAGTTCTCTTGCTTTAACAACAGTCACGTTTTCGTCACCTAAAAATTTCTCACAAATAAAGCACCTGTCGAGAGCACCCAATTAGTACCTATAAAAAGTTGACTTAGGTTAATTTTTATTTAACATTAATATTAACACAGTCATTAATGCTCTGAAGAAAACTCCCTAATTATCAAAACTTTTTCCGCAAAATTGTTTGTTGGCGGACACACCAAAGTCCTCATTTTCTCTCCGGTCATATCTCTGAAAGTACTACTCGGAGAGAAAAACTGTATAAATATAAACATTTTGATATAGATTTCAATTTCCTTTAATTTTTGCAGTAACAGTTTTTGCCCTAAACCCAACAATGGCCAATATATTTGAGAATAACTAAATGAACCCTGTTCTCTGCGCTAATATTTTCATGATGGCGCCGAACATTCAGGACGTCGAAAAACATATATTAAAGCATTTTCCACGATCTTGGAATTAATAACTGGGATACGTTTTTCGTTGCTCTATTTACGAGTTTAGCTGCAACAAATAAAGTAAAAAGAAACTTAAGCAAGAAAACGGTAAAAAAAAACATCGGGTATCTTTGATTAATTTAAAAACAAATATTTCATACCATATACGCATAGGTACAAGTCAAGCCTAAAAGATACTAAATAAAATTAGAATGCTCCTGACATGCGGCAAGTCGCTCCACACAAGTGTTGTATTCGATTAATCACGAACAAAAAGCACTTTATAAGAACAAACTATCAGAGTAGCAAAACGTAACTAATTTTACTTGGAAAGATAAAATTTTTCTACATCACCTGATGTTAGAAAATTAGAAAATTTATTATAAATAATGCTTTAATAAATTATTCAATAATAGTCAAACTACTACTACACTGATACAATCAGTCGCAAAGTCGATTTTCTGATGTCTCCGTAGCGCGTAAGTAGAGAACTTGCTTTGTTGGTGGGAGATCATGAGTTGAAACCGCGGTGAAATCTACTTTTTTTATTTTTTTTAGTTACTGTAAAAAAAACAATAAGATTCATATTATTTTATTTAAAATGTATTTTTATTATGTAATGCTACATAACCAAATTAATCAAGTGAAACATAAAAAGTTAGTGATAAACTTTTTACAATTAATCATGTTGGTGTTAAGACTCAAGTTAAATGTTTACTTAAAGTTATTTTGTAAAATATAAACAAAGTTTGAACTCATAACATCTCGTAACAAAGCAAATCGTCTACGCGCCACGGAGACATTAAAAAATTAATTTTGCAACCGATAATGTCAATGCAATAATTTATTTGCAGCCTTGTTTGTATTAAATTGTAAAATACATTGCCATCGAGTGGTATAAAAAAATTTACCTTTTCATTCAGGGTGACTGGAAATAATAAAATTCTTGTAGATACATAATATAAAGCTATTTCATCTTTTGCATCTTAATTTGCCGTGTTTCACTTAAATTGGAATTCACTGTACTATAAGATCTGTTATAAATTGTCTTGTTGTTTTGTTTTTACAATTACTTTAAAATATCTCTCGAGCGGCAGTAAAGTATAACACGAAAATACGATTTACTTCTAAAAATTAATTACCCCCCAGAAAACAAAATAAAGAGTGTATTTTCGATACATTTTGGTCTTGTGGACTGCTTTTAAATATGTTAAAACAATTTTTACTCAAGTAAATATAGAAACCATCCTTCGCATTTTTAAAATATTTTAATACTTTAGAAATGAATATGATTGTTGTTGTAACAGCTTTTAGGCAGTTAGAACTGTTAGAAAATTGAAGTAACATCTTCGTGAAAATCAAGCACTCAAAACTGAAAATTGATAAGTGATTACAATATTAATTATAAATTTTATTTAGCTATCTAAATACACTTGACTGTTGTTGCTCATTCGCATATGTCTGGCTTGCTGAAGACGTTCACGTAGGGCAATTATTTCTGGAGTTTGTTCTAATTTACAGGACGATCTTGGCACTAGTTTAGGTTTAGCATCTCGACTTTGGCCAATAAATTGTTTCACACTTTCAATTAACTGCTGCTGCTTCTGCCTACTTTCAGCAATAGTTTTTTTCCTGCTTTTTAGCTTTTCCTGTACTTCCATTTTTAACAAAACTAATCGTTCTTGTAACTCTGCAATTGACATTTCGCACAGGAATCCAAAATTGGAACTTTCAGTGGGATCGAATTCTCTGATGTGCACAGATCGAACTTGTTGCAAGGCGCGTAGTTCTTGTATTAATTTTACTTTGCAAGCCAACTCTTCTTGTTTCTTTTCGTAAGCTTCTTTGAGCAACTTTTTTGATTCAGCGTCGACTAACCGTGCTTGAATTTTCTTGTTTTCTTGTACTTTTTTACCCGCATCTTTAGCCGCTTTTTCTATGTTTTGACACCTTTCTACTAGCGCTTTTATCTTTTCTTGTTCTTTTTGACGCCATCGATCTATTTCTTCCAATATGGTAACTCTCTCTCGTTTAAACTTTTCAATTTTTTCTTGCTTTGCCTTTATTAAATTGTGTTTTGCTAAAATAGCTTCCTCATATGTCAACTGTCCCTGTAAATGTTTTCTTTCTATGTCTTGTAAATGCTGTTGTTCTTTGGATTCTCTTATATCCTTTTCCAGTATGTCTAAAAAGGTGGGATCAAATACTGCTTCAGACAGAGCTTCTATTTTTTTCATTTCGCTTTCTTTATCTTTTACTAACGTTGCTGCTTCTCGCATCAACGATGCAGCATTTCTTTTGATAACAACATCCTTTTTGGGAGGTATTTTTTTAGTTCGAAAATAATAAACTGGTGGTTCTTCACACGGCACTACCTTTTTGGGAGCATTTGCACATTTAAATGCATTGTTTTGAGCAACTTCTAATAATTTAAGTGCTTTTTTTTTATTCTCTTCGCGTGCTTTTTGCAGATACTGCTGAACTTTCAAATCTCCTTCAAGAACATTTTTAGGAACTCCGCCGCTTTTAAATATTGCTGCTTCAGTAGGTGTGTTTAGAGGGGGTAATGGCATCCTTTTAGTTTTTCTAAAACAAGCAGGGAGATTGGGTTTCGTTAAAGGTTTTGGAACTGTTTGTAGTTTTTTTGCGATGAATTTTCCCACATGGTAATACAAGTCTTCAATTAAATCCTTCTTGTTCAAAAGTGGATTTATAATATTTTCTAAAACATACTCGTTGTCAAACATCTTACAAGCTACTTGAACGACATTAGTTATATTATCTTCTCCGATAAAGTATTCAACTACATTAAAACAGAAACTGTAATTAAGTTTTGTGAAAATCTTTATTGTTTGGGGACAGTTTCTTTCATCTAGCACAAATATGATTATATACATGAGTGTCGTTACAGTTTCCGTATTGAAGTGTTTGAGCCCGTAGTAAGACCAATAACTTTCGACTAACATTTTAAAAAATTTATCGTGTTTCATCAATATTAAGAAGTTTTCATACAATTCAAAGCCGTTGTCATTATTTCCATCTTTAAGTTTATTATTTATGAATTCATCTGGAGTTGTTTGGTTTTGCGTAGTAAACTCCTTGAGAAGTTTAATCATACGTTTTACAAGTAATACACCATTTATAATGTTCATTATGTGTAAAATTCTTAATGTCAAAAAAGGTAAATGCCAAACCAGTCAAAACAACTGCTTTTTATTTGGCAAGCAACAGATTGCTTTGTAGGAAATGTAAGAAATTACGAAAAAAATAATTCCAAGCATACCTAATGCTTCTACCTATGTTTATAAATTTTATAGTAAGATTGTAAAATACACCCCCACCTCTACCTTGACCCCCTATCCCAATACAAAAAAATCATTTTGTAAAAAATCAAGTTTTTAAAACTGATTATCTAAGTACGTTACTTTGAAGAAAAACAGAAGTTTACAGTACATGGTCCTGGTTATAATTCGTTTTGAAGTAGGTACTTTAATCCACATACAGTGTGTTAAAAAATGTGTTTGAAAGTTGTAGTGCATGTAGTGTGATCGCGCAGTGTCGTAGATATTTTTATTTACAAATTTTAATAGTATTATTTAAAATTTGTTAAGTGTTGATGCTTAATTGATTATTTGTTTGTGGTGATTGGTGTCGGACCTACGTTGTGTTTTATTTATTACTCATGTCCGAGTTACCCTTTTTATCGAGGTTAAAAATAATAAGATGTTAAGATGATTTTAACAACAGTAAACCCTTTAAAGTGTTTATTTATTTTTGTGATGCAAATGTTGGTGTTATGAGTGCTGGCGCCATTTATATAAAGTTTGCACGTCAGTTGTGAGGAGTAAAGATGCCAATCCAAATTTATACTCCAGTTCTACTTATACTGATACTTCTTTTTGGGACTGCTTATAAATGTCGAGTGTTGTACAGGTTACGCAAGTACTCTTTACAGGAACGCCGTGTGCTATCACTCATTTGTACGCAATACTCTCAGCCTGATTAGGTCTCATCCTAACAGCGCCTTGCCCGCTACGCCTAATTTTCCAAGGACAATAGCGCCGCTTACCAATACGCCTGAGAATTTAACTCAATAACAGCGATCGATTACGTACAAATGGATAGTAACAACACGCGAAAAGAGCGTCTTGCCGCCACCAGTATAGAAATAGTGCCGTCACTCACTCCAATCTACGCCTAAGTCTCTTTGATTTTGGACAAGTGCTCCTCGTAGCCCAAAACCCACTTTTATGACATCTTATTTTGAAGTTTCAAATCCCAGACGTAATACTGCAACAGAATGTTAGCAATAATGCTTCCAAACTGACATTAAGATTCCAGCGAACCGAGTAATCTTTGAGAATCAGAAAGATTGATTCCTTCCTTTGGGGAACATACTCTTTTATTCAAATTCATGTCCAACCTTTAAGAGGCTGTACCTGTTTATTTTTTCAATATAATTACAGCCCCACTCTCTTTTAATTTTTGATTGGATATAAGTATCAATAAAATTTTGTCTCACTCTCAGGCTTTCTTGAACACTTGTGCTAATTAAATTTGTCAAGTTTTCCGAGTTTATGTTACTAACTACAACCCAATATTTAACCTAATCCCTAAAATTTGAGAGTGTGAAATTTTAAATACTAGATTGGCTCTAAATATAATATAATATAATATAATAATAATCCACACAACAAGCGCCAATCTCATTGATACATGTCAAAGTGTGTTTTAAAATCATGGTTTATTTATATTTATGCACAAAAATGTGTGCAGCTACCCTGAACGACCACCTGATTAAGATTAACTAAAACTAAATCACAGCAATTTAGCTAAATCAAGTGATCACTGTTAATTAATGTCTGTATTTGCTGAAAGAAATATGATATTCCTGTAAATAAATCAAAGTTATTAGACAAGTGTATTATGTCTTCAGGGAGCTCACACTTTAAAGTGTAAAACAATGCAATTAAATCAAAATCAGATACAAATTATTTATTCTCGGGCAGCGCACTTTTACAGTAGCTACGATCAAAGTAAGCAAAAAACATACATAAATTTAGTGCAGTTTTTGTTAACTTCACTGGCATAAACAACACACACATGTCCCCAGAAATAAATGCTTAATGGGTTAATACCTGGGCTTTGTAGTGGCCATGCAATCGGACAACCGCAACACCCTCAATCGAGCGTTCCGGGTAAGAAGTATTCAGTCAATCTCTAACATGGGACCTGAATCTTTCACCCAAAGCCCATAACGCCCAACGCAACCGCATGGTCCAATTATAAACGCAGAAATCCCACTACATCCACGACGCCCAACGATGCAATGGAGACACAACGCCCAAAGCGACCATATCTCCCAATCTGAAATATGTACACACGACACACAACGAACGCCCAACAATGCAATGCGCGCACCGTGATTGCAGGGCCTAATTACAGAAGTGGACACAAACCTTACAGTACAGTTTTCTCGCACATCCGGTTTCACCGGAAGTGGCCTTAACCTACCCTGCATATTTTTGCAATATGCATTATAGGTCAATAAATTAATTTTGACAACAAAAGCTTTGTTGTCAAAATATTGTAAACTTTATACAGATATACTCAATATTACATGCATATTCCAAACACTTAAAAGTATACAAGGTGTTCCATTTATAAGAAGAAAGTTTAGGCTACTTCCGGTGAAACCGAAAGTGACAGAAAAATGTACAATGAGGGATTTGTTCACTTGTAGTTGAGCGCTCTGAACACATTTTGAATTGAGTGATATGGTCGCGTTGTGCGTTGTGCCCCTGTAGTAACTTTGGGCATAGTCGGCAGAATATAACGTTGGTCGTTATGGACTGGGGGCGAAGTGTCCTAAACGCTCGAATCTTTCTATCTAAATGCGATGGCGCTCCATTGTGTACAAAAGCACATATCACGTCGAGTGGTTAAAGACACATTTTCCCACAAATCTGGCAAAATGGCCTCTAAAAAGTTTAAATACGTGGCACATGGTAATCGCGCCGGTAAAGCAGAGGGGATTATATGATTATAATCTTCCACAATTCTTGCCCAAACATTTACAAAAAATTCTTGTTGATAACGTGAATTTTAAATTCGAACGAATTACCGAATTCCCAAGTGTGAATGATGGTAATTAAATACCCCACGCCTGGAAAAGTATGCCTCGTCTGTTACAAGCAAGATGATTAGCGTGTACTTCTTCGTAAACAACAAACTATTACCCGTCATTTGTGTCAACAACCAACGGCAGCAATTTATTTTCAGGCTATTAGCCAACCACAGTTATACTGATCGCGATAATACTTTTTTTAAACGCTCCGGTGTTATCGGCATTGTATGACCATAGCAGCAGGTCAACAAAATGTTTTAATTTTTGTATTTTGACATATGCAATTTTTAACTAGCTTATATAGGAGGTTAAAAAAGAGTTTCTTTGTTTTTAGTTTTTCAACCTTTGTATTTTCTAGTGCAAGTTTATTACAACAAATTAAATTAAAGCTGGTATATTTAAAGAAAAAACATAAAAATTCTGTGAAAATTGTAAACGATTTCCGTGTTCCGGCGCGAATTACAATTTAATGATCATAATAATAATTTATTTTATTTTTTTGTTGTTGAAAGTTCATATCTGCCCTTTTTGTAAAACAATGAAGAAACTCATTGTTTCAATCCCTTGTATAAACTGCTTAAAAGTTGTTAATGTCAATAAAATTGTAGGACAAATCAAAATTTTTGATGTAGTTTCTTTTTCCGAAAATTCCTGATAATACTGTATGATAAAAATTCAAAACTTAAAAGAGCTCTTGTACCTATTGCGCGGGTATAAGACATTGAAGAAGAAACCGAATCGAAAGCGGTAGCTTCAGGTAATTTTATACTAATGTAAGTCACATTTATTCATAGTATGGCAAGAAGCAGCCCACCTACTTTTTCTGTGGCGCAGCATTGACCCACTCTACCAAAACATTTTAGTTACGTGCCTGCATGGATGGCACTAAATTGTTCAATCTAAGCATAGATCTAAGAACATAAAATTATTTACTTGCTTGCATTAAAAGCGCTAGATTACGGGGGAGGGATAGTAGGTATAACTACCTCCCATCATATTATTGATGAAGTTAACAGAAATATACAATAAACAAATAGTAGAGGGTACTTTACTGCAAAATCTGGAGACAATCCAGGTGTCATTAAACGTGTTAATACTTTTCTCCACTATTTCACCAATTTGCACTGATCAAAGTTTCAACACGTTTTATACAGCAGGAATAGCTTTTGTTGCAGTTAAACCATCTTTTCCTGGATTGTCACGAACAGCCTCACGGCCAATTTTAAAACGTAGGCTTATTCTGATACTTGCGATTTAAGGTGTACTTTCTTGATACTGTGAGCTGAGTCTACGTAAAATTTCAGCCGGTTCGACGCCTTCATTAACGACTAATTGAATTATAATTCGCTGTTTCGCGGTGCAGTTGATATATTTATATCGGATATCTTGAATAACAAGTGAGCAGTTTTCTTGACAACCGTTATGTATTATTTCCTGTGTACAGTAGAGTACTTTCATCAATATGCTTAACAAATAATTGCATTAATCACTAAATTCACCATGTTTTGGCGGGACCTAATACTAACTTTGTTCAGCTTAACAACCTATACGCCAAGAATTAATAATGGTTTGTTAATAACCTGATGTAATTTTGCCTGGACACGCGTCAGCACAGTGTAATTCTATAAAAGTTATCAAAAAGTAATAAACTCGTGTAAAGCTGAAAACATATTTGTTTGCCCACTGTCAAAAATTGTATGAAAAGCTAAATATATTAACCAATATAAATTGTACAAATTAAAAGGGTACAAGCAAACTAATTTTATGTTTATTATAACAAAAAAACTATTAACCTGTTTCTGCTCATTTGGAAAAATAAATTTTTAATAATGCGTATATCTATTGTAATGACCATAATAACCAATTAATTAAATACAAGCGTCTATCTGGGACTGCGGTGCTCTGGTAAGAGCTGGGGGTGAAGAGTGAGTTAGGTGATTTGTTTCGCAGCTCTTAAAGGAGCTGAGTGCAGTACGATTGAGTCCGTGTAGGACCGTTTTACCGATCTGGAGGAGTTTAGATTTTAGACCGTATTTAGAAGTTAGGGTCCTGAAATCGAACTGAGCTCTGTTTCAAAAATGACACCTTTTTATACCCCTTTTTAACAAACATTGGCCGGCGTCGCTTAGCAGAATAACAAACATTTTCAAGTGTAGTGACCGCATCAGGAAACGCCTCTTATTTAGTTTTTTAATCGAAACAGGAATCATTGTTGCTTAGCTAACAAACATTTATAGTTGCAGCGTCTGTAGCAGGAAACGGAAATCGTCCGTTGGTTAGTGATGTAAAAGGCAGAGAGTTCTTCATATTTGCTGTCACTTAAAGTGTCAACTAATTATTATTTGGTTATGGGAGAAGGTGTTTCAAACGACGCGACGGTCGAGGACAAAATTTATAAATCGTGTCACTTTCATCAACTGCATGTTATAAAGACGCAGCTAATAAAAAAAATCTGTGCACCACTACTGACTTTATGGCATTACTTTTTACTTCTGTACTTCTGTTACCTACTATAGTTTTTAAATTGAAAATGTGTGTAGTTTGTCGTGGTAAATAACGGACCAAAAATAATGTTATTGATAAAGAGCATATTTAATCACAAAGTTTAATAAGCTATATTTTTATTTTATAGATAAGTGGAGGATCTCCAGCTGAAAGGGCAGGTTTGATTGCCGGCGATACCGTCGTCAGGATAAACAATGTTGATGTATACAATCTAAGGCACAAGGATGCACAGGACGTTATACTCAGAGCTGGACCTTCATTTGATATAGCAGTGCATAGGTAATAAATTATTAACAGCCAAGAAAGTTTTGATCATTTGCCATTTTTAATTGCCTATTATTAAAACTGATGAACTTTAGAGGAGGCTCCACTTGGAAACCAGCAGTGACCCCAGTTGGATCAGTGCCGTCTCCTAGACCAGTAGCACCTTTAAGCAACGTTTCACCCGTAACTGCTACTTCTTTGCAGGCTGGAAGACCACAGTCGATTGATGCTATTGGGACTACACACAATGTTTCTGCAAAACCGTTCAGTGTAGGTCAGGTGAGTTTTCTGCAAAACCACTTACATGTTCTATCAATAACTTTCATTTGAACAAAATGTGGAGAATAACTATCTTGTTGAATGCCAGATTCATACAGACAATTAACGGAGATTTTCCATTTTTGAGTTAAAGATGAAGAAATCTCACATCTAGATCGCCAAAACTTCACCTCATATAGAGGATGGCGTACAAATAAAAACCAATATTCACATAATGTATGTTCACAGACTATTTCATAATTTTCCATCGCCTTCTCGGGTGAGAAGGTGATGGCAAAGCATAGCGTACTTAGAATTTTTTAATTTTTTTTGTTTTGGTTTTAAAAAAGAAATAAAAAAAAATAAAGAATAAAATGGCAAATGTTTGCGCTAATATCAAAATAATAAGTTAACTAACGTAGCATACAGAGGTTTAACCCATTCCAAAAAAAAGGTTAGGCATGACTTTACTAATTTAATTTTAGTTTATAACAATTCTTTTACAAAAAGATTTTTTAATTCTACTTGCTTAAGTTTTATAATTAATCACTTCAAAAATTATCCATGTTGTTTGTTTTTTTCTAGGTCAATGGTGGACCAAGATTAGTTAACAAGCAATATAACTCTCCACTGCCGCTTTATTCAGAGCAGAGCATTGCCGAAACACTTTCAGCCCAAACCGAAGTTCTTTCCAACGGAGTATTAGGGTAAATATACTTTCACTATTTGTGCTGTAATGATTTTTCACGTTCCTCCACATTCCAATGAGGAGCGAATACCTATATTCTTTTTGCCCATGGCGTAGTGCCATTGAAAACAAATTTTTCAATACATAAACCTTTTTTGGAAAGTTGCCAAATAACTACTTGAAAGGTTATGCAAAGTGGTACACTAAAATTGTATCAGAGTTGGCATTAGCTACTTAAATGTTTAGATGTATACCATTCTGCTATTATTTTTTACTTTTAAAAAACATATTACAATACGCTACTTTTATATACCAACAAAATTATGCTAGTCAAAGATTTGAAAGGGTTATGCAGTGCGATAAGAAAACAAACTTTTAGTAGACCATGGAATCATGCCATGTGGTGGCTTGATCCGCAAACATACATCGGCATGCGGCGTCCATAGCCTACGCGATGTAGTTTTTTTAACGCACGGCACAACATTCGTACAAAAAATTTAGTGTTCGAGCAGATCGTGTAATAAACAATAACTTCTGTATGCAACAACTTACAGAGATATGAGGAACTTCATGTTTGTAGACTTAGCAAAATCATACTAAAGTATACACAGTATTAGAAGAAATACATTCTTGGACAATGTTTCATCTGATCATCTGGCTACATTCTTCTACATTTAATAACTGTTCTACGATCAATTTGGTCCCCATCTTGTAGTTTTGCAACCACGACTTCGTTCTTCCAAGCAAACTATTCTGAAACAATTGTAGTGTAGTGAGATTAGGAGTTTTTCACAACCAATGTAAAATTACGCTAAGGATGTAGTTTGGTACAGCCATTATTCTAAATGAAATATTGAAACAGTTGTGTGGATGGCGGAGAACTGCGGATGCCGGTCACACGCTATTCTAAGTTAAGCACTGTCCGTTCTGGTCGGATGGGTGACCAATATAAAGGTTATCTGCAACCAACCGTGCTTCGGAGAGCACGTTAAGCCGCCGGTCCCAGTTTGTTATACTAATATCTTTGGCAATTGTAAACCATTTAGTGAACCTTTTCCGCCTTTCGACGGGTAAGGCCAGCCTCCTACCCGGCATACGTGCGAAGAGGGCTTACAGAACTCGTACTAGTTGTGGTTACTAAACAGGCCATTGCCCTATAATAAGTGGGAAAAAAAAGAAAAATATTTGAACATTAGATAAAGAAATGTGGGAAAATAGGAATTTTTTAGCACATCTTAATACACCAAAATATGTTTCATGAAGTTATTTTTAAAATGCAATTTTTAAAAAGTATTATCTGTGTTGCAATTACATTAACCATAATTATTATTAATATTATTAGCCGTCGGATGTGTTGCAGAACTTACTGTACTCAAGCATCAAGCCAGTCTCACTGAAAAAGCTCCGGATGTTGTTGACAAACGCAGCTGTTAATTCTTTGGAATCTGAGAATTGAACCCCACAGTGTCGTAGTTTTTTGATCCCCGGAGCAAGGCATTTGCAAAAAATGTGTTCAGGGGCTTCGTCTTCTTCTCAACATAGTCTTCAGGTTGGATCCTTTTCTACTCCAATGGTGTGAAGGTGTTTCATGAAAAAAAGTGTCCTGTTAGAAGTTCTCTCAGTTGCTTCCTGCTAAATAGCAAAATTTCTTTCACCTTACCTTTAGATGGGTTTCTCATGAACATCCGCCACTGCCTCAGTCCAGGAGCCCCATCCAGTATAAGCGATGTTGTGCACTTTCACAGGCCCATTCGCCACCCGATACGAAATACCGCACGTGAGTTCGGGACACATGTCTCCCCCCCCCTTTTTGGCTAAATGATCTGTCTCTTTACTTCCCTCTATACCGTGGGTTTTGGCACCACTCCAGGGTTACCCCGTTGTGTTCTGCCAGTGTCACCAGAGCTTTGAGGCAATCTTTTACTACTTCGAAGTGTATTTCTACGCCCTCCAGAGCTTTTAAAGCCGCTTGACAATCGGCGAGGATGAAGATTCGTCTAATAACATATCCCAACTCCACCATAACCTGCGTTTAGTGATTTGTCCGCCTGGAAAACGGTTGGGAGTCTGCCCAGGTTCATACTCAAACCATCTCCTGTGCTTTCCTCGGAAATTTCGGCTCCAGTGCAATTTTCCGTTTTGGATCTGTCTGGTTTACGTACTCTCACTGTGAAAGGCTACCAAAAGTCGAAAACAGTGCTAATCTTGTCTGACTGCATACTTAGAATGCAGTTTTCTCCCACGTTATGAAAGAACTTGGTATGCTGTCTCCGCCTAGAGAGGAGCCACCGTGACCGCATGCTTTCATCCTGTGGCTTGCGATTCCACTACCAAATGTAGTAGAGGTAAGTCTAATAGAGTATCCATGGATGCAGTAAGCGTTGAGATTATATAACCCCTGTTATTCCTAGACTGGTAAACCGTTGTAGTTAGCCGAACTTGTTTTGCACAACTGCTTTTCTGGCTATATGCCACCAAATTAGAGAGGTATACGTAATCGTGGGTACTACCATCTTAGTATACAACCAATCCATCATCCTTGATTTTAGTCTCCAGGTTCTTCCGTTTATTCTTCTACAGGCCCATAGCGCCCGTGTCGACTTCTTCGTAATACTTTCCAAGTACGAATTGAAGGTCAATTTGGTGTCTAAATAGACCCCTAAGTATTTCACCTCTATCCCTCTTTCAGGTCCTGTCCATACATCCTTAGTCCCTTGGCTATGACTGAGGTTTTTTTCAGAAATACCTAAGTGATTATAATTTTGTAGAATAAAAGTTTTTGGGGAGGGGCTTTTTTTCAAAGTTATCCAAACGTGCGGCTGCTGTAAAGCAAAACTTCGCAAGACACTATCCAATCCATGGATGGAGAATTTTGAAGACGAATGGGATTTGAATATATATTATTTTACAATTAAGAAACAGATCCTTGTTAGCTTAACTGTTTGGTGCCGCTATGATTGTTTGCACAGTAGCTAAGATATTACGACCTGCCTTTAAATTTGATAAGATTTGCACTCGTTCTCCAAGCTTTCGATATTACATTGCGCGACATTTTTTGTGGTATCACGTCTTCAGCTGTCTTGGTTTATTCTCCGACTGTATGGAGGAAACATTTTATTGACTGCCGTCAAGAAATGATCACGGCCACAGTCCGCCCCTTTAAACACTCTATCATCCTGAACTCTCAAATGACAGTACTGTTATGAAAATGTCATATATTGTAGATCTTCTGCTCCTTATAGTGAGAATTAAATAGCCTATATAAAATAAAACACTTTAGTAGTGAAATTAACATCAAGTTATCGCATAACTCTAACAACGTACTTATTTTTCCAGAGTCAATTTTAAGAAGAATGAAAAGTCCTATGATTCAGCGAACAGTGCAGTATTTCGTATGGTCCAAGAAGCTGACAAAGAACCAAGAGATTATGAAGCAGGTAACAGCATTTCTGATATGGCATTTTGTAACAAGTTTACAGTATTAATGAACCACTTTTGTTAACTTTGCTACATACATTTCTAAAATGTTGCATAACTAAGTTTTCGAAATAATTTTTATTTCAAAAGTCACAAGTTTAACACACAATTTCATATGAAAAACAAAACTTCTATTGGTGTTTCCACGTAAAACTGAATTTAACATAAAAGAAGATATTTACATAACTTTGCTCAAAGTTAGTCTCTGCTAAATAAAGGAAAGGCCAGCCGCTGGTTAGTGGAGTCTCAGTCTCAGGCTCTAGAGCTAGATTCCCAATGGCACTAGGTTCAAATCCTGTACACGTTGAAAATTTTTTTGAATAAGTTAGATCCGGCGTGGCGAATTCATGGACGTTGTGTGTGGAGTGTAAGTTGGGTTGCATGTCTTTTCGGGGTGGGGCATGTTAGACCAGTGAATAGCGTTAAGTGCGCTTAGCCCGGGTAAGAGGGTGGGACGGGAATCATGAAGTCGTGCTCAGGCACAGTCCCATAATTCTTTTGAAAAAAGAATAGAAAAATAAATTTAGCAATTGAATCATAATATTGAGAGCGTTACGCGGTTTATTAAAAATACCTCCAAAACATGCTCATGTCTAGTTAACGACACAAAAAAATACATTTTAAGAATACAATGTAATAAAAAAGTTTAAATAGTAATTTAACAACCAGGAATACTCTATAAAGCTGGTCTGTTAATTTCAACTCGGACCAGAACGTAATAATTCAGAATTTCATTTATTTAGCTTGTAACAGTAATTACTTGACATGTGGTATAATTATTTTAACTTGGCTTATAAAGGCACTCCTCTCTAATTATTTTGACATTAAACAGAATTAAAAATGAGGTAACAATGCTTTCTGGTATAATAATAACAAAAACCATACTAAAGTCAAATAATTAAAGATAGATAATGACAAAAAATTGAAGCAAACATTACCTCACGAGTATAATAATAACAGTTGAACCTTAAACTCGGCTTGAAATCACAAAACAGTTTCCCAATATTTTCTAGGCAGGGCCGAAATCTCTTCTTTATATTTTCAAACAAATTAACCAAAACATTGTATCGACTAGCGCCATACGTTTTTTCTTTCATAACCTGGGCAGATTCGGTTCATTTTTGATCTCTCTAGTAGGTATGAAGCTAACTGTGTCAGACCCCCTTTTCCTACGCCTCACCCCTAGACCAGAGTAAAGGGCGAGAGATTTGAACAAACATGGTCAACTGTTAAAAATAAACAGTGTAAAACCCAGTAGAACAGACTTGATTAAAATCTCCCGCGCTTTTCTCTCATTGGTCGGGGAGCAGGGCTTGGGAGGAGTGGTGGGAGTGACAGCTAGCTCCATACCTACTTGATCTGCATCGGGAGAAACATTATTATATTACTTTTTTCTTTGATTATTGGTTTTTATGTACATTTTCTTATCAAACAATTTGTTGTTATGCAATTGGATGCACTTAAAAGTTTGCGACTCCTGTGATCGAGTTTGGCTATATTTTAATGTTGTGAAACGTTTTTTGCAATAACGTTTATATGCGTGGTCATAGATATGTTTGCCAATAATCAATCTTAAGACTCATCAAACTTTGAACTTGAATACTATCATTGATATTTTCATAGAAACAAAATTTAAAAATTAGGTTTACAATTAAAACGAAAACTTTTTATTGCTATAGTACATGTTTACCAATAACAGATTTAGTTGATAACATTTGAAATCAACTCACTGGTTAATTTGCTAATACATGTTTTGATTTATTTATTGATTAACTGATCATCGAGCAAGTCGATTGATTTACTAGTTGAGTGAGTTGTTCTCAACTAATTATTTAAGTACTTTCCTATTTCTTTTATATTTCATAGTTTGTTAACCCAAAGATACTAGCTAATTTTTACATGCCAGAAATTAAAAAAGAAACTGATCTTAATAAAGAACTCAGACTTCTCGAATATTGAACAAGCACATTAAAGTATCATCCACGGAACTAAAAAAAACCTTCTAGTTTGATTGGGTATATTTAAATAGATTGGGCAGTCTGATACCTGATTAAAATCAGCCTATTAATGTGTGAATTTGGTTTATTATTATAAGTTTGATATCGGTTTTTAACACAATATGTAATGTAGAACAAGATACACCAGGTTCAGGAGTGATCACTGCACCATTGGGCATAGCTGGTCTCAGACACGTAACGGCTCCAGAAAACAAACCTCAACCTCCAACACCGCAGCTACCACCTGGTCAAAATATTTGTGCTGACTGCGAACGGCTAATTGTGTAAGTTTTAGATAAGTTTTTTAAACGAACAGGTTAGGTACCTGCCAGGAAGGATCAACATCAAAACTACTTTCGAAAACCGTTGGCAATTTTTTTGATTGCTTTAAAATGAATTTTGATATTTTGCATCTTCCCTATAGTAACCCGATCCGACTTTTACGCCACTCACAGTCACGCGGTTGGCGGTCATACGTCAAATCGTCGAAGTATATCTACAAGTGATCAATCTCAATCTATCCATTCTCACGGTACAGGCTCGTTACAGCCTGAACCCGAACAAAACTCAAGTAATGCTACTAACCAGCAGATGACAAAATGCACTGATTGTGAAAGGGTCATCGTGTAAGTCCGATTGATGTTAGATCGGTGTTAAATGTGCCTCTACCTCTACTTTGTTCTTGTTATAGTATTTAGTTATCCTTCCATTTCTATTAAAGCAGATATCATTCTCGTGTAAAGGTATACAGGATTTTGAAATGCGGGCTGAACTCGTTTAATAACTACTTTTACTTCAGCGTATCCACGTAGGGATGTTTCGGAGATATCTTCTACAAAAACCTAAATTTTGTTTATCTTTGATAAAAAAACATTTTTTTAAACTTGAACACTGAGGACCTAATTTTTCGATGTTTTATAAAAGCACTTCAATAAAGTAAAACCAGATTTGTCAGTTTCTTCTAGGTATTTGTCCTAATGGTGCAAGTACTACATACTGCTACATGTGAATACCGTACTGTGTATTTTCGGACGCATTACAATCCCGGCCTACACAACTATTGCTATTTTTCAATCTTACTGTAGTTTAAATACCTCAGCTTCCCTGATTTGAATTCAGTGTTCTATTAACTCAGAAGATGCAAGCTGCTATGTCTTGCGAAACGTTAGTTTGTATGGTTTAACAAACAGCTAACAGACATAAGCCGATTAAGTATTATTGTCCTGACTAAGAAGATGCATTAAAATCAAATCCTAGTCCGCGCCTTAATAATCTAAGCACACGGCCCTGTTTAGGCAGGCATGGCCTACGAACAACTATGGCTGAAATTTTTAGATGCTTGTAAAGCCAGACAAGCTACAGGTAGGTCCTTACCTGATTATACATATACCTGTCTGCTTGGTAAAGTTAGCTATTAAATCCTGTTCGGCCCGTTCGACCTTTACAATTTCTTAGTTCTTCGTATCACTTAATACAATACTGCATTGTATGATAAGTATCCCTGCTTGACAGAAATCTATCTACAGTGTGTTTAACACTAAAGCTGTAATGACAAACAGTTGTTTAACCTTAGATATTACCTTCTATCAGGCAGTGCAGTACATCCATTTTAATTTTCTCATATGTAATTACTTACCAAAAAATCTCTTTTACAAAAGAAATATGTGTGATGCCCTAAAATCTGATAAAGAGGGGTTATACGTAATTTACATATTTAATGTTGTATTCCTTGTTGCAGGGGAGTCTTCGTTCGAATTAAAGATAAAAATTTGCACGTAGAGTGTTTCAAGTGTTCTACATGCGGTACATCTTTGAAAAATGTTGGGTAAGCATCGACGCTATGTGATTAACTAATTATAAGTATATAAATACAAAATTATGTCTTCAAGAACACACTAATTTTGTTTTGTGTACTTGTATCAAGAAATAGTAACAGTAAATGCATTTAGCTTTATTGGTATAGATATCACCGTAGATGTAGTAAGTTAGGTTGAGCTAGAAGCTGGTAGGAAAATTGTACCAATCACGCTACGTCACACTAAACGCCTCTATCCGTATCCGCCTCGTGTGCATGACTAATATCAGCGACACCTACCGGCGAGTCATAAAAGTTTTGGTGTACAGAAAACATCGCTCTTATTGTCTTTACACTTAGCATTAAACAAGGAATATTATTGTTAAAATTACGCTTGTTTTGCAAAACCTATTTTTTCGTACATGTATTGTTATTGTCTATGTTAAACATAGATTTCCATATAGTTAATACCAAAAGTTTATCTGATGGCGCTGATGATTATTTGCACGGGGCAGATAGCTGCATTTATTGCAACTTTGCGATTAAAAGTAACAAAACTACTATAAACCCAACCACTAAACCTATACCTTTCCGTTCTTCTAATCTAGAATTGGTTAAAAAACATGCTGCAGACATACTGAAATAAAAAATATATACAGAGTATATACCTACTTGCAAATTATTTTTTGCAGGTATTACAATCTGAACAACAAGCTGTACTGTGATGTTCACGCAAAATTAGCAGCTAGAAACAACCCACCAGCTCCAAATCTACAACCTGTTACTGTTCCACCGTAAGTCTGTTTATATTCTAGTTTTTTTTTTAAATTGTGTCAATTTGAAATTTTCACTTTTTTAAAGAGGTGGAAGAATTCCAGCAGGTACAATTACTGCAGCACTTTCCTCGCATCCACTATCTTCGCCTGCACCATTATCACCAAATATAAACTACTCAGCTGCTCCATATCAGGTAGGTTTACTAAATTTTGCAGTTTCAGGTAAATAATGAAACATAGGTTGTACAACACATATAATAATTAGACGGGGAAGATTTTTTTGTTGCTACCAGTTGCTCCTGATGACTTGATATCGTCAACACATTCGACGCAAGTTATTAGCAAAATGCAAAGTTGGTATTTGTAATAAAATATTTAAAAAAAATTATATCTTTGTTACAGCCAGGAGGAGCTAGCTTCTCTAGTCCGCGTCCATTTTCAAGTGTGAACGCTCCTTTATCACCTCCAAGCAGCACTTATCCAAAATTATCACCAAGCTCTCCGACTACAACCCCACTTGCAGGTCAGTAAAGTTTTATATTCTGTGCCGAGGACGCCACAATAGTGGTCTATAATCGAGCAGTAGATAATGACTTTAGTTATAGTAGAGAATATATTTCAACTATAGATTAAATAAAAATTAATAACGTGTGCATTTATATGGCTGTCGAATTGTTAACTCTTCTGTAGATCATCAAGTACATAGTTGTTGACAGAATATAACAGAATAAGAAGAGAAAATTAAAATTCTAGGGTTGCAAAATTTTATGGATAAACTGAATTTTAGTAAAAACCTTCTAAAAGGTGTTTCGAATACCATAGTGAAAGTTGCAAAGGATCGGAGGTGAGGTTTGTATGCCATGTTGAAAAATGGCGACCCAAAACCGATTAGTGTTGACTAAAACGTTCATTGTTTAAATTCTCTAAAAAAAGTTATATTTATGTTTAACATAGAGATAGCCCTTCCGGTACCATCCTAAAGGTATAGAGTATTTGGTGCGTTTTCTTGTGTGATTTACCCAGAATAAACATTCTGATAACTTTTTTCTTGCATGACATTAAGAAATAAATATAATAGTTTCTCCAACAACAACTGTTGAATTGCATGCGCACTGTTTAATAGCGACAGAAATACAAGGACGATCTTACAAAGTTATAATTGTTACAATTAAATACAAATAGAATGACAACAATACAATCCTGAACGTACAAACCATATAGTATAATTAGAACAAAATATTAGGGTTGAACAATACTTCAACCTATATGCAAATCCTCTGGGACTAGGAGTGAGGACCCGCACAGAATCAGCCACGAAGCAGACTATTATTGGAGCTTGGAACTCGAAATTTGGAACTGACTGCATATATCGCTTCCAACAGTAATTGCTTGTCATATTATTATTATTACTTATTTAAATGTATCAAACTCCTTCAGGCACGTGTTTTAATTACGTAAAAGACATTATCTTTAATTGTTTTATAAAAGTGCTTTACGATTTCCTGTCTACTATGACTTCAAGAACTGTGCAACAATGTATGTAAAGAGTTGGTAAAATATTGTCATGCTTCGGTTCATTTAAAATAAACTCGGAACATGCTCATATCTGGATACGACCTAAATAAAACAAAGATTTGATTTAAGAATACAATTTAATAAACAGTTCAAATATTAGTTTGACATCAATCTGAATACTCTAGTAAAAACGAATAACAATTTAAACTTGCACTTAAGGCCTCTGGAAAGGTACCCCGTAAAGGATAGCTCAAAGAGACACAGATGCATAACACACTACTTGCAGAACTGGGCTGGATGAATTTTTCTTATAAAGCCTTTCAAGTAATTACTTATCATGTGGTATACTTTACACATATTATTACGCCACATGTAGCCTAATTCTATTTGACATTGAACATTCCCACATGGAAGCAACTACCTTAAATGGCACACAAAGAATAAAAGAAGAAAACCTATTTTAGAAAATACCCGAAAAGTATTTTCTGCTTCGTGACAATATTTTATAAAATATTATATAGATTCGTTCGCATTTTTTGTATTAATCATATTATTCTGGTTGTAGCCAGCAAATGGCGTCACAGCATTGGTGCCGTAATACCTCTTGACATACAAGGCGTATACATCGTAAATGATACGAAATTTTAGCAAACATCTCGGTATAGTAAATATACCCCTTCTATAATTGTCTACCAAAAATTGTCTAGATTAATTTTAGCTGCTGGTGTCTTCTCGAACATACTGTACAAACGAGCCTTTTGGGATCTTTTCATTTTTGTTGAAAAGAGATAGAGGAAATGAAGAAATTTCAAACTAGGCACGCTTCAAAATCACTATCACATTTTTTTACAATAGCAATTCTCTGAAACAACAACGAATACCCATAGTACCTGTTACCATACTGTTAGTCAAGTTCTTCCAGGTTACGGTTCGGCGATAAAGAGGCTTATACTCATGTGACATGTGGATTAGACCTACTAACGCAACCAAACAAAACAACGCATCAAATACTCTACTTCTACGGAAGTATGAAAATGTTTTACATTTATTTATGCCTGTTTTATGCAACTATGTTATTCGGAATGCCTTTTTGAGGGTTTGTGCCCAAAATGTAACTTATCCGGAATTTTTCTGCTAAGAAAATTTTTGTTGCGTGGCTTAGTCTAGACTAGACCATGGCGTCTGGCTTCCCTTTTAGGCAAAGCGCAAATTGAGACACGTATAACGGGTGTGAGGTGGCGCAGCGCGACGCGTGTTTTTGTAAACTACAGCATTTAAATAGAACGGCGCAAATTGACAACAAAGTGCAACGTGTCTCGACACACGCGTAATGACCAGCGCGTGGCGCTGTAGTTGAGGCACAGTTTCTCGTGCACGTGTGAATAAAAACTTATATATTTGTTTTCATTTATTATTATTAAAGTGTTTTCCCTTTTTTTTGGATTTTTTTTTAATTGGTAAAATCATCATCACTCAGCTTAGTTGTAATTTTAAATTGACCACTCTTTTTTCTCTCTGACAGAATATACTTATTAGGTGATTTAAATTTCTTGTTTACTAAGGAATAAAACACAATTTCCTCTTCAGCATCATCTGATGATTCTGATTCGGAACTTAAGTTTAATAATAACAATTGTTTTGATCGCGAATCAGACATCTGATACGTTTGAACTGGAAGTACTAATAAAAACTGCGTCTCAATTTGCGGATCACCACGGTACGCGCATGGCACGTACGCGTCATGCCGCTTGTGTCGTGTTACCTCACACGCGTTATACGTGTCTCAATTTGCGCTTTGCCTTACAGAGTGCCGATTTTATCGTGTAACCTCTAGACTCTTCAAAGTAGGCAACACACATTGCCTGTCATTACTAAAATATAACTGTACCTCTCTTGTCAATTCACCAACTACATATTTGCAACGAAGTATTAAGCAATAGTTGTAATTTACGTCATTTTTTTTTCTTAGGACGTTACTCTTCAGTAAAACCCGGTGCTCCACTCAGAGGTAGCTTATTGTTTTCTCATAAGCGCCTTTTTTTTGTGTTAATGCTTTGCACGGGTGTCTAAATTTTCAGATTTGATTGACAATGTAGCTTATTTTATTGCACAAGTAAGGAAATTAATACAATTTCATCTTCGTGTCTTAGAAGACTCCATTTACTACTTGAACTATTTGATATTTACACTTACCTTACGCGTTTTTTACTGTTTCAGATATAACTTCTTTCAATCCTCAACCTCGTCCTTATTCCCTAGTGCTAGATTAGCTGACTTGCCTAATTTATAAACGCTCCGCAAAATGGACGGCTTAACCATATTTAAAATCTATCAAAAATGTACAGTAAAAAAACATTTCACCCGCAGTTTTCCTTTTTCAGACAATGCATTTTTTATACATATAAATGAATTCACGTCACTACTTAGGGTATTTTGGCTGCAATTTATACGTAGGTATTTTGTAAAAAAAAGTAAAAGTAAAAAGTTGCCGTTATTAAAAACTACAATTATTTTTATAATGACTTTTTCTTAAGTGGCTTTGTTTCTATTTTCTTAATAAAAATGGAGTTTTCAATGATACTGAAGATGCGGATGCTTAATTATCATTCATACATCTGATTCATTTGCCTACTTATTGCTTAAACAATTATTTATTTATTGCTTTATTTTTATTTCTATTTCTATTCTATTACTAACGCTCTCTACCGCAACCATTGCAAATTCTTTGTGTTTAACAAACGTGTGATGTTATTTTTGATCTAAAAGAAAGTCGTAGTGTGCAAAATATAGTGTGGCCCCCTATCCAAAACGAACCTGAGCTTCCAACAGCAAGTCCTTTATACTTTCCCCCGCCATCACAAGTTCAACCATTCGCAAAACAACCAGATTTTGAACAGATTGAAGATCAGGAATATAGTGAACTAGAAGAAATGAGTTACATAACTCAAGAAAGCGGTCGCAATATGTCGCTTTGTTCAACTGAAGTGTCCAGCATAACGGGAAGAAGAAGTGCCGTTGAATGTTCTGAAACGATATCTGATACAATTGATACTCAAATTCTTGTGGATTCGATTATGCAAAAGAGAATAAAACCACCCGAAGAAAGACCAAAATCTCCCCCTCCTGCAGATGTTAACGTAACGTTTACAATTTCAGAAGCCCAATTAAAACAAGGTGCTTACGTTAACACATTAGCAAGTTCGTCTGTTTGTGAAACATCACAAGCAACAGATGCCAAATCCTGCTCGCTAAAAGAAACCAAACAATTACAATGTTTAGCTTCTAGTTCCTCTGTTTGTGAAACATCACAAGCAACAGAAGCCAAATCCTGCTCGCTTAAAGAAACCAAACAATCACAATGCTTAGCTTCCATGTACGAACAAAAAATAAAAGTTGAAAATACCGTTCCTCACAAGTGGGAGTCTCCTATGGTTGTCGCCCTAACTGTCGCATCTGATAAACCTTACTCTGAATTGCACTCAGAAACGTCAGGTTCAGAACACTTGGAGATTACTGAAAGTGATACTTTTTCGCAAATTCCAACGAAAACATCAACTAGTGCATTAGCATCTGCACTTTCTACAGCACCTTCGGAACCATTTACTCCTGTTACTTCCGCATCTCTTGAGCCTATTCCTTTGCCAGAAGAAACAGTGCCCTATTTTCCTCCCGAACACCCTATTGTAACTGAACCAAAACCATCCAAAGAGACACATCCCAATGAACCATTAGGCGAAGTTCCTAAACAGAAGAAAACGAAAGCTGAAGACGAACTTTTTAAAGATTTACCGAAACAGCCACCTGAGCCAATAAGCATGTTATCTGCCCTCACTACCGCTCCAGATAGACCTTATTCCCCTCTCACTGTTGATACGGTGTCGTATCAAAGTGAAGCACTAGAAGATACTAAGGTGGCTACAGCAAATGCATCTTTAATACAAACAAACCAAAAATCGAAGGTGATGCTCAGCGAAGCATCAAAATCTCAATCATTTTTAAAAGATGTTACTCAAATGTCGACAAAAAATATTCAAAAACCTTATTCCTCGTTTTCCAACAAGACAACGTCGTATGACAAAGAGACTAAAATAGATCAATCGAAATCGGTAAAAGCAAGTACGTCATCTGAGTTGGTTAAGAAAAAGCAAGACTCTAAGCAAATGCTAGATGTCTATTCATCAGACAAGTTATCTACATCTGGGTCACTGTCAAAAAATATACAGTCTACAGAAAATATTACTAAGTTGTCATCCGGAATGCCTCCGAGAATACAAATGATTAGAGGGTCATTTGAAACTAAAACAGACAAAGTTCAAATGGAAATGTCCTATGACTTTGCAGGAACGCCCGTTATGCAACAACAAATTATTAAAAAGTCTTCTTCAACGACAGACGTTGAGGAACAATCCCATCAAAAGTCTGTTTCGGAGAAAATGGCAATATCTCAATCTTCTCGGAAAGAAATAGAAGCAGCTCGCTCCGAATCTAAGTCTCAAGATATAAGAGCAACAGCAGCTGCAAAAACAGTAATGGTATCATCTACTCCTGCTCTGTACGAAGCAAGTACAGATAATATATCGGAAAGCGCTTTATTACGAAAAGCAACTTCCATTCAAGCTAAAGATACCATGACAACTAGAGAGGTTGTTGAGGAGTCACGAGAAGCTGCTTTAAGTTACAAGGAAACTAATGTTGATAGAAGATATTCAAATATTCAGCAATCCACTCTGCAAATTCCACCAAAAGAACGCGTCACTGTCATTCAGCCTGGCCAAGTAAATTTAAATGTGCCTAAAATATCGTTTCAACCTGTAAGTGAAGATCTACCACCTAGCACTACCTTTTCGCCTAGACCGAGACCAATAACACCAAGCATGATAAATAAACCCGCTCCGGTTATACCTTCATATCAAGCTAGTTTAGTTGCTGTACAATGTGCAGCAACCGAAACAAACATATTTGATCCTACAAGCCCAGCTACATCCAGATCGCCTAGTCCACATCGCTCGGGAAGAGCTGTTTCTCCTGCACCAGGCCCTCCTCCAAATCCTTTACAATCTCATAAATCAGCAGAACAAATCATGTACGAACAAAAAATGCAACATGCAAGAAGCCAAGTTCAAAGTTATATACCCCAACATCAGAGTAAAGCAAAATTTAGTAATTTGGCAAATTATCAAGCTCAAAAAGCATCGGACATTTCTCGACAATCTGTAAGTAGCTCCTGTCAACAACAGAACATGGATGTATCCTCAGTATCGCAGTATAGTAAACAACAGCAATTACATAAAATGGCTAACCTACAAAGTGAACGCGTTGAAACTTGTAGAGATAGCTCGATTGAATTTCAGAGAAAGAAAACAATAAGGGAAGAGTATGAGCGTACCCAAAAATCTAAAGCAGTTCAATTTGAAAAATATTCTAGCGGCGTTCAATTCCATTCCTCTGAAGCAACGAATGCTGCTGTTGTTGAAAATCAAGCCGTTGTTGGTTTTCATCTTACCAATCCACAACCCCTTAAATCTCCATTTATTTCCTCAGATGAAGGATCAACTAATAAACCGTTAACCACTACTTGTACACAAAGTAACATATCCCAAAACGTTCCCGAAACAGGTTGCAACAAGAAAGCTGTGCCGTCTTCTGCCCTCCCTAAATTAATTAAATCACCTCCCCTAAGCTCAGGTTCTGCTCCCACAACTACTGTTTCTTCCAATGTAAATGTTAAAAGACCCAATATATCCCAACCTAATACAGGTTCAGGTGGTGGCCGACAAGCTGGTGCTATTGGTGTTGCTCCCAAACGTGGTCGTGGTATTCTGAATTTATCCGCTGGTCCTGGTTCAAGGGTTCCACTGTGTGCTCAATGTCATTCCAACATCAGGTATCTATTTCGTGCTTATAGTACAATAACGCCACAAGCTGTTAATAGTCATAACTTCCTAAAACCTGAAGTAAACATTGCATGTGTATAGCTACCGAAACAGTTTTGCAAAGGAAATCTGATGACAGGCTTTTGCTCAAACATTTCTGCTTGGAATTTTTATAACTGTCCAGAGAAGTACCAACACATCTGCCTAATTTCGTGACGATTTTATATTTAAAAAAGTATTTCGAATTCGGCGTTTTGTTCAACTTAGTTAATATTATACAAACACAGGGTCATCCCAGTCTGACTGGACAAAACGTATTGAACATAATCCTTTTTTAGATCGAAAAATGATATTTTGTAATATCGCCCTGTTTGGTCAAAAACTTATTTTAACCCATTTTAAGGTGATTCGAATGCTCTTAGCAAAAGAAAGGAAGGTAGGGTGGACTACAATGATTTTATTAATTTTCTTGCTATGGGCGCCTCCCACATTCAAATCACCTCAAATATTTTAACAACACAACATTAACCAATGAATACAAATAAGAAATTATACATATTTACATAGAGCAATAAACAAAATAAGAGCTGGGTGCCGGTTGACTCGTGGAGGGGGAGATCTGTTGAAGCTAGTGCTCAATCTGGGGGTTGGTTTTCGACCGGAGCTAGTACTTGATCTTTCTCAAACGTTTAGTCTTTGTTGCCAGGACAACGTATTCTACACAAACAACGTTCCCGAATTTTTGAAGACTTTGGGGTGAACTTTGTTATTTCTTTTGTATCCATCTATCTATCTTATTAATAATCTATTAATTTTTTAATAGTTAAATATTTATCTATCTATAACTTCTTATACCCAAAGGTGTTGAGGACTTTCACTCCGTTATTTTTTCTTATTACGAAATTTTTAAAACGTCGTGTGAGAAACAGACCGCGACTGTGCTGTGAAGAGAGAGGGCTAAGGAACGGTTTTACGTTTCATCCACGAAATTTAATTCGTAACGGGGTAAGACCACGCCCTCTTAGACGCTCATTGCCTATAAGCGGAAGCGAAAAGGTTAAAGTTCTAATCATTTTAAAACTTCGTACCATTTCATCAACATCTAAAGCTGCTGATGGTGTTTTGCTGCGTCGGCGTCGGGGGCACTAAACTTTTGAATCATGTCATCTTGTCTAGTCAATCTGGGATGTTAAGTCATGTTAGATGGCAACTGTATGATCTTACAACAACAGACTACTCTTTTTTATTTCATGGTATATTTAATATAACCCCTTTTTTCAAAATTGAACAACTTTTATTATGTAAAATATACACAGTGAAATCCAATTTAGGTGGAACAGGGCAGATTAACATACAAAATCAGTAATAGCTCTATATTATGCCCTAGAAGAGTTTTATTATTTACAGTCAGTCTAAATGGAAAGATAACATTTTGTACATCACCTGGTGAGCAATTGATTTGAACATATAAAGCTTTAAGTAAAAGTATTTCATAATAGTTAAGACACTAATGCATTGATATAATCGGTTGCAAAATTTATTTATAGGTATTTCCGAAGTTTAGAGGATTTGCTTCGTATGCTAGAGGTTATGAGTTCAAACCTTGATAAGATCTACGTGTGTTTTTTTTATTTTTTTTTACTGTAAAAACACAATCAGGTTTATATCATTCCATTTATTAAAATGTGTAATTATTGTTTTTGCTGCCTTATAAAATTAATCAGTTGAAAGTGTTGAAACATCAAACGTTAACGATAAACTCAAATTAAATATTTAA
Source organism: Ctenicera cuprea (assembly GCA_958336395.1). Taxonomy (NCBI): domain Eukaryota; kingdom Metazoa; phylum Arthropoda; class Insecta; order Coleoptera; family Elateridae; genus Ctenicera; species Ctenicera cuprea. The sequence continues at coordinate 66,300,382 of OY284487.1, read as the reverse complement.
TTTTAGTTATATTGTAAAATAGCAGTGCAATTTGTGTGCTTCGGTTTATATAGCTACTTATTTTCTTTCTCTGTAAGAAGTTTATCGTCAACTTTTTCTGTTTAACACGATTAATTTTATTAAACTGCGGTTCGGAAAAAACTGGAGTTATGTAGCATTACAAAATAATAATTATACATTTTAATAAATGAAATAACATAAGCCTGATTGTCTTTTATAGTAATTAAATAAATTTTAAAAAAACTTAGACCTGATCAAGGTTTGAACTCATAACCTCCGGATACGAAGCACATCCTTTGCCTGTCCACCCCGGAGGCATTAGAAAATCGACTGCAACCGATTATATCAATGCATGCTTGGCTATTAACAAATAATTTATTTAAGGAAAGCAATATTTGTATTAAATTGTCATATAAATTGCCATCAGATGGTATAATTATTTTTTTTTCATTTTGGGTAACTGCAGGTAATAAAATTTTTCTAGGAACATAACATAGAGCTATTTCAGTTTTTGCATGTTAGTCTGCCATATTTCACTTAAATTGCAATTCACTGCCTAACAAGCTATTATTGAAATAGCAGCTAGGAAACTTGGGTATTTTTACACAAATTGCATGATATTAATCTATCATGCACCAATTGTAGTTAGTGTAACATTTTTTTACACATTTTTCGTGTGACTAACTAACTATTGTGTGCAATATTTGTTATTTTAGTAATGCATGCTGCTGAAACTAAATACAACCCAGAAGAACTAACCGAAGGTGAACATGTAGAAGGCAGAAAACAAACGTCTTTTAGTCAAAATTATACAGCTAAGTCAAAATTATACAGCTATGACTTTACCAGATGCACATTGTGCTTACTCTACACCTGGAAATATTACCTATTTAACTGAAAATGCAAGCAATACAAGTTCCACCAAATACACAGACATATTCGACGAAAACATCTTGACTGATAATAGTGACGTTCTAATATCAAATGGTTCAGGAGTATCTAACATTTATTATACAAATACAACTACAGTAATCTCTCAAAGCAACAGTAATACTTGTGATTCAGCATCTAATAACACAAGGCTCTCAACATCGACTAACAATTCCAGTGCAGCAATACTAAATCAACCACTAAATACCCTGAATCCGCCATTACTAGCCGATGGAGAAGAGAAAATGCTAAATAATGAAGATGTTACTAATAATTCTCTTATTACTGTAGCCAATAACAGTGTGGATGTGAAGTATAACAATAACAATACACCCATTTGTCATAAATGTAGGAAAAAAATAACCAGGTAAAATATCGATGTATATAGTTCAAAGTACACCATTTTAAGTGAAATACAAGATATTAATAATTTTCCTATGTAAATATTCTCTTACCCTAGTTACAAATATTGTCAATAACAGTACCTTTTCGTCTTCATTATTTTTCTACCATTACTCATTTACGCTTACTTACTAGATTTTTTTTATTTTGATATAGGGGCCCATTCATCACTGCATTAGGAAAGATTTGGTGTCCAGATCACTTTATCTGTGCTACCCCATCGTGCAGGCGTGCCTTGCACGACCTTGGATTTGTTGAAGAACATGGTCAACTATACTGCGAGTACTGCTTTGAGCAATACCTTGCACCACCATGTTCAAAATGCAGTGCAAAAGTGAAAGGCGTAAGTACATTCCCAACTCTGCATAACTTTATAGTTAGTGCAATTAACATACACATCATTGATGTTTAGGACTGCTTAAAAGCAATTGGAAAAAATTTCCATCCAGAATGCTTCAACTGTGTATACTGTGGAAAACTTTTCGGTAATTCACCATTCTTTTTGGAAGATGGACAACCGTACTGCGAAGCTGGTATGTATTGGATCACTTTTACATGCGTAAGGAAAGGTTTTCATAATAATTATTGCAGATTGGAATGAACTATTCACAACCAAATGTTTTGCCTGTGGTTTCCCCGTTGAAGCTGGTGACCGTTGGGTAGAAGCACTTAACAACAATTACCATAGTCAGTGCTTCAACTGCACGGTACGTTTATTTATTAACCTACACAATCACGTAGTTTCCAACTCCAACCTTATTTTACCAGCAGGTATTAAAATTATATGAGGTACAAACCAAACCAAAAAGTTGCTCCAAACACGTAGGTATTTAAAAGACGATGGTACAGATTGCTGGTATCATACATATGATTGGTACATTCACTAAAGGGCGCCCCACAGAACCACATTTCGCTTCAGTGAACCCCCGTTTCGGACTCGACTTTTACAGCCATATCTACCATAGGTCCGTAAAGGCCGTAAAATTTTAAGAAACTGAACATTTGTTTTGAACTCACGGGATCGAAATCCAGTGAAGGGGGAGGGGGGAAGGAGGTAAAAGGTTTTCGTGCGATATCGACAATCCGCCGCTAAAGAGTGCCAAACTTTTTTTTTCACAATTGCTCGATACCAAATTGGGTTAGGAGAATGGGAACGGCGTCATTCAACGCGCAAAAAGACCAGACAGAACGCCTAATACGAAAAGTCTTTTGCTATGGCTACGGCAAAACCAAATTAGTTTAAGGAAAAAATTTGGAAAAGTCGAATCCCGATCGGTCGACCCGTTCACGAACAGCACTGGCCTGGATGAAGCTCGAAAAATCGACCTTTGGTCGAACATATCTCGGCTTTAAATTGAGCTAAAACTGCAAACTTTTTTTTTACAAAGGCAATCAAACACGACCTATTACAATTTTAATTGGCCTGGTAGTTTTTTTAGCGCTACAAAATGCTTAATTTCAACATGTTTGGCGCACATCTACGTCCGTTTTACTGGTACAGAAGAACCCGGAGATGGTAGCTTCCGATAGAACTTTTAATATTTAACAAACTATTAACCATCTCCCGATGTCAGCTGCATAAACCGCATCTACATTTCTCGCTTAGTTTTTCCGCCATTACCGGCCAACATTGGGAGGGGGCACGAATTTTTGAGCAATTTTTGTAAAATTTCCGATTTTCGACAGTTAGCGACACGCTAACCGAATGCGGTTTTCACAAATTCGAAGGAGCTCGACGAAATCTAGCCGCATGTAGCGAACCGTTAGAAAAAGTTTCGAATTTCGCAGCTAGGTGGCGCCAAGATTTTTCCTTTTTCTCTTTGATACGCTGTAACTCCGAAATCGGGTCGGTTAGCGAGATGGGGTTTGCCCAGCTGGATAGAGCTCGTCGAGATCTACAACCTTTCACGGGAAAAGTCAAAGTTGTAAACCTTTTGAAATACCCTGTATACAAAATATTAGTTTTGCAGGGTCGGACTTCAAAATTAATAAAATACATCGCATTTTCAACACTTAAAAAAAATATGTTTACATAAACTTCCGATCTTCACAAAGCGCGCCAGGCAAAGCGCCATCCAGGAGGAAAGCGCGTCACTGCGTCAGCGTCTTCCAAACCGTGTTTGCCAACTCGTACGGCCAGCGACGCAGTACCACAAGTGCGTGCTATAGCCCGAGCCACCTGCAGCCTGTACGTTCCTGTCTCGATCACGCACTTCTATTTCCCCTTCCGAGGAAAACGTTCAGAACCAACAACCTTCCCTCCTCATACATTTAAAACAATCGCTACACCGCGCACATCCTATTCTCCCAACCAGTTTCCCACTGGGTATAATATAGGTTTAGTGCAATGTTGAGTTGTAAAACTAGACAGAACACGCACGTGGGTTATACCATTAGTTTCTCTTCATTTTGATATAAATTAATAACTTCAACATATATTTATTAACCTTATACGTAAGTCAACGTGTTTACACGTCATTATAAAAAGCCTCTGTTGAAGTTATTAATTATTATTTTATTTTTAATTAACTAAATTTGTTTTTTAACTATCTATGGTTATATAATCTATGTTTTAGATGTGCAAGAAGAATCTTGAAGGACAAAGCTTCTTTGCCAAAGGCGGCCGTCCCTTCTGTAAAAACCATGCACGTTAACAACTTCAAATAATCTTATTTTATTTAACGCTGTTATTAAAATGTTACACGGTGCTATGTTTTTGTTTAATATAATACCTACCTGTTATAGTCATAATCCTATCTATTATGATATTATAAATACTGTAGTATTTTTTTCAAAACACATTCAAGTTAGATACCTCTACAGAATAAATTAAAAAGAATATTTGTTTAAACCTGTATGCGCTTCAAATGCATATAACAGTTACATCAATAGATTTTTAAATTTAAAAATTTACCTTGCAAGAATATTTTTAAATGTAGTTTATAATTGTGTATAATAATTGTATGTATATGCTACGCCTCTTTTATGTATGAAGTAAAAGTGTTATGCTGTAAAATTTTAATGAACATTTAATTGTGTTAATTCCAATAAATTAAACTTTACCGCATACTTATCATTATCCATAACCTCTTACTTTGGCAAAACATAATATGCAAAACATAGACTTGTTATTTATTCTTTGACTTAATTTTAATATGTTGTAACTACACGTACGCACAGTAATTATTTTTCCCAATATTGCTTTCTTTGAAATATTTATGTAAGTACATTATTAAATATTTGTTATTCAATTTAGATATAAACTGTTGTCCTATTATTAGTAAATTCATTGGATTGTTAAGTGTAATTCTGACTTGTAGCTTGTATGCATTAATAAATTATAGTTTTCTGACTTTTCCACATTATTAAGCAAGATAGCCAATCCCATCCAAATTTTAATGGTACAACCCTAATGAAATTCGTCTTTCCCCTAGGTTTACACTTAGTTTTAGTTTAATTTAGGCTTTCCCCTTTATACATATATAATCTAGTGGTTCTAGGTGAGTATTTTTAAGTTGCGTAATTGCTTATTCATGTATCCGCAAGAATTATTATTATAAAATTGGCAAAGCACTTCGTCCAACTTTTTCATTCTTCATTAATCTTCACTTTTTATAATTTCATAAATATTTTACATCATTCGTTCTACCTACAACGTATGTATGCAAGACATTATCTCTAACTATTTAAAATGTATTAAATGTATAAGAAAGTATTTCTGCGTTACACACGTTACACATGTATTAAAAATATTAAAAAGAAAGTATGCTACAATCAGCATTCATATTCCATAATAACGTAATACAAAAACTTTCTGTAGCTTTGACCAACAATCTTAATCGGCGCATAACGGGTCATAATATTACGTGGGAGTTCACCGCTGAGCTGACTGTTGAGTAGTGCCTACTAATTGTTATATACTGGTCGCTGACAAAAAGCGGATTATTGTTTTGAATGCCTTTGACCGTGAAAACCTGGCCAGTGAAAAAAAACGCATAGTTTACAAAAAACAATGTTAAAATATTTACATAACTTTTAAAACTTTAAATTTTGAAATTATTAAACTTTTGCTAAAAAATTGATATAACGTTTTGCCTTTCGGAAGTTACCATCGTTTCACACTTACGCTAATCTGCCAACTTACATTTTAATAAATATAAGCTAAACTCAAAATCTCCAAAAATCTTCTTCTGAGCAAACAAAACGACCTTTGTTCCATTTGTTATCTAAACAATTAAAATTAATACTTTTGCTTTTAGATGTACTACAGCTCTGTGTTCAAAATTTCAAAATAGTTTTTGCAATAAAATCGAGATTATAAAAACATGTCTATTTCCGTTTTTGGTTTTGGTTCCGGTTAAAACTCTTACAGAAGATGATTCCTATATAAACTGTAGTACAGGCATTACAACATTAAGTTATTACGTACCTACGAAAGAACTAATTGCTACACTGCATACAAAATATTACAAGATCTGACTTGCCTGTTCAACGAAAATGTGATGCAGAAATGTTATGCAACACATTTTCCACTTGATACAATTCATGTTGACGTTGCATAAAATTCAAATCAAAGATGAGGGAAGCACTTCGCCTTGACGTTCCTATGCTTTAGAAATAGTTATGCATATCATGTTTTCAAGAGTATTTCAATATTAACGTGGGCCGGCGGGTGGTCTAGTGGTTAAAGTCCCAGGCTTTGAAACTAGACTCCCAATGGCAATAGGTTCGAGTCCACTTCCCGTCGGTAATTTTTCTGAATAAGTTAAATCCGGCGGGTCCATGGATGGTGTATGTAGATGTGTATGTTGGGTTGTATGTCTTTCAGGGGTGGGGCATGTTAGACCGGTGAATAGCACTTAGTGTGCTGAGCCCGGGTAAGGGGGTGGGATGGGAATCATGGGGTCGCGCTCACGCAAGGCTTCATGATTCTTTAAAAAAAAAAGAAAAAAGTATTAACGTCTTAAAGCCAACGGAAATAGCTATGCAACAGTACTCCACACCGAGCACGAGCAGACCAATATACTAATCACCAAGCATACAGCGTCAACTCACTTAAACGTATGCCTTGCCCGGGGACATGTTTTATTGTATTCAGAAACCGAAACGTTTCTAGGTTTTTTTTAATTTATAATTTACAATTCACTTAAACAGAATTTTTTATAATCCTCGGTTTATTACTAAACGAAAAAACATTCATAGCAGGCGTCGCAGACCAGCTAGAGAACAAGAACACAAACTACATTATAGCTCAACTCTAGCTCTATTAGCGCACAGAATTTTTAAAAAATCATGTGGCCACATTTTAAGCAATACTTTTTTGAAAAATTCAAAGTTTTGATATTTTTGTCACTTCGCAGTTTAGTAATAAATAATAGTGACAGAAGACGGGCACGCTGTGACCATGTAACTATGTTTAGTGTTAACGTTATTGTAACAAAACCATGTATGGCAATTTGTTTGCCGATCTGGCTAAATGAAATATAAAAAAAAGTAATTCCAAAAGTTCCCGTACCTTGTAACATTGTGTATCCCTAGGGCATTTCCAACATCAAATTTCATTCCGATCTAATTACTCGATTTTGAATAAATAAGCGTTAAAACGCAAATTTTCAAAAATTCATAGAAGGCGTCACATATAAATTAGTGGGCTGGGACACGAACCAAATTGTAGCTCATTCCCAACTCTATAAGCTTACAAAAGATTTTTTACTTCATAGTTTTTACCTCTACGAAAATGTTTGTGCACAGTAACATTGTGTCTATATAGAGGACTCTTACGATAGAAAGTTAGATTTTCGAGCGACTCGAAACCGAGTAAAATGAGCTCCAAAATTGTTTGTTGCGTATACGCCCGTGCAAATTAAAAATTTAATTATTTTGTATAGAATTTAATTGTACAGAGATATATTTGAAATTTTGGGAACAGTTAGATTTATGTTTTCACGAATTTCGTCATAGAGATAACTTGAGTTTTTTGTCTAGTGCCCTTCTGTACAGGCCAACCTTTTGACGACTTCGGATTTTGACTTTTTAGGGCATAAGGAACAGCTTGTGCTAGTTTAAACATTTTCAAATAAAAGTGCCCACGAAATCATTTTCTAGGCGCCTTTTGCTGGCTTGGGCACTCGTCTATAGAGATGGAGCTCTTTATTTTAAGCTAACGTACAGTGGAGCTTGGGACGGACGGGAGAGAAATGTTTACCGGCTACTAATTAAATGTCTACATAGACATACTCGATAAACCCTCTATTATCTATATCTCTAGATAAATCGATACTAAATTACTAAATTGTGTACGACCGGCACATTACTTAAGGTAGTAAACACAACCCGGAAGACAAATCGTGTATGTTCGTGTACTATCGGCTTTGTTTACTAGTGGAAGATTTATTTTGTAGCTAAAAAGAAAGTTGACATTTGTTGTTGTTATATTTCTACTTTTTTGGTACCTATTTTATAAAATGTATGTTTAATAAATTCATTCAACATGGCCCAAATACATTTTTTACATGCAGGATCAATGGCCTTTAAAGTCCTTGAGTTTAAGTAGGCTTACCTACTTCATAGGCGCTGTTAATTCTCCATTAAACATTTTCTAACAACCCCAGTGTCGCGGAAGATTTTTCTTGTTAAATTTTTAATAGTCACTTACCTATCTTCGGTTTACAATATTTTAAAATATGCAATTATTCAAAAACATCTTATTTATCTTTGGAAATACCCGCTGTTAACGAGTCGGCCCTGACCTGAAGCGAAATAGACTGGGTATTGTCGTTTACTCGCTTGTCCTATGTTAATTACGATTGACGAAGTATACAAAGCTCCTATGTTGGAATGAATATGCGTTATGTTTTACGCTATCTATTTTGTTAGTGCTCAATCACAAAATTACAATGGATATCAACATAAGTTGATTATTGATTTAAGATAGTGCGTAATCATGCGGTTTGGGTTTCCGCGCTAGCGTAAGCTCCTGCAAAATCCCACAAAACCGAGCTATAAATAAAGAAAAAATAACATGAGGGGTGTAGTGGTATCTGACGTATCATAACATTTATCCGCGCAGCCGCGGCTTTTAGGTATCGTGGTGTAGTTAGATGTATTATTTAGCAACGAAAGCAGTAGATAATAGTTGTTTATAGTTATTGAAGCGTGCAACGATTCTCGTAAGTTTTCCAGTATTGCCATCATTGCTATGTACCAAAAGTTTGCGGAGATTAGGTACGTATACATGCAACCGCTATTGCAATTTTGGATACTTTAAGAAACGAAAAATAGATGTGATGTTTGTTTATTTACGTGCAGTTTAAAAATTATTAAAGATGATCAAAATCTGTTGAAATGCTTTAAAATATTTGCAGAAATACGTATGCGGTAATTGTAAATACATAGAAATAGTCATAAGTTTTTAGCAAACACGTTTTATTACAAAATAATATAATTGATTCTTGGTCTATAAAAACATGTAAATAATTTATCATATTGGTAAATCACACAAAAAAACCGAAAAATCTTAACCTAAAAAAAACTGAAACATTAACTTAAAAAGCAAGTAAGCACACTTTCATACAAGTAATAATGCCAATAAAACTAAATAATCTTGGCCTAACAAACAGCTCAAGTAAATACATTGCACAATAGTGCGTAACTGTGACGGATTCACACGCAAAATATAAAATCTTGCTATCAATGTAGTTTTGCCTAAATATTACTTTCAGCAAAAGATGTTATACGCTGATATATCTTGCAGAGCCGTACCAGATCAGCGGCCACTGCGTGTTTTATATACAAGGGGCGCTAGGCGGAAATTCTAATATCGGTTCTTGTGTATTTTTAACACTACGATATTAGCCGAACTAGTGGACATATTAAAGCACGGGGGCATGGCAACAACCATGGGCGTTCCATTTAATTAAAAAACAAAACTTCTTGACATTTGAAGTTTTGCAAAATGGACCTTAAACCCTATGCAATAACCTGCTGTTTTTAACACACTACTGAATACTTTGTAATGCCTTAATAGTTTCTGCAAAATAGCGATAGGTGAACGTTTTCGGTATCTAAAATATTATATTTTTTTTGTAATAGTGGTCTACAAAAATGCCAAAATAATTTAAAAACGTCAAATAACTCGAACACCACTAATTTCAAGATGTTAGTACCCCAATATTTTTCTATATAGAATCAAATGTAAAATTTAAAAATGTAATGTAATAATATACAGGGTATTTTATTCGAAATAAAGTAATGTGCTGTGTAGACATAACTAAACACTCAATATAATTGATAATAGTTTTAGGTGATGCGCAATAACCCAACAATTTTTGTTTGTAATTTTTTTTTCTAACTGCTATAATGAAGCAGTTGGAAATCAGCGCACTAATAACTCGCCCTATATAGTTTTATACTACATTTAAATCTGTATAGTGGCTTGATATTTATGCTTACTTAGTTACTTTTGTATTTGTTTTTTTTTTAAATATGTTATTTAGTATACCTCGTCTCGCCAATTACTCTTCCTAAAAAAATATTTACGTATTGGGGGGGGGGGGGGTTAATTTACCATTTCCACGCAGGCGCCAGGTACGGCTCTGATACCATGGCCTGTTAGATACAATGTTCAATCTTGGCCAACTCGCTGGTCACATATCAAAAAATTACCAATTTTTAAAATACTGTGGCAAATTTTATTGACTCATGTAAACTTAAAAAAGAACGAAATAAATACAAAAAATAATAGGTTCTTCTAAAACTACGTAGATTCAGAAGTAAAATCGGATAATCAATCTGTAGGCAACATTTAACATCTAAGGATATGCCCGAACGGTGGACAACACTGCACCACTGTATAGTGGTTAGTTTAGAGAGGTTACACCCTCTAACTAACGCGCTGGCGCGGCGGCGGCGCAGGCACAGGATTTAAAACATTGGCACCATAGGCGCCGACTACGTGGGTGCTCCGGGGCTCAAGCACCCCTGAGAAATTTCTCAGGGGTGCTCCGCACCCCTGAGCCAGATCTAAAAGAATTAAATAAATTAAACTATAACTAAAATGATAATTTTTAAATAAAAATTAAATAGAAAAATACTCCTAAAAGTGATAGAGTGCGAGTCAACAGCGACAAACATTGCGAAGTATTGTGACATATAGTAGCGTTGAAGAAGTATTGCAATTAAGTGTTTGTGAGAAATCAGAACTTGATTGCGCAGGGCAAAATGCAAGTGTGCGCGTCGCCGCAGCGGCATTCGTACAGTGAACGCGGATGGGAAAGAGCAACGAGTGTCCTTTGATTGTTGCTAACACATACATCTTTGGATTAGTTAAAATGGACAAATTTGTAATTCGTGTAGCAGAACAGAAAGTTGATTCATTAGATTCATCTTCATCGAATGCAAACATTAACATATCATCGTCATCAACTGGGGGATGCCCCCAGCCCACAGGGGGCACTATGAGCAGCACTAAGAATAAAAGTGAAACGAAGAATAAAATGACATAAACAGGGAGGATGGTTTTAGACTCAGTAAAGCTTGAAATCCTATAAGGACTCCTAAGCATCATCGATCTCACGATCACGCTCCACCTGATCCGTCTTTGCCCAACGGTGACAGTCAACCAGAACTCTGCCGTTCTGCCCGACTGGCTCAAAGAGGTTTAAACACCTCCGCTTCCCGGATTTGAATTCAGTGTTTTATTCACTTTGAAGATGCAAGCTGCAATGTCTTGCGAAACGTTAGTTTGTATGGGTTCACAAACAGCTAACAGGCATAAGCCGATTAAGTATTCTTGTCCTGGTAAACAAAATACATTAAGATCAAAGCCTTGTCCGCCCCAAGGTTTAAATAATCTAAGTACACGGCCCTGTTTAGGCAGGCAGGCCCTACGAACAAATATGGCTCAGACCTCTAGAGCAAATGCTTGTAAAGGCAGACAAGCTACAAGTCGGTCCTTACCTGATTAAGCTGGGTGTACTTCCCAAATGACGACGCGGTCTAAGCCGAAAGTAAATTGTAATATTGGTTAAAATCGTTTTGACCATTCCTGTTTCAACATATACAGCAGAGTTTTCCTTTTCTGCTTTGAGGCGCTTATAAAAGTACCTCAGAAATAATATGATCCAAAGAAGATTGAACGACCATGCATTGTAAACGTAAATAGGGAACTGGCCGACGATATAAATCTTGACACTGTGGCTAACATATTTATAAATAGAACTACAGCTCGCAGAAATACTTTTTTATAATTAAAGAATTAGCATTAGCAATATTATCATATTTATGAGCTGAAAATGTTTCTCTTATTTAATTTTTTAATTTATTTTACTTAAATAAATCAGTTTTGTTCAGTTTTTTGTAGGTATGTTTTAAAAAGCTCAACTTGTATTGTATTGTAATTTGAGTGAGCACCCCTGAGCATTTTCAAAACCCGGCGCCTATGATGGCACTGCCCTTTACCATCATTTTTAGATTCTTGTGATGTACTACCGTGTTAGGGGACTACACACCATAGATTTGCTGGATTGTAATCTAGATTTTTGTTAATTGTAACAAAATACCCAATTTTTATAATTATATGAGAATCGGATTTAGACTTGTTGTGGCCCTTAAGTTATAACATGTAATTCTGTCTTCCCACATCATATTGTACTAATATTTAACAGGCAGTAATATTAATTTAAAAAAAACCTAACTAAACGAGACGTCTTCGCCTACGCTTTGTTTTCGTGCCGTTTGAGTTGCATAATCACGGCTGCATCAGCATTCCTCTCGATGATGAGAAAGGCGCATGGGATCTACATTTAGTATATAGATTGGCAAAACACTTTGCCCGGACTTTTCTTTACTTGAGCAAATTTTACTTTTACTATGCCTAAAAGTTTTATCCACAACATTGTAGCCCCACTACACTGGCAGTAGAAAATAAACGCATTGTTACTCCGCAAAACGCAAATGCAACGTCATACACATAACATAACATACGGTTTGTAACAAAAAAAAAACATAATACGACGTGCGGTCAAACCGAGCTAAGCCGTAACGTTACCACCTGACTGATAACCGGTTTGGCCGTCTTATTGCATTATTAAAGCGTAAATTGTTATTAGGTTTTTATGTGAGAAAAACGATTTCTTGGAGTTAAAGTAAACCAATTACGGAAGAGCTAATTCGTTCGCAAAAAATTTGGTGGAAGGAGAATAATTAACCCCCTTAAATATTGCCGCACTTACAAATTATGGCGTGAATCTGATACTACTATCTCCACTATAGACCACCTGAATAATTTAGCTTAAAACAGAAATTTTGTAAGGTCACGGAGAAATGAGCGGGCTGGAACACGAACCAAATTGTAGCTCAACCCAAGCTGTGGCCAAAAATATTTTTAAAAAATCCTAGTTTTTTCATGCAACATTGTTATCCCAAATTCATTCTTTATGCTGTTTAACCTGGGAAATTCGTCACCATTACGATCAAAAACAATTGAAATCTAGCTTCAACGTTCATAGAAAGTTTAAAATTTGGTTTCTACTTATAGCTAAGATAGACCACTACATGTTTCGTTCTACTTAAGAGGTGGACACAAACCTAGCTATAGTTGAAACCAAAAGTGACAAGCAGAAATATACCCAGAAGACAAAGTCATCAAAGGTGAATTGCAAAATCCCCTCATTACGTTTGTAATTGCACTTTGATGATTCAGTTATTATGTTGTAAATATCCTGATAAGATAAATCCTATTCTTCCTTTATTTATAGAAAGTGCTTTATTTCCTCATAGCTGTTATCATTTATATCTTCAGGGTTTTATCATATTTTTGTATCATGTTGAAGTTTACTTAAGTTATGTAACTAACAATATGCAAGACTAAAAGCAGGATTTTTATTTTAAGTATGCGAGGCCCTTCTAAGCTGCAGCTTTTTTTTTAGCTTATATGTAAATACAGCTCTATAAATATAGGGTATTCTGAAAAATGTTCTTTAAATGATACCATAGAATTTGGATCGTGGTAATATTTTTATTTAAATGAACACGACTAAACTATAAAATTAAATCGTGTCGTGATTTTAATAATTGCTAAACCGATTTCCGATTTTTAAAACATAATAAAAAATTTTAGCTTTTTTTAGTTTGCTAAGTTTTTTTGATTCTAATCTTTCGTCTTACTTGGTTTCTGTCAACTATTTAATTTGCAACTAGGCGTCATTAATCGTTAGTTGTGATATTTAAAGAATATCATAGAAAAACAAGTTTTTGAAACTGGAATCTGATAGAAAATCATTACTTAAGTGCTTTATTACTCAAAAATGAATTAATAGGGATAAAATTGTCTGTTGTAATAACTCTATCGAGACACAGTGTTGCTTTGTACGAAAACACAAAAACTATGATGTGAAAAATATTTCTAATCTTTTGGGAATTTTCGAAAAATATTTCGGTAAAACTGGGCACATGGTTTTGTTTTTATTTTGGAGGCTCATACGAATGACCGGATGGATGAGCTACAATTTCGTTCCCATTCCACTACTTCATATTGCATGTAAAATAAAATTATTGTGTTAACCTAAAACGGCACACACGAAATAACTTTCATTACGTACACTTATGGAGTATTTCTGATGAAATTATGCATATGATCGTTAAAAAAATATAGTTATTTATTGTACAAGATGATAAAATTGCACTTTATCTTCGAGAGCGAGTTTAGCGTCGAGGCGTCAGCCGAAACGCTAATAAGCATCGAGAAGATAATGAAATTTTATCGTCGTGTGGAATACAACATTTTTTTCTATAGCAAAGAAGACCAAAAAATGAAGAAAAATCAATGATAAATTTATTTTAAAAGTGTCAGGAAAAAAACAGTTTCACGAAAAAATGAGTAGGTGGCTTTAATAACTTTTTGGTTGCTATAGAATAAACCAAAAAATAAAATACTTTATCTATCCTTGCTGTTAAAGTACTACTTTATCTACCCTTGATGGTAAAGTGCTACTTTTCCCTCTAATTTTAGTTAATAATAGCACGTTTTAACAGTTGCTATAGAAAAAAATATTTGATTAGTATAATAGGAGCAGTTAGCGCTAAGGGTAACCGCGAAAACAAAAAATTCTTAAGACGTTTCAGGCCTTGTTCGGTCCGAAACTGTTCTAACTGCTACTATTATAATGACCGAGGGTAAGAATAATCATTTTATTAGTATCAATTCATTTCCTAAATCATAACAATTTATTACGATACAAATACAGGGGAAAAAATACAAATGGAATTTCAAAGTGCTCTGTACTTTCGACAACTATTTTGTGCAGTGGAATTATCAAGAAACTACTTTTAAAATGCTCCTGCCATAAACCATTATAGAGGTACTTCATCTTGCCGATAAAATAATTATTGTGTTAATCTAGAACAGCACACAAGAAATAACATGTTAAAAATTACTCTTAAGTTTTTATATTCAAAACTAGTGTTGAACTGCAGCTGCTCCATCTTGTTTGTATGTCCCTGAAAAGCATAAAAATTGTTTTTTTATTTAACATTCCTTACATACACTTATGCAGTATTTCTGATGAAATTATGTACATGATCGTTAAAAGAAATTTTTTACCATACAAATACAGCGAAAAAAATAAAAATAGAGTTTCAAAGTGCTCTGTACTTTCAACAACTATTTTGTTCAGTGGAATTATCAAGAAACAACTTTTAAAATGCTCCTGCCATAAACCATTATGGAGGTACTTCATCTTGCTGATAAAATAATTATTGTGTTAATCTAGAACAACACACAAGAAATAATGTGTTAAAAACTGTTCCAAGTAATACATACAAGTTTTGAAGTTTTTAAATTCAAAACTAGTGTAGAGCTGCAGTCGTTGGCCGTTGCTCCATCTCCTTTATGAACAACTCACATTCCTGAAAAGCATATAAATTGTTCTTTAGTAATATTAATCGTTTAAATACAATTATTTTTACATTTATGAAGTGTTTCTCATGAACTTTTAAAGGACGGTTCAATAAAGAAATTCAAACATTTGTTGAATATCATTTTAATTTCTTAAAACATAGCATAATTTAATACCACACTGTGGAATGTATTAGCTAAATAAATGAAAAATTGACTTACAATAAGGTTTTTGGTATCTTCAGCAATTCTGAAACAATACAGACCTAAAAGCTTCGATAGGACTTTTAGCGATAACAATAATAACCTGCAAGAAATACTTGTAATTATTCAAAAGATACAACACAAAATGCTGCTTTAATAGTACAGGGTTACCACTAACTCTCAAGAATTAGAATCCATGACTTTTCCAGGATATAGATGACCAAAAATCATACTTACCCATGACTTTCGACAAAAAAAATCAATAAAATTAGAGACGCAAAAATAATCACGTTTATGCGTTTTTTTATCAATTCACAAGACAGTATGTGGCGGTCTCACTTGCACCTATTCATAAGCCATATTACGTTCCTTGGAATTTAACAAGGATAAGAAAAGTACCTCAATGATATTTTAAAAACCTTTAGCAGCAATTGTTTTATAAGCGGCAGTTTTAAAAATTAATTTGGCAAATTTTTAATTTTTTTAAATTATGTTAACACTACTGCGAGAAAATCGGGTTTTTTACTGTAAATCAAGAGAAAAATCAAGACTTTTGCCAAATTTTGCATAAAATCCATGACTTCCAGGTTAAAATTTTAATTCCCTGACTTTTCCATGACTTACAGGTTATCCAGAGTCAGTGGGAACCCTGTAAGTTATTAATTACATAGCGAGGTGGAGAGTGTTTCATTCCTGTCGAGAGATATGGTATTACATACGTGCAACCTTGATATTTGCAACAGTGATGTAATAAAGGACTGGTGTTTGCACTCAATTCAATTGTTTTCATTCTCAAACTTTGACAATCTCACGGCTCCTTGTAAATTTTATCAACAGATGGCGCAACCGTAAATGTAATTTTTATTTTAAAATAAATTTGAAAAGTAAGAAGTGTTTTTATTTATTTATTGTCACGGTAATATTCTAGCCAAAAATTCCAAAATACTGTTGTTTGTGCGGCCTATCAAAGGGCGATAACAAAGATTTATCATTATTTGCTGTTCTCAAGGTTTTAGCTATTTTGTTTACCTATGATTGCTAATTTTGATGGAATTATAGACTAAAACAGAACGCTAGAATTGGAGTCGAAATGTTAAAACGAAAATTGCCGAAAATGTTTTTTTTTTAATTTCTAGTAGGCATTTTAATGACACCATTCAAATGAAACATAAAAAAAGGCGGATACTCCTTAATAAAGAAAATTTGTAAGACTTCCATCACCACCAGCATTCTTCTATGATAAAACTAATGAATAAATAAATTTCAGAATGTTTACTGCAGATAAAACTAATGCGTATGTACCCGACGATAATGAGAACATAGTAAATCAATGGTTTGTATTAAAATTATGCTTTGTACCAAGTTAAGTTTATGCAAATATGCAGTCATTGAAAGTAAAGCGTTACATTTTTAAGTAACGAGTCCCGTAACACGTTGCCATGAAATATGCTTGTAAATGAGACCACTTTTTTCTAATCCCTGATGAAGAGCTACCATGTAAAGGTATTTTTTTGATAAAATCACCACCCAACTGTTGCAACCAGTGACCAATTTTAAGAAAACATGCTAGGCTAGCAAACCTACCTACCTACAGTTGCAGGACAATATGTTTGAACAGCAATTATTGTTAAAAATTAAAGATTTTTTTAAATAAATTAGTTTACATACCTGTCCATTGATTTATCTTTATAAACTAGGAAAAAAATTACCCTAAAAAATGAAACTAACTAAGTAGTTTATTGTAAATAAAACAATTCTTAACTTCAACAGTTTTTTATTTTAGCCTTATACATATTTCAACGTGTTAACAGGGCATGAACTTCAACAAAGTAAAGCTCGAACTATAAATAAACTAAGTAGTTACTTTTATTGCTTATGTAACTCTGTAACTAGGTATTATTTAAAAGTAACTTTCCATTGACTGTTTATGAATCTTTGCAGTTCCAACAATGTTTTTCTTTTATAACAGTTGCTTTCTTCTG
Organism: Ctenicera cuprea; assembly: GCA_958336395.1. NCBI lineage: Eukaryota > Metazoa > Arthropoda > Insecta > Coleoptera > Elateridae > Ctenicera > Ctenicera cuprea. Next base: position 66,282,970 of record OY284487.1, on the reverse strand, counting down.
ATGATTTAATAATGTGCTTTTAAGAGAATACACAATAATAATTCACTAGAATATTTCCTTAATCTAAATTTATTTTCCATTGCAGTCTCTTTCCTGATGCCAATATCCAAGTACCTAATACTACAAAAATCCTTAATCTTGTACAACCCACTACATCAATAAACAATTCAGGATCCTTATTTCAATCCTTTATAAACAATCAACAATCATTGTATTATTACCTCCTAAGTGGGCATTTCATAAAATGGAAAAATATATAGTCCATTCAAAATAAAAGCAACTTCCATGCCTTCAATACAAGTTGAAGTGTCGATAACAATTGACGAGGCTTTAAACACTTTCATTAACATAAATGGCGTTAAAATAACCTATCCCGAATTTAATTCTACAGGAATTAATAATCAAAATTGAGAATGAGACATTTATTACAAACCAAAACAAATACATCAAAAAGAAATTAAATTACAAAAATAAAATTGCCTACCTAAAAAAGAAAAAAATTACAATTAGAAATAGCTGTAGCCAAAATAAGAAAAATAACATTCAATAAAAATAAATTATATTCCTTCACACAGGATCTACCAGACATACAAAAAGATTTAGTGCAGGCTTGTGTGGAATCCTCACAGAAAAATAAACATGGAGTTAGATATACACTAAACTGAGTTTAATCTTGTATTTTAATGAGGATTAAAAGCCCAAAACTTTATGAACATATAAGACGAGAAAAAATCATGCTTCTTCCATGTCATACAAGTCTTTTAGGATATATTAAAAAAATTGATGGCAACTTTGGTTTCAAACCGGAATTGTTCAAAGTAATTAAGGAAAAAACAAAAATGATATCTGCTTGGGAAACTCATGGCAGTTTGCTTATAGATGAATGCAAAATTTCACCATCTAAACATTTTAATAAAAACAACATGGAACTGTTTGGGTTCGTGCATTTAGGTTCCCACACGCCAAAAAAGGATGAAAACGAGTTGGGTAATCATTAGTGTTCATGTTTCAACTGTTCGCTGGTAGACGAATGCTTTCTAACTAAAGGAAATGTAACTGGAAATGTGCAAGCAAAATTAGTGCTTGAATGTATTTTGTTATGTGAAAATGCAGGATTGCATATAGATGTACTAACAAGTGATGGAGCTACATGGAATCGATCTATGTGGAAAACTTTCGGTATCACAGATATGCTGCAACCTTGGTGTATACATCCAGCAAATGACCAGAGATTGTTAGAGTAGTTGCAAAATCTCATGATCCGCGAATTGCGCACCGCCGGGAGTGAGAAGGCTGTAGAAAAGGACGCCCAAACAGTGTTTTCGGCTCAACCTAAAAACATCAGGCTAGCATGTAGGCGCCAAATTTAAAATATACTATGCGTTAAGTGTGTAATTTAACTCTTTAAATTTCACCAAATTAATGATAATATATTAAATAAACCACTTCCCCCAAAAAAAATGAAATGAATGAATGTAAATATTTTGAAATATTAAAGGGAAGTGTTTTCATTTAGCAAAAATCAGAACACAATAAAACAAATTATAGGTACATGAAGTCAAATTTAATGCAATTATCGTACAACACGATTACACAATTAAATATTATACATAAATTCAAATTGAATGCAAATACAATCCATATTAAAATGAAAGGAATGAATGTAAACAATTTTAAGTTAAATATCAAAACAAAGTGTCTTCAGATAATAAAAAGCAAAAATTATATATTATTATAATGGTTTACAACCTAAATCGTCTTCATCGTCAGAAGACCAATACAGTTCCGAGTCATCACTGCTGTCATTAACATTTATAATAAGTTCAAGCACATCATCTATTATATATTCCCTGGCAAGATATTCGTCCTCGACCTTCTTCACATGTGAACAAATGTTTGCCCATTCTTGCACACCAACAACATTAAATTTATCTTCTGCCAACTTCCTGACATCATCCATTTTAAACGTTGTATTATGGGCAGCCACATGATTTTTTACCAATGCCCATATTTTTTCTATGGGGTTGAGTTCCGGATGGTATGGGGGCAAGCGCAGTGCCACGTGACCCTGTTCGGCTAAAATTTTGTCGATCACATATACTTTGTTAACTGGTTTATGCTGGTTTATGTTTGCATATAATTCCACTTTTGTGTCTTGTAATTGAAACGGTAAGTTTCTTTCCGTTAGCCATCTCCTCATGTCCTCTTTTTTCCAAGCCGAGGTTGGATTTGGTTCGGTGGTTACGTTGTGGTACGATGCATTATCGATAACCAACACAGAATTTTGTTTCATATTTGGAAGCAATTTCTCTTGTAACAACTTCGAAAAATTCTTGTTGTTCATGTCGTCATGATAGTCCCCAGTTTTAAGGCCCGATTTGAAAGTAAGTAAACCATTCGGAACAAAGCCTTCTTCACCGCCAGCATGCACAATAATTAAACGTTGTCCTTTGGCAAGACTTCATACATTTGCTTGATCCGTCATCCCAAGCTTTAGGTGCAGTGTGTGAACTATGCAAGTAGGTTTCATCACAGTATATAATATTCCTACCTTCGCTTCTGTATTGTTTTATTTTCCTCAAGTATTCAAGTCGCTTCGCTCGGATTTCTGTTTTCTCAATCAGCACTTGTCGATTATCTTGACTTTTTTCCAACGGAATCCTATTTTATGCACTAACTTCCTAAAGGAACGTATCTTTCCAGTAAAATTAATGCCTTCATCTTTCACTGCTTCAAATACAGCCTGCATCGTTGGTCTTCTTTTGTGAATATTTGCAAATCTATAAATAATTGTGCGTACAGTTTCTTCTTCGTACTGATCCAACGTACACCTCGGACTGCTTTTATTGATGGTTTTCCTTGGGGAAGTAAATTAGCCACCATCTGGTTGTAGCCTGCCTTCCTTAACAATTCTTTTGACGGTGGCTGATCCAACGCCAGTTGCCTGCGACACCCTTTCGATCAAACTGCTTAAAGGAATAATAAGTTCTTTGGCATCCTTTTCTTCCTTCATAAATTTATAAACGCTGTAAATTATTTCACGGCCTTGACTGTGCACTGTTCCTTTGGCGTTGCTCATAATTACTAGTGATCTGTAAATAAACTTTAATTAGTAAAATGGCTAAACAGAATGAAAATGGATTTCAACAAAGTAGAACTTGGTACTGCCAATAGAATATTATTGTTACTTACTGTACAACAGATACTGCTGCGAAGTTTTTAAATAACGCACTACTTTTGCAAAGAAACCGCTGTAGGTGGATTATAACCTAAAAACAGTTTTAATAAGTATTCCATAAAAATGTTACATTTGGGTACTTCTACTTACAGCTACACAGTAAATAAACCGCTGTAGTCTTCAAAAAAACTGTTTCCTCTAATAACACAGGGAAATTTAAATATAAACCACGGAAAAATTCGCACGTATAAAAATGACACCAAATGTTTCGGCAACGATATTTTCAGGTTGGTCTTTAGAACAGTTCGTGACGTCAATAGCAAATTTTGGTTTATTGCGCACGGATCATGAGATCCTGCAACTACAAATGTCTCACAAATCTCCCAGTTTCAAGAAAACAGTTTCATGTAATTATGCTAACTGAACTATCAATTCTCTAAATTTTAAGATCCGTTATATAAGGTTCCTGAAGGTAGTGTCAAGCATTCACATTTTGATATGCGGGTAGTACATGAGGCATCACAAGAATTTCGAATTGCATATAAATTAACCAATAAGCATACTTGGCCAAAGAATTTAGAAAAAAAATCTACAAAGCTTGCATTTCAGGTTTGCTTCAAATGATTTATCCCTAACTATAAATAAAATTTATTCAACTTTTAGCTCTTCAGCAATAGTATAGCTATTGCATTGAATGCTTATAAAAATGAAGTGAGTGGCCTAAAGGATTCAGGGTCAACAGTACAATTTTGTCAAAGAATCAACAAAATCATCCACATAATGAATTCTTCATCACCATTAAAGTCACTCAGAAAAGATTCTGATCAAGTCAAGGTATCCTATTACCTAGAGTACAATAACTAACTATATACATATAAAAATAAACCTATTAAATTAAACTACTATACAGTTGACCACACTTTTCAATTAAAAAAAATATATTCCAAACTACCTACACAATATTTATAAGCAAAACATTACTTTCTAAATCTATTATACAATATATTGTAAAGGTGCGCTGCCCGAGAATAAATAATTTGTATCTGATTTTGATTTAATTGTATTGTTTTATACTTTAAAGTGGGAGCTCCCAGAAAACGTAATGCACTTGTCTAATAACTTTGATTTATTTACAGCAATATTATATTTCTTTCAGCAAATACAGACTTTAATTAACAGTGATCACTTGACTTAGCTAAATTGCTGTGATTTAATAGTTAATTTTAAGCAGGTGGTCGTTTTAGAACAGCTGCACACATTTTTGTACATAAATGTAAATATTGTAAAACACATGTTAACACGTATCAATGAGTTTGCCGCTTGTTGTGTGGATTATTGGGGTCAATCTAATATTTAAAATTTCACGCTCTCGCATTTTAGGGATTAGGGTAAATATTGGGTTGTAGTAATTAACATAAATTGGGGAAACTTGACAGCTTTAATTAGCACAAGTGTTCAAGAAAGCTTGAGAGTGTGAGACAAAATTTTATTGATACTTCTATCCAATCAAAAATTAAAAAAGAGTGGGGCTGTAATTTTATTGGAGAAAGAAACAAGTCCAACCTCTTGGAGGATGGACATGAATTTTAATAAAAGAGTATGTTCCCTAAAGGAGGGGATCAATCTTCGAATTCTCAAAGATCACTCAGTTCGCTGAAATCTTAATGTCAGTTTGGAAGCATTGTTGCTAACATTCTATTACAATATTACAAGTCTGGGACTTGCAACTTTAAAATAAAATATAATCTTCTTGGGTTTGGGGCTACGAAGAGCACTTTGCCAAAATCAAATAGGCTTAGGCGTAGTAGCTCATTCTTGTCGGTGTACCTGATTAGGCGTATCAAAAGCGGCGCTATTGTTCCTCTTAGGAGGGAATTAGGCGTAGCAACTGAGGCGCTATTGCAGGGAAGCCGATTTGAGTGAGTGGCGGCGCTATTTCCACATTGGTTGCGGCAAGACGCTCTTTTCGCGTGTTGTTGTTACACATTTGTACGTAATCGATCGCTGTTATTGGGTTAAGTTCTCTGGCGTGTTGGCAAGCGGCGCTATTGTCCTTCGGGAATTAGGCGTAATGGCCAGGGCGCTATTAGGACGAGATCTAATCAGGCTGAGAGTATTGCGTTCAAATGAGTGATAGCACACGGTGTTCCTATGAAGAGCATCCAGTTACTTACGTAAACTGCACAATACTCGACATTTATAAACAGTCCCAAATAGAAGTATCAGTAGGGTAAAACTGGGGCAAATATTTAGATTGGCAACTTTATTCGATACAACTAACGGGCAAATTCTATATAAATGGTTCTAACACTCATAACACCAATATTTTCAACATTGAATAAATAAATTCTTCAAAATGTTTACTGTTGTTTAAATCAGCTTAAAATCTTATCCTTTTTAACCTCGATAAAGACAGGGTAAATCAGCCACGAGCAAATAATTAAAACACAACGTAGGTTCGACATCGATCATCGCAAATAAATAAGTAATCAAGCATAAATACTTGATAAATTTTAAATAATACAATTAAAATTTGTAAATAAAAATATCAACGAAACTGCACGATCACAATATATACATAACCATCAGGTACCTAACATTTGCAAATTCACAAACTTTGAGGACCACCTAACCAAATTGTTGTTTTAGAAGTTGGAAAATTTTCTTGTATATTTGGATTTGTGCGAACAGAGCTCTCCACCAGAATACTTCTTGCCAAACTCAACTTTTGATGGATTTATAGCAACAATATCTTGTACATTAAACTTGGTTGAATATTTAACAAAGGTGGATGTAATAGCTATCCTGAATCACATTACAAGTTGGGCAAATATTTAGATTAATGTCTATATACTCTTTGGTCAAACCACCAAGGGGCAGCAATGTTTCTGGGGGCCACATGTTAAAAACATTGTTAAGTATGGAGAATATCCTACAGAATCTTGAAAAGAAAAAATTGGAATAAACTTTTAACATTGTGTTGGACAATGACACAAATTTATTAACGGAAGCTTTTACAGACTGCAAAGAAGCGTTTGCTCACCTGTGTGGATTTCTAGCAAAGAAATACAAAAATATGAGCTGCCCAAACTACAAAATTAACATTGTTGGACATGGTAGTGAGAGTTTCAACAAAATCATAACTGAGAAAAGTAGAGGCTTCTTAACATATCCATCAGAGCTTCTTTATAACTTTCTGATTGATGTATAGAAGCGGTCGTCAGCCAGATATTTAAAAATGAATAGAAATGAATGGTTTGGTGATGATTACTGAAGCCATAAACAATCATAAATTCAAATATTTATTGGGATGTCCATTGCATTCTGAAGTTCTTACCCAAGAAATATTACATAATTTCATTATACTGCGTTTAACACTAACATGTCAAAAAGAAGGCGGGAAACGAAATAGTTCCCATAAATCTAAGCAATATGCAAAGCTTGCAAAATTGCAGTAGTAAATTTTCATAAATTGTTAAGCATCAATCATATAAATTTAATTTCACTTACCTATCATAAATTAAGAAGCTATTAGCCTAGTAACTATTGTTAATACGGTTTCCTTTTGGGCTTTGCACTATAAAACCAGCTTATTGTGGTGACTAGTTTGTCCCATATTGTTGGTATTTTGTGGATTATGCCTTTTTCCTAACTAAAAACCACCACAAAAATAACTACAATATAAACATTACGAAAAATGCTAAATAAATGTTTCACTTAGTTGCATATTTCATTAATAAAAGTAAGAACGAAATTAACTAGTTAACGTAACCTTAATAAATAAGTGTTGTACACATGTTCAAAAAGCGCCAAATTCCTAAGATTGTCAAACTCGGAGGATGAATTTTTTATATAGACAAATAGTGGGAGTTGAAACACCATACTCTTTTTTCATCACTTTTGCAACAATACTTCTTAGGCCCAACAACATCCATAATTAATATAAGAAAGTAACTGTATTGAATAGGCAAAAAACAAAGGCCAAAACACTTTCCTAAAACAGAACAAGTTTTAATTAATTAAGTGTGGTATCCCTATAAGCAAAACACTTAACTCTCCAATTTGAATCGAGAAAATTATACTGGGGAACTGGACGTGGACGACTTGATTAATTTAAAACTGCAATCCTGAAAATAATAAAATAATTTTAAAAAGGCATAGGTATCTATTTCACTCAATACTTATCTTTGCAGTTACAGGGAGCACATCAAAATCTAACCTATACCCAGTGGCGTAGCGGAAGGCCCCGCAGACCCCGCATTGCGGGGGGGCCCCCGAGCCAAGGGGGCCCCTAATTTACGCAGCGGTCGAGATAAAGTAATTGTAAAATTAGGACCTCTTTAAAATTATCAGTGCCTTATTAAAGTAGAAATGCAAAGAATACCGATATAGGACAACTTGAAATTTGACTGTTACACATTCTAAGAAATCATCACGTTGTGTTATCGAAAACAAAATAAAACAGTCAGTCCAAACACAGCTATAGTGTTCTCAACCGCCCATATATTTGTTTTGTTTCAGTTATAGGTCACAGCAATAAATCGCATCTATGTTATTAAACATAACTTCAGAAATCAGAAATTTGAAGGGTCTTTATTCAACATTTAACTTGTTTAGTCTAACTGCATGTTAACTAGATGTAGGGCCCTCAGTCTGTAAGAAATCGTGTAGATGTGTGATTGTTAATAGTTTTATGAAAAGAAAAAGAATTTAGTAAATATTGCGGGTAGTTTTTAATTTTTAATTGACTTCGCTAAAGGCGCGTTCTCACGATTCGATTTTAGTTGACCGTTTTAAGTTGATCAACAACAGTTGAATACAACTTGAATGAGTTTTTGTTCACACATTTCAATTTAAACTGATCAGCGGTTTCATTTTTAAATGGCGGCGAATGAAGTTGTGCGTGGATGTGTACAGATAGTTGCAGTTTTGTTAACAGAAGAACTAAAAAGAATTTTATGTCATATGAACAAAAGTCGTAAGAAACGTCGTTTTTGGGTGAGACAGTGGATTTTAAGAAGAAATAGATTAGGAGCATCAGAAACCTTGCTGAAGGAACTAGCATTAGAGGATAAAAATGGATATAGAAATTATTTAAGAATGTCTGAAGAAAAATTTGACGAACTGTTGCCAAAAGTTCAGGATTGCATAAAAAAACAAGATACAGTGATGCGACAAGCAATCTCATCAAAATTAAAGCTGCAAGTAACTTTAAGATATGTAGCTACAGGAGATTCATTTTCAACGCTTGCTTCCGTATACCGAGTACCTAAAAATACCATTTCAAAAATTTTGGGAGAAGTTTGTACGGCAATATATGATGCTCTACAAGATTTTATTGAAGTAAGTATATACATTTATTAACGAAATTGGTACAAAATTCAGTTAAATGACACCTGTTAGTGCTGCAGTAAGTATATCAGATGACTCTTGCGAATCCTCTCTGAATTGTTGTATGGTTCCTGATTGATTTGAAACCCACGACGACCAGTATTCTCCGTCCATGTTGTTTGAAAGTGCTGGTGATGGAGATGAATGATACTGAGAAGGTGAAAACGCTGGTGATTGAGCTGTAGGATACTGGGACTGTCGCATTAAGAGCTGTAATCGCTTTTGTCTTATTATACTTTGAATTTCTTCCTGGCAGATGATTGCATCGTAAAGAGGCATCTGTTTTAGCTGGACAGCGATATGTTTGGCAAATATGTCAAAGTCATCATCAACATTACTTTTATTTCTTTGCACTACTTCATCAAGTTTATCAATTGCTGCGCTTATAGTTGAAATATTTTCGTTTCCTGATATTTTCCGTTGTGCAAGTCTGAGGAGCACGAAAGACATTTGTTGTCTTTGATTGTTTTGGAGTAGACGGATTCGCAGTTTCTGTGTTTTCTAAATGAATCGCTTCTTTCTGAATATGACCATTTTCAGCAGTAACAGATGCAGATGTTGATGCAGGAAATACATTTTTATCTTGGGTTTCTGCGGCATTTTCGATCGTTTTGCTTTCAGCTTCATCATGTTGTAAATTCTAAAAGAAAATTGTATTAAATATGCAGCAAAATGTGGAAAATATTTTTTTTGTTATAGGTGCCACAAAATGAAGAAGAATGGAAGACAATTCAAAGGCAATACTACTTTCGATGGAATTTTCCTAACTGTTGTGGTGCGTTAGATGGAAAACATATTGTAATACAAAATGCCCCCGACAGTGGATCAGAGTATTTTAAATTTTAATTACAAAGGCACATATAGCTTAATTTTGTTTGCGTGCGTTGACGCAAACTATTGCTTTCGCTATTTCGACGTACGTAGGCACAAATGGTCGAGCAAAAATGATGCTGCCGTTTTTGCAAAATCATCTTTGAATGCAGCATTAGAAGATGTTAGGAATAAGTTACATTTTCCAAAAGATGGAGTATTTGTAGCTGACGATGCTTTCCCCTTAAGAACTTACATTTTAAAACCATTTGGAAGAAGTACTCATTTATCTAGAAAACAAAAAATCTTCAATTATCGCTTATCAAGAGCTCGTCGCATTGTTGAAAATGCATTTGGAATTTTGGTTTCTAGATTCAGAGTCTTTGAACGACCTATAGCGGTTGGAATTACCAAGGTGGACGGAATTGTTAAAGCAGCTATAGCATTACATAATTGATTAAAAATGAGTTCGGGTGAAAAATATACACCACCAGGCTGGATACTGAAGATCTGAATACCAACCGCATTATACCAGGTTCTTGGAGAACAGAAACTACTGAAGCGAATGGTTTAGTTAATTTGCAAGTTAATTTAGGAAGTCGCAACTACACAACATTAGCATCTAATGTGCGTGATGAATATGCCGAATATTTTTCTGGACATGGAGCTGTGTCCTGGCAACTGCGCATGATACACGACGATGAAGTTAAACTGAAAAAAATAAAGAATGAAAAGTATACTTACTAAATTTGATGAGGTATCCCTTGTATTTGTAACACCATTTAGAAATATATCCGCTCTTTTATACCAAAACAATTTTACGACGTACAATTCCCCTGTTCCCATTACACTTTTTATTGATTTGCAAACCAATGAATGTTCTTTTTTATACATCGTTCTAATCGTCTTGATTTTGTTCTTCAGATCAGCAATAGTGAGACCAGAAATTTCCATTTCCTTGACAATAGAACCCAAAGCATTTTCTCGAGCATCTCTATTTTTATATTTATCCATTCGGTGGTTCCAAAGACAATCATGATTATGATATAGTTCCAAAAAATTCATCATAACACTTTCAGACCACTTGAGACTCATTCTTTTAAACTATTTTATTATTGGTAATTTTCAATAATATTGTATTTAAAAAATCAAACACAAGCACATGCGCCGTGGCCAGTTGCAAGCGTACTAAACAGTCGACAAAAGTTGAATACCCAGTTCACACGTTTCAAGACAAGTTTCAACTTGAAAGCAATTTGTGACGACTCATCACTTGAACGACAAAAGTTTGAATGGGTCAAACTTTTCTTGATCAACTAAAAAGTTGATCAACTCAATTGAAAGAAAGGTTCTCACTACAGTTTTCATTCAACTTTTGGTGATCAACTTAAATCGGTCAACTAAAATCGAATCGTGAGAACGCGCCTTAAAGGCGCGTTCTCATGATTCGATTTTAGTTGATCAACTTTAGTGGATCAACTAAAATCGAATGAAAATTGCTGTGAGAACATACATTTCAACTTTTGTCGGTCAACTTCAGTTGATTCCACAAAAGATTGACCCATTCAAACTTTATCGTTCAAGTTATGAGTCAACCACTATCTTTTAGACGAGTTGAAACGCGTTTGAAGCGTGTGAACACTAAAGTTGATCAACTAAAGTCGAATCATGAGAACGCGCCTTAAGGAAAATGTTCGTCGAAGTCGTCGTTTTCAATAGTAAAGGTAAGCGTAATTAATTACCTTTAGTTAATAAAGGGCCCCAAAAAAGTAATCTTGCGGGGGGGCCTCATAAATTTCAGCTACGCCACTGCCCATACCTAAGTAGAATCAAAATTAATTAATTTTACACAAGCATAACATCTATTTTATGATAATAGGTACTTATCTTTTTGTGAAAACACGGCGAAACGAAACATAACCTGCAACTTGCCGACCACGTGCAAAAGTAAATTATAAATGCAGTTACATGAAAGAACGCGAACTAGCGTCTAGTCTCTTCGCTACCAATCTATCCTACCCAATTAAGGTCAGACTTACACGTTAGTATGCCGTCCATAAGTAAGTGAATACAAATTTGTCTTCGTATTTTTTCTTTTAAAATATAACTGCTATTAACAAATAACTTCGCGTAAACAGCAAAACGCAACAACGATGTTTAAAAAAAAACTATAAAATAAAAAAAACAATTTGGTCCCAACCGAGGCTCGACCCCACAACTACTTGTGCAGTAAAACGGCAGTACACCGGAACACACCCGCATATCCATCTGTGCCACTACGAACCTGCCGGTTATCGCTAAAAAAGTGCTTATTGAATGCGTGCGCAATAGAAATGCACCCATAAAAAATAGGATAAGTTGTTAATCTAAGTTATAAGAACGCGAAAGCACTGGAAAAGACTAGCGTCTAGCGAGTTCGAGCAACAGCCGTACCTACTTATTGCAGCTTTCATGACATGCGCACCCTCAGCATGCAGCTGGCACGTCTGTAACGCTACCGCCCGAACTCACTAGAGTCTAGCCCCTTGGTATACAGCCGATCCTACCTCACATGACTTGCGCACCTCCTATGCATGCAGCTGGAATGTGTGTAAACCACAAGTTTGTAGTGGCACAGATGGATATATGCGGGTGTACTACTTTTTTACTGCTTAAGTAGTTGTGGGGTCGAATCTCGGTTGGGACCAAAATTTTTTTTTTATTTTATAGTTTTTTATTAAAACACTGTTGTTGCGTTTTGCTGTTTACGCGAGGTTATTTGTTAAGAGCAGTTATATTTTTAAAGAAAAAAATACGAAGACAAATTTGAATTCACTCACTGATTGACGGCATAACACGCAAGTCTGGTAATACATTTAAAAGGCCAAGGGGCTAGACGCTAGTCCCGAGATCGTAACCTTCGCTAATTACACGCGCGTTTTAAAATTTAAAACGTCAGTTATACAATTACTTTTTTGGTGTTTTGCTTATACATATGTTGCTTTAAAAGTTAAATAAAACAACATAAAAAAGACGCACAATATAAAATAAAAATTATTATTTAATAGTTATTTTTTTACAGAAATCTTCAAAATAAATGAATTAGGAAACGGTGTTTTTAATTTTGGATTTTTAACATTCGGAATTACTTAATATTTATTCTATTATCAACAAAAAATTACAAAAAATTGCAAAAAAATTGAGTATTAATAAGTTTGGTATTCTGGGTATAAACTTTTTGACCGTACATTGTAGTACCGCTGGTAGTCAAAGGGTAAAAAATTAATTTTAACATTCCTTCTTGTAAAAAATGAAAATCGGAAATTACTTTCGTTTTGTATTTTCTACGCTGTACCGTGCATGTTATACATTGAAAAAAAAGGATAAACAGAATCACGGTGAAGAAAAAAGTACATCAAAATATAACAAATAACCATCAACCAACCACTACCACCCGCAAGCGTAATAATTGCATAATATTGCCTAATTTTATTGCGTGGATATCCTTGTTTTAAATGGCACTTAAAGCGGCGGAATTATAAAATAATTTTTTTTATTAAAAAAAAACTTCTAGAGAAAGTTACCTAACTAAATCGATTGATTTTATATTTCTTTGTTGTTTGAAAGTAACCTGTGAGATAAATCTTGTATTTTTTTATAATATTCCTTTAATGTTCAAAAACACAAAAATATTTGTGAAATCATTTTACTAAAAATTTTTTGTACGCTCATCACTATGTGATTGTTATTCGTTTGGAGGCTCGTTATTTATTCTAAACTTTGCAAGTAGGTAGGTAGATATGCTTGCACATGTTAAATTTAATTGACGAGTCTAAACATGAGCAACGGCATTGGTGTATACAAATTTTACAATCCTTACAGATTAATTGGCAAGTACAGTTTTTATTAATTTCTTGAAGAAAATGCATTTCATTTTTACTTTTCCAGGGTACTTCCCAACCGTGTTCAACTTGAATAATTAAACAAAATGAGTTCAGAACCACGAAATTCGTTTAAGATAGGTTATTAGTGGTATGTAAATGATATTTGATAAGAAAAATAAAATAAGTGTAATGTATTTGTATTATTGTAAATAACTCAGCAATAATCTGTAGTAACTGTAAAAATGAGCGGAGCACTTCGCCTGGACTTTCCTATAGTTTAGATATTGTTACTTATCTTATTTTCAAAAGTATTTCAATATTGCCGTCTTACCCGTCACTAACAATTCTACAATAAAATTCCAGGACAGTGAACTTTCCATCTCCGTAATAACACTTACACTTTAATCGATACTAATAATAATAATAATAATAAGGTTTATTCAAAACATTTCATAGAATTACAGTTTGTAGGTACATGTATGCTTATTTGGTCTATATCTAGAAATTGTTTAGGTAACTTAATGTTTTAATTATAAACAAAAGTAATACTCCCTGAAGCATAGCTTGTGCGTGAGGTTTGTGAAAAAAGACTAGTGCTAAATTTATTAACTATCTTATTCCTAGATCCTTCATTTCCTAAGATTGGTAACTAATTTGCAGCTTATGTAAAAAAATTGCACTTAATTATGTTAGGTACTAAAGTAGAGGAAAACAAATACTCTATAAAATAATAAAAACTAACAAATCTTATTTCTTGGTCCTATGTTACTTAAAAATAGTAAATACTAAAAAAGTAGAGAAAAAAGAAGTATTTTATAAATAGGAACCTCTTAATAATGATTAAGCATATAATTTTATATTGCACCTATAAAGATTTTCTATCATTGAGACAACCTTTTTCTTCTTAAAGATATTTTTCGATGTCTGCTAAAATTTTGTGTGGATCTTGGGCTTGTATCCAAATTATGATTTTCTTTTTAAAGTGGGCAGGTAGTTTTATGCTCCTGATTTCTTTGGGAATTAAGTTAAATAACTTTGGCCCGACAATATGACACTTAGGATTTGATTTTTTGAAAAAAGATTTCATGGTATTAAAGATAACCAAAAACTAGGCTCAAATTTATTCGCCAAAGTTTGGGTGGGCATGGGAAAATGAAGTCCCCTAATTTTTGTTGCACCTATAAATCGTGAGCCCTATTCTACTACCACTTATGAGTAATTTAGCTAAAACAGAAACTTTTTGCCGTCCTCCGTTTATTAAATACAGGGGCATGAATTTTAGATTTTCAAAAATTCATGGACAGAGAAATTGGCAGACTGAGACACGAACTAAATTGTAGCTCATCCTTAGCTCTATTAGACTATAGAATGTAAAAGAAATTGTGTGGCTAGTTTTTGAGTACTTCGTTTGAAAATTTCCAAAATTTTAAAAATATTTTTACTTTACAGTTTTCATGCTTTCACCAAATCTCGTACGTAGTAACATTATATTCCCCTCGAGCAACTAGACTAGAATAACAATCCCGATCTGTCAACTGGTTTTTGAAATTTTATGACTAAACTCCAATCACGTGATAATTTACGTCGCTGTTCCCGAACCTTATAGAGAGTCCAAAACCTAAACTTAAGCCATCTATTGCTGAATCGCTCAACCGGTCCTACACAGATTCAGACACACAAATCCTACTGCACCAAGCTTCTTCTAGAGCTGCGAAATAAATAACCTCACTCTTTCTCCAAACCTCGCAGCACCCACAGCTCTTATCAGAGCACCGCAGCTTTAGACAGAACCCAAAAGCCCTGCCTCCGTGCCTGCCCGAGGTCCCCCCAGCCAGACGACCTACCTAGAAATCTGCTACGTAGTGTGCGTGCGTTGATCCCTTTTAGACGACGTGTGACTTTGTGATTTATTAAATGTACTTAATAATTGTCCATGTATAATATTCCGTTAGTTCAATTTACTGTCCGTTAAATGTTGATTTACTTGTTAATTTATCGTTATCGTGTAATAAAAAAACATCCATTATTCTGAAAGGGTGTTATACTTTTATTTGTTTTCTGTAATAAACAAAATCTTCATTAACTTAACTGCAAATTTAATTGTTACAGGAAACAATGGAAGAGGAAAATCCGTCCTACTACAATTGGGATAGTGAACTAATACTTAGTAATAAGAATTTTGAATTGAATAAAAACGATTACGATGAGCATGCTGCAAACCAAATTGCCTTTCCTATTGACTATACATTAGCAACATTTGCAAAACTAGCATATAAAGATGAAAATTACTCACTTCCATACAATTGGAAATTACTAACAACTGCAATCAATAAATCCCAAAGAAATGGTTATTATGGAGTAGCATTTTGGAACCCAAAACTTTGTCAAGTTGTAATCGCACACAGAGGAACAATATTGTCAAATAGTGGAGCTTTGCTTAGTGACGCACAACTCGCTTTAAAACAGCCCAAAACCAGACAATCACAGTCGGCAGCAACATTTGTTCATATAATAAGCGAACACATTAGAATAAAAAATTTAGGTGATGGCCCTCGTTTCCAATTATCAATTACTGGTCATTCTTTAGGTGCCTGGTTAGCACAGGTGACCACATTTACCGTCAAGTATTTAAAAAGGGAAGGAAAACAATTTATAGAAGACGGAGAATATTTGCAAAATATCCATGCTCATACTGTTGTCTTTGAAAGTCCAGGCTGCAAAGAAACCTTGACTAAGTTAGTTAAAACATTTGTTCCACGTTACTCTCATCGAAAATTTGGAAATTACAGCATACTTGATATGACAGTGTATTTAAGTCAACTTAATCCAATAAACAGCATAAATCAACATGTAGGAACTATTTATTATATAGTACATGCAAAAACACATTCAATAGATGAAATAACAGCGCTTTTTGATCAAACAACTCATAAAATTGAAAGAAAAATTGTGTTGGATTTTCAAACAGGAATATATGCGTCATGTAAATTACTTATAAAAAGACTTTTACCATCTAGTTCAACAGAGAAGCATTTTGTAGTAAGACCTGCTAATGATAATGAATACAGTTTGAATGTATTTAACGAAGATGAATTAGACTTTGTAAAAGATTGGGTCCACATCGTCAAACATGGTTCTCTTAATGTTCAGGAATTTAAACATGAAAACTCCCTGCCTGATTTTGAAGTAGATTATGAATACAACACAATAAAAGGGGATAATTTAAATAAAGCTATTGCTTGTGTAAAACGCATACGACCTACAAAAGCAATTGTTTTTGAATTGCTAAAAAATGATGTTCATGACAGGCTGTATTCTGAAGTTTTCAAATTGGAAGTGCAACATTTCCAAAGAACTTTATTAAAGTTTCATAATTACTGCTTTACCGATAAATATAATTTAATAGATTTTCTTAAATCGGAGAATCAAATACTTCATATTTGCGTAAACAAAAATTCAAACCTAGAATATGAATTAGAAACGAGTATTTTAAACAATGTGATTAGATTTTATCAAAAAAATAAACTTGCATTGGTTGAAGATTATTTTAAACAAGATCAGTATTGCTTCTTAAATTGGAATATGCTGCATAAAGTGCGAAACTTTCTTCCAAAAATACTTGGCAAAGGCACTGATAAAGTAAATTTGCTAGTTATAGAATCCTTTGAAGAATTCGAAGGAATGAAAGAAAATGTTTTACAGTGCATTCATCAGTGCGATGCAAAAATAATTATAATATCTACAGATCAGTTTCTGTGGAGAGAAGGTAATTATGTATAGTATATGATAATAGATATTTTAAGATGAAGTGGAATGATCTGTCTGGCTGGTCACATCGCTATGCCTAAAGTAAAACATTAGAAATGAAAACTTGATGACTACGGAATTTTAGCAAACTCTATTATTGATATAGTTTTTTTACAAAAATTCTCAAAATCTGCAAAAATTAATCATTTAAAATTAATTAAAAATTACCTAGGTACAAATAAAAATATTGGATTTTCTATATGTATTTGCAATACATATAGAAAACCCCCTACCATAAATTTACCAGCCGATTCCTGACGCAAAAATAAGTTCGAAAATGAGCCATGGGCATGGGGGTTATCGCCATTTTCTTATTACCCGCTTTTTCTTACCTTCTATTTTGTTGCATTTTCGTTTGCAGATTTGGATTCTCTGCTGTCTAATTAACAAAAAAGGTCCTCTTGTTGAAATTCGCCTAGACTAACCGTTTCCTATAAAATTCAAGTTTTCTGTTTAACCAAAATCAATTTAAAAAAAATGCTGTATTTGTGTTTAAATAAATTAAATCTATTTATTGTTTTTTAGTTAATTTAGTAAAAAATAAATTGAATTAAAACAATTACAGTAACTGTTTGAAGTGTTCTCCGTTGGTTCGAATACGTGCTTCAGCACGCCTTCTTAAAGAATTTCTAACCCGTTCAAAAACTCCCGGCTGCAAGCGAATCTGATTGGCCGCATTTTGGATACATTCTCAAACTTTGTGTAAAATGCACTGATTGTGATTTTAAATTTAAATCAATGAAAATCCGGTGTGCTACGAACATCTGCAACATCATGCAGATGTTTTTGTTTTGATAGTTCTCAAACAAATTTTGTCTTGAGAAAAGATTATTTTGTTTGCGTCATTTTAAACAGTATTTCAATTATGGCTGTGGCATACACTTTTGCAGAATATGCAGATATGCATTTAGTGTTGGGGGAATGTTTAGGAAACGGTGCTCGTGCTGCTGAACGATACTCTGAATTGTATCCTAATCGGCGGATTCCCAATAGAAGAACTTTTATTGCTGTAGATCAGCGATTGCGAGAAACTGGATCGTTTGTTCCGAAACAAGGTACGGAAGGAGGCCGTAATCGTAATGTTCGTACGCCAGAAATGGAAGAGAATATTTTGGATGCTGTGGAAGAAGAACCCGGTGTGAGTGTTAGAAGACTAGCAAACAGAATTGGAACTTCTAAGGATGTCGTTCATCAAACATTTAAAGAACAGCTACTGTATCCCTACCATTATCAAAAAGTCCATGCAATCTATCCTAACAATTCGATTGCTAGACTTCAGTTCAGTAGATGGATATTGCAACAAAGTGGCAACAATCCAGAATTTTTAGGGAACTTGTTAACAACAGATGAGGCACACTTTACTCGTGATGGGATTTTTAATTACCATAATGAACATCAGTGGGCTGATGAAAATCCCCATGCTATACGAGTTGGGAACAATCAGAGGAAGTTCTCGATAAATGTTTGGGCGGATATTGTGGGCGACCATCTTATTGGACCATTTCGTTTACCCCAGCGTTTAAATGGACAAAGTTATTTACATTTTCTCCAGAATGAACTACCAGTCTTATTGGAGGATGTACCATTGCAACGAAGGAATAGAATGTGGTTTCTGCATGATGGGGCTCCTCCCCATTTTTCAGTTGCCGTCCGAACATGGCTACACGAAGAATTTCCAGAGCGCTGGATAGGACGGGGTAATGATGCTCCAATAAGGTGGCCCCCAAGATCACCGGATATGAATCCTTTGGATTATTTTTTCTGGGGTGCCATGAAAGCTGCAGTTTACAAACAGAATGTCGATACCAAGGAACAACTTTCGGAACGTATCCAAATTGCGGCCAATCAGATTCTCTTGCAGCCGGGAGTTTTTGAACGGGTTAGAAATTCTTTAAGAAGGCATGCTGAACCATGTATTCGAACCAACGGAGAACACTTCGAACAGTTACTGTAATTGTTTTAATTCAATTTATTTTTTACTAAATTAACTAAAAAAAGATAAATTGAATTAATTTAAACAAAAATACAGCATTTTTTTTAAATTGATTTTGGTTAAACAGAAAACTTGAATTTTATAGGAAACGGTTAGTCTAGGCGAGTTTCAACAAGAGGACCTTGTTTGTTAATTAGACAGCAGAGAATCCAAATCTGCAAACGAAAATGCAAAAAAACAGAAGGTAAAAAAAAAGCTAGTAATAAGAAAATGGCGATAACCCCCATGCGTGCCGCCCATGGCTCATTTTCGAAACAAAATAGCAGAAAATTTAGGTCTACAATAGCTTAGACTGCCTCTAAAATTTAAATTTTTTTACTCATACCGTTTTTAAAATGCAATTGTTTTCCGTTTTTTTAACACGATTTTCAAAGACGTGTAGCTTCCTCAGGAAGCGGTTTAGAACAAAAGTTGTAAAGACATTTTCGACTTATTTTTGCGTCAGGAATCGGCTGGTAAATTTATGGTAGGAGGTTTACAGACACTCTGTATAGTCGCTATATTTGTACAATATTTCATAATAATATTTTTCCCTTATCTACTTTTATCTGCGATGCCATCTATGATGTAGTTTCAGAACTCCAAATTCTCTTTTCATTACACACTTTTACTTATTTATCATTTTGTAGAATTTACCAGATTTAATATTAAAAAGTTATTATTTAAAATCGCATCGGCTGGCTTGATCTTAACTATTTTCTTTACCTCTCATTCATTATTTTTACTTCATTTTTTGCTTCCCTTTGAAATATTTCTTAATGTAAAATATTATAAATTAATCAAACCTGTTCTCTGCGATATTTCTTATTCAAGTTACAAGCCATTAAAGAAAATATGCAACTAAAAATATCTGCATATCAAGAAATGGAATGAAAAGCTTTCAAGTTTGATACACTATATTTTTTTTAATTTTCTAAATTATTACTCGTAATTTACACAGGATCCGATGAATTTGAGTTATTTGGGATGTTTTCGAAAATTATAGTAAATATTTTCAGGACAGATAGCAGATCAAAAACAATACGAAATGTGTAGATAGACATGATTTCGAAAACGCTTCCTTATGAAATTACAGCCTTCCGAAAATGAAACGGGCTAATCACGCAGTTAAGAGGCTGGTGCCGGTGCAGCATTTTTACAGACACTAACAGTTTGTACACAACAATAATACTTAACAGAACCTCATTGATTTTGATACCAACAACGAAGTGCCGATACAAAGATGAGCGTTTGTTTATATTTTGTGTTCTAGCGTTTTTCTGCAGGGCTCTCGGTAGAGCAGATGTATATGGGGATGTGCAACGATTTGCTGCGGAAGTGGTTTTCAGATCGAATCTTGATGGGGCCCAACTTTTTCAACACAATGTTGTTGGTCTAGGCGGTCTACGCGAGGTTATAGTTAGCCAACAATTATTTTTTTAAAGAAACCTTTCGAAAACAAAGTTTTAATCGCCCAAATCAAGCACATGCGCAGTAAGAGAATTGGTGTAACTGATTTATAGGCTTCTCTTTTGCGTTGGGCAGGTTCATCTGAATGAAGTGTTTTTAGCTCGTTTTCTTAGTATTCTTGATTGGTGACAAAATCAATGAGGTTCTGTTAAGTATCATTGCAGATAAACTCTCAGTAATAATTTTAGCATCCCAGTGTCAACATTCATTAGTGTCTAAAGATGCTGCCAGCTGCCAACATTTTGCCAGCATGGCATCATCGTATAACGTAGCAGCATAAATGTTTTCGTTTTTACTTCAAAGTCCCTCATGTTTTATGTTACTGGCAGTCAGTGAGCCGACGTGCACTTGACTGCACCTGTGGCGCTGTCACTATCACTAAAAACATTGTAGAGAACATAAACAGCAGCAAGCCACCATGTGCACAATAAAAAAAATATTGATGATAACCTCTATATACACCATTTCCAAAACATACAATTAAAATAAAATATAACCCACACGGGACTCGAACTCGCGAGCAACCTATGGCTTACAACGCCGCACACGCATTCTACCATTGAGCCACCGCGTCTGTTGAAGATCCTAAAATATGATACACATACATGAATAACACGTCATCTTCCAATGACGCTACACCTGTGCTACATGTTGTAAGCCGTCACCGACGCTCTAGTCATTGTGTAATTTACGTTTTTATTTGTTTTCATTTAATAATTCGTTTCGGGGTGCTTGACGTATTACGAAACGTATTTCCTAACTTTTATATACCTTATTCTTTATACACAAATACACAAAGAAGGTAATCCTGCTGAAAGTCGCTAAATCCAACCATTTTCTAGATATTTCAATTTTTGTGAAAAATCGAGTTACCATCAAGGTCTGAGTGTTTACAAACTTTGGAAGTAAGTTCAAATTATTAAAGCAATAAAAAAAGTTTCCATAAACATGTTCTGGAAAAGCTGTCTTTACAAAGTAACAAATTTTGGAAGAGGTAACACAATCACAATTACAGTCCGAATAGGGCCATATGTTTGGAAACACGAATAGGGAACAGCCTCAATAGGGAGCGTTTTGAATAGGCACTGTTTCCTCTTCCGGAGTCTGGAAGCGTTTCCAGACCCATGTTTATCAGAACATTATTTTGATTTGTAGAATTCAAAGTCTATACAAACTATTTGTCCAACTTCAGGAACACTCAAACTTTCATGGCTACCCAGGTTTTTACAGAAATTAAATGTATCTCGAAAACTGATGTATTTAGCGACGTGGAGCAAGAGTACGTTATTTTGTGTATTTTTGTATAGAGACTTTCAAGTCAAAAGTTAGAAAGTCTTGAGTGTATAAAAAATATGTTAACAAGAGATACGTCGAGAATCCCTTCTCATGTACGACCCTGGTTAATGAATTTAAACAAAAACAAGTGAAAATATTAATCATCAATATATAAAAAAAAATGACGATTGCGTCACAACGCCACAACACTTAGGACTGGTCCAAAAAATGATTTGAAGTATGGGGAAAGGTTTACCAAAAAACTTTCATTTTTTTTCTCCAGAATTAAATAGGGTCGTAATAAGTGTTGAACCACCATTTATGGATTGTGGGTGTGTGCCATTTATTCTACTGCTATAGGGGTGTGTCGTCAAAAAAGTTTGGGGACCACTGTTCCAAACAAGTTTCCGTTTTTAATATGATGAGATAACAAGGCTTTAGTGAAATTGTAAAAGTTAATTATGCGATTAAAAATAGTTTGCAGTTTATTATTCTTTCTTATTTGTTTAATGTTTAATTTTCAAATTTACATTACATACTTGAAAATTGAAACGAAATACATACATAATAACCGTTTTTGCTAGTACTTTGCTCAAGTAGTTTTGTAGAATAAAAGACAGAATTTGATGAGAAAAACTTCCCATTGGTAGCTCATAACACTTTTGTTTTACTTTAGTGCAGTATTTCCCCTTTTCTATTCTCAAAATTTAAAATACGTTTTTAGGAAAAAAAAAAGTTACCTACCTAGTTTATATCTGTAAAGTGCTAAAAATTTTGATTTTTCAGTAAATAACGTTAAGGAAGTTGCTGGTTATGGAAGTAATATAACATTTCAAGATTTAACAGAAGACTGTCAAGCGGATTTCATGGCGCAAAAAAATTTAATGCTAAACGGAAAGAAAATTAGTTTAAGTGATATCATAAATGCAGAGTTTCCTTTCAGCAAAGAGCTTTATGAACATATAAATAAAGCTATTCCAGTTCAGGCTTTACTAGAACACATGCTGACACCTTCAATTCAAATAATAATGGATTGTTCCTATAATAATTTTCTAACATCAGTTGTTTTTCTAGATTTGTACCGTGAAATAGAAGTAAAATGTTTGACGAAAAATTATGAAGATTCATTGTTTATAATACAAGATAAAACAAATGGTGGTTTATCTGAAAACGATAGAAATATTCTTAAAGAAGCAGGGGAACAAATTTTAAAAATGCAGGATGAAATAAATTTTGAAAAAGAATGTCTTGAAAATTTTAATTTAAACAAAATTATTTATTTAATCGCTGCTGAAAACGGTAAACTTTTCTTGACTAAGATATTTAACAAAAAGTTTTATATACCCAGAAATATAATTCATAAAAGAATCCTTAGCTCACGTGTTTTTAATAATGTGGATGTAGACCTATATTTTGTCTTTGGAAATAATGATAAATTTAAAGAAATGACTTCATATTTAAATAAGGATCGAAGACAATATTTTAGATTTAAAGATTCATCAGAAACAACTAAGGAAAATATCAGAAACGCAAAAGTAAACGCACATTTACTAGAAATAGATGCTGAGAAAATTTTATGGTCATATTCACATGGAAATATGGAGTCTTTACGAAAATATATACAATTAAATGAAACTTCTGTGGCGGAAATTGAAATAACCAAGGAGAAAATTGTAATTATTTCAGGAGAACCAGGCATGGGAAAATCTTCTACTATTGGCTCCCTGTTTTTTCAGTTAAAGCAGACACACTGGGTATTTGCAGTACCACTAAAACACTCTATTTTTGATGATTTGTGTGAGGCAGATGATACAGTAAATTTTGATTCTGCTGCTAAATTCATATTAAAAAGTTGTGGTGTCTCGGACATAAACTTAATTCAACGTCTTTTGTCTTACTGCCTTAAAAATAAAACAAAGTTTCCTATTTATCTTATGTTCGATGGATATGATGAAATTAATGAAGAGAAATCTAGACAAAAATTCACTACTTTAATAAATTTTCTTAAAGACTTTTCCACTGCAAATGTTTTGATAACTACTCGTAAATATAAATGCAGAGAGCTGGAAAATGAAGTATCAGTTTTTGCATCTCAGTATGAAGTGCTTGACCAGGAAACAGAAGTAATAACAAGTTTCTTCTCTTGTTTGCATTATAGCCAGTTACATATATTTGAAGAAAACACCAGTACAAACGAGATTAAAACATTTGTTCCAAGTCTACTAAAAAATGCAGAAACCATTTTTGGAGAAACAATTTCCAGTTTTATGGGTAAGTAAACTGTTTTAATAATAATTACTAGCCCCCCCCCCCCTCCAAAATATAATTATAAAGTTTATGATAGCAAAACACATATCAATGGTAAAAATCTCTATTTTCTAATTCTAAATCTAATTTTTTATAATTAATAAGGCCGTTGTATCAAAGTAGAGTTTCGAAAAGTTTTGTTGTGAGTGCAGAATGTAAAAATAGCTTACATAAAGCAGATTCTTAAGAAATAGGTTAGCCCAATTTTATTACCCGCCCAAGTTCTTTCTTTCCCTTTTTTGTTCTCCCCTACGGTCTTTTCACTTCCTCCTCTATATCTGATTCTCGTTTCTCTTCTGGTGTTTCCTAGTCCGATTATTCCGTCAATGCAAAATTCTTTGTTTCTTGCCTTATCTCGATTTTGCTTCGATTTGCTTGCCCATTCTCATCTTTGTCTACTTATGCCCGTGTTTTCTATGTCTCGATACAGCGCAGTTATCCATCAGATCATCCATCATCCACCGAGTATGTTATCAACTACTACACACATGAAGGCTAATTTAATGGGCCTTTTTGTGTGTAAGCTATTTTTTCAGAGCTACTTCGATGGGAGCAGTTCTAACGGTGTACATTTTATTCCATAATACTAATGTACATTACAAGGTTCTACGTAATATAGTATAGATTTTCTTATGTGCCGAATGCCTTGTAATTTAGTAAAATATTGAAACAGTTGGTACTAGGATGATCAGTATAATAATTTACAATTATTAAACAGAACTCGTCTTGAGTGGTAGGTGCGAGTATTGAAAGGGCTCTGAGCCACGCACTTCAGCTACCTTCGGGTGCTTCGGAAACCCTTTATTGAGGCCTTCTACAGTTGCACCACCATGCTGCACCTGTCTCGTGTAATTAAAAATATCCACGCATATCCGTGACTCGAATGCAGCCGAAACGACTGTCTATGTGTGGCTCAGTGCTCTTTCAGTACTCGCGTGGTAGGTACTACTCTTGTACTACATAGAGCTAGCATGTGATAAAAAAAATAGGGTCAAGTGGACTTTGATGCTACTGTTTTGCCGATTCCACTCAACAGAGCCGGATTTGCAAACAGGCAAACCTAGACAATTGCCTATGGGGTTCTCTAAATCGTAAAAATTATTTTTTTAAATTTATTTTTTATTGTCCATTAGTAAATTCGAAATGCACTAAATATAAACACCAGAATATTTCAATTCTTACTCACTCAGTATTTTCCAGGTTCAGTTACCTCGGCTGGTTTCCTGGTGGTGGGTTGTGGGTCGGAAAACTTGAAACTTGAAGTTGAAAAAATGAACTGTGTTCTGCAGTTCGACTTTTGCTTTTATAGCTAATGGGGACTAACATTTTGTTAAAATGATTGAAATTCTCCCTCAGTATACACTAAGAAATTATTTATATTACTTTAAATATATTTCTTCTATATAAATCCTCTTTTTTAGTCACAATTAATAATTTTTACAACGTTAAGGAAGGCACCAGTAATACAAATCCGGCTCTGTCGCTCATATTGTAGTTATTACTACCATTCTACTTTCGTTTAAATAAATAAGTACTACCTTATGAGATTTTACTTACATTATTTTACTTAGTAATGACAGAAGTATATTTAATATTTAAAAATGATTATGTTAGTTTTTTTTTTACTTACTTCATCTAATGTTTTTAGCTATGCCAATGCAGATGAGGATGGTAGCCGAAATCCTAACACCAGTGAATTCATCTGGTAGTATACCCATTATGTTGGTTAATATTCTTGGGCTCTACCAAAAGTATATTGAATTGCGTTGCGATATATACTTCAAGAGAATAGGCTTGTCAAGTAGTGAAACAGTACAAAAGTGGTTCTCGGAACATATTTCTGGAAAGCTTTATAAATTGGCCATCATAAAAAAGTTTAATACAAATGAAGAAAGCATTGAATGTTCCGATGTAGAAGAATTAAACAAAGTTGGTCTTATACAGTCAGATTCATCCAACAATTTTGACTATGAATTTTTACATGATTCTGTACGTGACTATTTTATAGCATATTTTCTCAAACTCTGGTTAGAATCTTATTCTGTAGTATTTCAGTACGATTGGGATATAGAGCAATTTACAGTATCCGCATTTCTTTTAAAAGAGGAATTTAAAGAGATGCGATGTTTTTTAAACTGTTACTTAAAAAATTTAAGGGTGTTCGGTAAACGCTTAGAAATATGCCAAAATAAACTTCAACAACTATGGGAAAATAACCAGAGCTTACTTTTTAGTGATAACGAAGAATCGTTTTTCCACATATGTATAAGAGAAAATTTGTACTTCTTGATTAAATATTTTATATTTAAAATTGTTAGCAGTTCTAACAAAACAAAACTGTTAGGCAAACGTAATTCAGATTCTGAAACTCCGTTAGCTCTAGCAGTTGGTATGGTCGATGCAAATCAAAGTAATACCGAAAATATTTTATTACTGTTATTAGAAGAACTTAATGAATGGCCACCTGATGACATCAAAACAGTACTTCTAGCAACACTAGTTGCTTACAATGTATCTAGTCTGCTTTTTGATACATTTAATAAGTATTTCAAGAATTATGCAAATGTTAAAAAAATTATGAAAGCAATTATACCTCACTTTAAACTTATTCATGATTTTCTTGATGCCTGTAAACTTAATGAGCTCGATAAAATAAATAGTATATTGAATCAATTTCAGAATGATAAAATAACAAGGGATTATTTACTTTTAACAACAAACAAGCAGAAGGAAACCTGTTTGCACTTGACTTCAAGTAAAGAAATAGTTGAACGACTGTTAAAATTACGTCCTAATAAAAATTTACAGGATCATCATGGAATGACGCCTCTGACAAGAGCTATCAAGCAAGGAAATACAGACATTGCTGTCATTCTAATTAAAAGAGGGGCCTTGTTAACTGTAGACTGTGTTGGCAATACACCTCTATACCATGCAGCAAAGGCCAATAACTGTGAAATTGTAAAACTTTTACTTAATATTAAAAATTCGACAAAAATCAATATACTGAATTATCGCAATGTATTTCATGTGACTCCATTGATGATAGCAGCAAAATATGGAAATACACGTGTGGTTGAATTTTTATTAGCCAAAGGAGCTGATGTTTCCACAAGCGACTGGAATGGAATGACTGCAATTTTTCATGCAGTAAAAGGAAATCACACAAACTTAATAGGAAAGTTAAGAGAAAAAGGTGCCGATATTGACGTCCAAGAACAGCATGGAATTACCCCACTGTTATACAGTATTAGGAAAGGTCGATGGCCTATGGTAAACACACTGCTAGATAATGGTGCAGATGTAAACATTAGGTCAGGAAGTTTGTTTCCACTGAAGTTACTTATAGAAATGGATAAGAAAGATATCGTCAAAAAAGTCCTACAAAAAGTGGTCAAGAAAACCAAAACAGGCATCATTTATACGCGTGACGCTTCCAACATTGATATTTTATCGGAAGAAGAGAAAATATATATTAGTAAACTTCCTTAAAAATTAAATACTGCCAAATAATTTTTTTTGTAAGTGCCTACATAGATACAGATACCTACCTTCTATAAATATGCCAATATTTTATTTTTGCATAAAAACCAAAAGTGATTGATAAGTAGATTTTAAGATAAAATAAAATTTTTGCATACAGTAGCAAATATAATTTGTTATGTTTTGAATCCTTGTAATTATTACTCGCATTATGTACACATATTATGATATTATTTTACATTATATAAAAAATTCTTTGTGCTCGTAAACTTAGAATTCCACAGCATTATATTTTCTCCGCTTTAATTAAAATAAAAAATTGTTATAATGAAGTATTAAAGCATATAATTTATTTTTACAGCTTATAATTACTAGTGTTGTAAAATACAGGGTGTTATTGGTGGGCGCTACTTTCAGGATCGAATCCTTTCACCAAATTATGAGAAAGTTCTTAGTCACCATGGGCCTGGGAACGCATCGCTTTAGACATACAGGGTGTTAAATTAAAAAAAACGCTATCTTTTAAAACAAGCAGAAATAATGTTGAATTCATCAATTTAATATTTAATAACCAGTGCGGTACTGAGTTTCTTTTTGGTTCTGTTAGAAAAAATCTCAGTACCTATAGACATGTACTACAGTATATTATTGTATCAAAAAGACGCATTATCACTATGCTGTGTGCTCACATAAACAGAACTTTGTTAAATAGCACTTTTGGAAATAATTGGATTAGTACATACTACTTCAGTGTCCACCCAGATCACCGGACATAAATCCAATGAATTTTTTCTTTTGTAGTTATTAAAAAGCAACTTTTTTTATACTTCACCGCAAAATATGAAAAAGGTACAGATTCGTATACGACACGCTCCTAACAATGTTCTCATTCTAACGTTGCCTGCTTCTGTTCAAAGTAGGAGGCTGGTACAGGGAGGTGTACCCGAAGGTGTAAGGAAGTATTGTCTATCACTTTTCACTATATGTTGTTGTCTATCACTTATCTCCATATACGAACTCTTCCATTTAGGCTTGTCCTTCGCTAATAATGTTGCTTTATTTCTATTTGATCCTCTGTCTTATTAGAGCCTCTATATTGTCGTCCCACGTTTTGGTCGGTCTGCCACTTGGTCTTCTCTCTTGCCTTCTAGCCTCCCATACTCTTTCGATGGGCCTGTCTTTTTCCATACGCGTCAAGTGCCCAAACCATCTTAACTGGCCCTTTTCGACTCTCTTTGTGACTGCTTGAACTTAGAGTTCTTCCCTCACATCTACATACCTCACTCGATCTCTTCTGGTTATTCCCAAAACTCGCTGTATTTACTTCATCTCCATGCTCTGTACTGTAATGTTATGTTCGTGGTTGTAAATAAAACACTAGTTTGCAGGAGGAATTTTAATGTGTTATTTACTTTTACAAGATAATCTTGATAACCACCTATAGCAACGTAAATAGCAATACCAGTCGCCAAGTTACAAAATACAATTGAATAATATTAAAACCAAGGGCTGCTACATTAATACCCCCCCCCCCCCAAACTTCGCAGAAGAAAAAAACTACGCAGCAAACATGAAGCACATGCTACCTTAGCTACAAAAACTTGTGATCTTTTCAAAAACAATACAAGTATTAAGAAAGTAACGTAAATAATTAGCTTGAAGTTGCTTCTAGTTTTTCCAGGTGCCTGTCCAATTCCTCAGCTTCCAAGAGCAGAGCAGAAAAAGTTCAGTTCAATCCTTGTAAGAATCTTCTGGACGAATCTGGGCCAGGAAGAAGGAGCGTTTCTTAAGCCAAAATTAAGTCTTTTGTAACGATATGCAAGATGACCCAAGAGGCGTGGTAATTGTGGTTTTGTCCATATCATCTGGATGTAAAAGAATTTGGAAGTATGCTTTCTTTAAATCCAATTTAGTAAATATCGTAGATCCATAAATTCTGTGAGTAAAGTCTTGCATGAAGGGAATTGGACAGGTATCCGGAACTGTCATCGCATTCAGCTGCCTGTAATCGCCACAGACAGTTGCCATCAGGTTTTAATACCATATGAATTGGACTACTCCAAGGACTGTCTGCCTGCTCGATGATTCCAGCACGTAACAGTTCATGCAGATGCTTTTCTAAAAACAGTAATTGTGTTGGATTAAGTCTTCGACACTTTGCACTAATTGGCGGACCGTTAGTTTTTATTCGATGCACTACATTATGTTTAATAGGGGTGTTAATGTCGAATTCAGCTGTTAAAGCCGGAAATTGTTGAAGAAGATTAGAGTAAAGAGTGCGTTCAGGTGATAAAGATTGTAAAGAGAGTGAATTAGAAGAAATTTCTTGAACATTAACATCTGTTTCTACCGTAGAAGGCGATTGGCAGTCGTTAAGTTCAGAAGAAAGAAGATTGGAAAGTTGATTAGGATGTGTGATTAATTGTGACTTGTTTGAGAGAGATAATTGAGAGATTGGTTGGATCTTTGATTGTAATGAAGTCGGTTGGAGTGATGGTTGTGATTTGTTTGTAAGTTGAGAAGAGTTGTTTAAATGTTGAGATGATTCGTTTGAATGTTTTATAATTGTTTGCGACTTGTATAAACTAGGAGGATTTGTTTGTTGAACAGATGAATTACCACCAGTCTGTGGAAGAATGGACGACTCACGAATCTCTGAGTCGAACATTATAGATCGATTATCACAAACTCGCTCCACCACTCTTCCCACAGCACAGTCTACCATTAAATTATGATATTGTAAAAAATCTAGGCCTAAAATCGGAAACGCAATATCTGCCAAAATAAAGTTCCAAGTAATTGGTTGATTTGAAAAATTGAATTTTAAATTTAGTGTTTTAGAACCATAAGTTTGTATTTGTGTTTGGTTCGCTGCCAATAAAGAAATCAAAGGGGCAGGATTGCATGTTGTGTGATTGTGAAAGAAAGCATTTGGTAACAAGCTGTAATTTGAACCGCTGTCTACTAAAAAACTTATATTTGAAAATACATCTTTTAATAAAAATCAAATTGCACCCTTGAAAAGCCAAATTTTGCCAACTGGGTGATGTTAGCAAGGCCGCATTTAGTTTTTTTTATAAGAACCTGCACATCTAACGGCTCTATCACCAAATCTTTCATGGTAATAACACAAATTAGGAAGATTTTGGTAGTTGTGCGTGTTATTATTGCGAAATTCAAGCTGCCGAGTAGAAGTAGGCTGTGTATTTTGATTGTAAGACTGACGTTGATTAAAATTACGCGTTTGTAACCGTGATTGTTCAAAAGAGTTATTTTGAAAATATGATCTAAACTTTGATTACGAATTTTGAAGTTCATTTTTAATGTTAGTGATTTCATTCAACAGACGATCAAACCTATCATTATTTGATGCACAAGGAATGTTGTTCGGCACAACAGATAATAATTCATCGATCCTATTTGAATATTCGTGAAGTTCCAAATCTGTTTCAAGTAAGGCAGCGGGTATTTTTAAATTATCAGGTATTTTTAAATTATCAGGTAATTTTGAAAACAGTAGGTTCTTAAGGAACTCATCTGGCAGTTGTAAATGAGAAAGTTTAAGAATTTCTTGTAAAAGTGCATTACATGAAGTTTCAAACTTGACACCTGTCAAAAGTGACATTATTTTAACATTTTGTGGTTTGTCATATAAACGAATTAGTTCAGCTTTCAAAGCTTCTGTTCAAGACTAACCGTCGTATATTACTTAATACTTCATGAGGAAGCTTCAAAGTTAATATATCAAATTTTGCCGCAGAATCTGCAATAGCATTAACTTGGAAAAATTTATCCAATAGCACAAAAAACAAATCTCGTCATTAATATTAAATTCGGGAAAGTCAATACAAACACGATTTAAAGCCATATTTAATAAACGTTACTTATCTTGTAAATATAAGTTGCAATTCAATGGGGTTTTGAAGATCCAGAGGTCTGTGGCGATGTACTTGGCAGCTGCTTGTTGCGGTTTGTATAAGTTTTGAAATTCTGCTTGAAAATCTCAGGAAGATCACGTCGGGGTCACCAATAATGTAATGTTAAGTTCGTTTTTGTAAATAAAACACTAGTTTGCAGGAGGAATTTTAATGTTATTTACTTTTACAAGATAATCTTGATAACGACCTATAGCAACGTAAATAGCAACACCAGTCGCCAAGTTACAAAATACAATTGAATATTAAAACCAAGGGCTGCTACAGTACCTTACTAGCTAGTCTCTTGTTTAGTACCCAGCTTTCACTTCCGAAGGTAAGTATGGGGGCATACATAGTTTTGTATACGTTCATTTTTACTTTCCTCGACACTTCTTTCCGATGAACGAGTTTTTTAGCGCATGGTACATTCGGGATGCGTAATTTCTATTTCTTGGTCTCCTTCCGAATTAAGGTGTACTCCTAGGTACTTAATAATGTCAACTTGTTTTATCCTATTTCCATCTACTTCGATGTTCAATTTAATGTTTGTATTCTTTTTACTGATCACTATTACTTGCGTCTTTTCTAAGTTCCTTTTCCTTAGTGCAATGTTCCAGCTTCTTAGATTTCTTTGTAGTTCACTTTCGTTGCTTGCGAATATTGCTACATCGGTTTCCTTAATTATTTCATCCCAAATTGAACAGCAATGGACTTAATACCCCTCCTTGTCTCTTAGTCCTTCGTTAACTACGAACTCTTGAGATTCCATGTTGTCCGTTCTCACATAGTTTTTATTTCTCCTGTACAGGCTCATTACAGCATTTCTTAATTTTCCGTTTACTTTCCTCTTTTCTAGACATTCTTTGACTATTTTTCTGGGCATCCTGTCGAATGCTTTTTCCAAATCTATTAGTGCCATATATATTCTCTTACGGGATTGTTTTGTCTTTTCTATTAGTTGTTTAATTGTAAAAATTTGGTCCTGGATGCTCCTGCCTTTTCTAAATCCACTTTGGATTTGTTTATTGTTTAAAAATTTTATGTAATTGAAAATCAAAGAAACCAAATTTTGTTGAGATCGTTAGCAGTACGAGATAGTATAAATTCATCAAAATGAAACAAATGTTTTTGGAACGGCAAGTAGCCTGGGCATGTCAAAATATGACGTCTTACCGATACAATAACTGACTGCCAGAGCACGGGTGATTGTTTTAAATTAATCGCCGGAAAATTCAGGATACAGTGCGATTAAATTAATTAAACATAATAATTTGTTTATGATGTTAAAATAACGTTTAAAACCCGAGAACCACCATTGACATTGGCAGAGAGTAAAAAGTGTTTTTAACCATAAAGAGAATAAAAACTTTAGCTGGAAACCAGGAAAGTAGCTTGTGTACTTTAGTAATGTGTTCAATCGAAAAAAAACTTAACTACTACTCCAAACTTCGATGAACTAGCGATAAACATTTTGTACATACAAGGTAAGTGTGTTAAAAGCTCAAAAAAGTGTTATTCCTTGGTTGTTTTTCAAAAAAATAATTAAGTACTGCCCTGTGATGTAAAACTAAATACTAAACAACTTTAATTTGAAATATTTTTCCATAATATGGATATTTACCGAGATATATAGCTTATTCCATCGTTTCGGACACATTGTATATGCTTTTATTTGTCTAATAACTAATATTGAGATTGGGTGCATCGGAAACAAGCTATTTTAAAAAACTGATTTGTGTACCTATTTTCTAAAATCTAAAAGGGTTGCAGAGCTCCGTGTAGATGGACGTCTCTATTTTTATGCCACGTAATGGTAATGATTCATGCAATTATTAGTAATGCACATTACTGCGTGTACTCTACTTGAAACAGGAAACTATTGTCGTGGAAACCGCTAAATTAATATTCAACATGGCCGATGTAAATGTCAACTGCACTGTGAAACAGCATACTATAGCTTAATTGCTTGTTAAGATTTTACGTTAATGAAGGCTCTAAACCAGTTGAAATTTTACTCAGGCTCAGATCACAGTTTCAAAAAAGTACAATAAAGAAGTTGCAAGTATTTGAATGAGCTAACTGTCATAACCATTTGTAGATAGACTCCAGGGTAAAATTTTCCTTCCCCTACAATGAGGACAAAGTCGAGGAAACTTCAAAGAAAAAAAAATCAAATCTCCAATTCAAATTAACAATACAATTTCGATTTAATTGCCACTCCAACAACTAAATGAGAACACGGTACTTTGAGTTTACAAGTTACCTTGACATGGATTTAATTATAAGAATACATAAACTACACAAAATAATTTACACTTATAAATAATAAAATATAAATGCCGTTTCAGTGACTTATAAACACACGAGTCTGCATTTCAGTCATCATCATCTGGTAAATCTTCATCTGTAGTATATTCTGATTCTCGAGCTTCGTCCTCAGCTGGTCCCTCTTCTTCTGAATCCTCAAATTCCCACTGAGGATGTTCAGTGATTTCGGCAGGTGCTTCTTTCACATCTAATTTTATGTCTTTTTGCTGATCAAAACCAATATATGAATCAGAGCGTAAACACACGGTGAACGTATATACTCCTGGCCAATTAGGCGCAGTAAACTATGAATTTAAACAGAAGTTACACATTAACTAAAAATAAAACGAACCAGCGATCTCACCTTAAGTTGACATTCCTCTCTATCTACAAGTCCAGTGATGTGGTAAGGTGCCGTAAGCAGTGTGCGAGACTTTCGATCACAGATATATGTCCACCAATACTCTTGTTTATCGATCGGAAACAATGGACTATGTACAGCATGTGAATATTTAGAACGGCCTTCTAGTACCTTTTCTCTTTTGTGTAATTTTTGTTGAAATTTCTCCCATTCCTTAAAACGAAAAAAAATAAGTAAATTTTTGGTCGCAAAAATAAATTAAAATTATACCTGATCGTCATCTTCAACACTACTAGATTTTACTTCTTCTTCCGATGACCTATCATTAATTTCTGTTGTATCGGCTTCACTGGCATCAGACTCTTCACTTTCTTCCTCCTTTAATTTTACTTTATCTTCTTTTAATTTTGATTTAACTATTGCGGGCGATCCTTCAGTCTTTTGTTTAAGACTAGTGCCAACTTTATTTTGCTTGCCTGCTTTTTTATTGCTTTTCTTTCCGCCACCTACGTAATAATTATTTCAACTGGTTGAGAAAACAAAAATTATAACTTGCAACAGCAGACAATTTACTAAATCCAAACGCAAAGCTAATTTTATATTAAAACCATACTTCACCATGATTTTGTTATTATTATAGAAATCAACCTTATACCATTGAATTTATTAAACCTTTTCTCGTTATTGAATAAATATACCATCAACTACCTATAATTCCATCTTTGTTTTACGTAATGCGCAAGCTAATTGGCGAATATATTATGATTAAATTGCACCTGTAGCACAAGCTTATGTTTTTTAAGTTTGAATATTTATTGGCCTAGATATTAAGTAAACTACATTTGTACAACATTACTAGTAGGCCCTATTGCATAATAATTTGCAACTTACAACACTTCTTTGTAGACAATGTTAAGCACGAAGTCCATCTGTGGGTTTAGTTATATTTTATTTACTGGCAAATGGGTGGAGAGAGGGTATGTAGTTCCAAAAACCGACACCGGGAAGAAACAGATGGCGCTGCAAGTGGCAAGCGTAAGTTCATATGTGTTCCTTTGAAGTGGGTTTTTTAAAGTTTTTTTTTTAAGAAAACATCTACAAAGTAACGCATTTAAAAAAAAAATGATTAAAATCGGCTTAATACAACTCTGTGAATAAATGTCGAAAGAAATGGCTGACATTTTAAATATATGGATGAGTTACTAGTGCGAGATTGTTTTCTAACGTCTTTATTATAGCAGTTAGCAAAAAAATTGTAAAAAGAAAAATTGCTTGTTGGGCTACTGTACATAAACTAAAATTATTACCAGTTATACTGGGTGTTTGGTTATGCCTGTACAGCTGATTACTTTGTTATTTTAAATGGACCTGTATATTATTACATTTTTAGATCGTACAATAAATTCTAGATAGAAAAGTACTATGGTACTACGATCTTAAAACAGGGTTCCCACTAACTATCAAGAATTAGAATCCATGACTTTTCCAGGATATCCATTACCAAAAATCATACTTACCCATGACTCTCGCCAAAAAAATCAATAAAATTGCAGACGCAAAAATAGTCATGTATATGCGTTTTTTATCAATTCACAAGACAGCAGTATATGGCGGTCTCACTTGCACCTAATCATAAGCCATATTACGTTCCTTGGAATTTAACAAGGAAAAGAAAAATACCTCAATGATATTTTAAAAACCTTCAGCAGCAAAAGTTTTATAAGCGGCAGTTTTAAAAATTCAATCGGAAAATTTTTAAGTTTTTAAAATTATGTAACACTATTGCAGGAAAATCAGGTTTTTTACTGTAAATCAAGAGAAAAATCAAGACTTATGCCAAATTTTGCATAAAATCCATGACTTCCAGGTTAAAATTTTAATTCTCACCCAGTATTTTGTAACACCATCTACTGCAGAATCAAATTCTCTTTTACTATGATATAAGGTTTTGTATACGAAATATAAAAATTATATGTATAGTGTGCGGTCGGACTGTTACCGGTTTTTTTTTGTTTTTGCCAGTGCGACCGTGGACGAAGAAACCATTGCGGGCTTGTTAGATTAGATTATATCAAAAATAAAAAGAGTGGAGGAGGGGGTTCTACCTGTATATTGGCAAACTCAAAAATTTTGGCATCACGCTTTGCATAACAATGTGAGATTACCACAGGAACGTTTTCTTTGCGCAAGGCTTCTGGGAAGTTTGTGTGTTTGTCCGATACTTTATTTATTAAATATTACATGTCAACACCAACCTATAGCATACATGTATAGATAAAAAATATTCTTGAAAATAAATACAAAAAATGATGATGTTTGTTTATAAAAGTAGAACGAAAGCAAAAAAGCATATTACTAATTCATTATATCCATATTCCAATCTTCCCATCCTACCCAATTTTTAACAAAAATGCTTACTTGTGTTTTACTGGAAAAATCAGCCTACGAATATTATCCATCCCAAACACACTGAAGAATTGTATTATTAAGACGCAATTTAAACATGAACTTCAGATTTCCAACGATCGTAAATTATCTGCTTGTTGAAAATAAACTCTGTGATGTTCATCACAGCTCTAAATAATTATGATTCTGATATAACTTATACATGATTTTACTAACCTTTTTTCTGCTTAAGCCAGGCTGGTCTTTTGATGGAAGGTTCGTGTTGTTCACTTTCTGCATCACCTGTGGGTTCCTTGACATCACCTGTGGGTTCCTTAGCATCACATTCAATACCATTTTCAGTAATAGCCTGAGCTTCAACAACAGTTTCATCTCCAAATAATGTACTCATGTTATGACGAATCAATGTAACTGTCACTGTAACTATTGCACCAGCTGTTACTTCTGTAGGATTTTCGTCATCAATTACTGTAACAAAAATTACAGTTAAACCTAAAATTTTACTTACTTTTGCCAGTTGCAAGTAACACATACGTCTGTAACTTCGTAAATAAAAATGAAAAATATCCTTAATAAAAGTTGTTTGTAAATTTCAGCGCATACTCATACATACTACAAAAAAGTGACTTTTTCCTTAAAAAAATCACCAGTTGTGAACCCTGCAAGTAGTGCAACCTTAAAGGTAGTTGAACGGTACAACGTTATACAAACACGGTTTGGCTAATACGATCAGAACAATATCTATAGTGCTGGTAAAATAAACCAGTTTATCAGTTTAATCGATTTTTGGTTAACCGCAGTTTTTGTAAAAGCTAAAAACTGGTTATTCAGAAAATCGGTTTACAAAACGGTTTTTAGAGTGCTTTTAGCAGTTTCTTAAAACATAAACGTAATGTGGCTTACTAGAGGTAATATAGCATTATTCCTGATCAAGCTACATTAAATTTACTTGTGTTGGTTATAATCGGCCAAGTGTCAGGACTGTACAGGGTGAGTCATTTAAATGTCACCCCACTATTATTTCCTAAACTATTAATAATATCAAATTTTTTTCTTCGTGAAAGTTGTTGCTCATTAAATGCTGCATAACCCGAAATTATTAGCAATTGTATTTGATGGTGTTAAAAACTACTGGGTGTTCTTTAAAAAAAAAGTTATTGGCATTTGAAGTTTCGCAAAATGGGCATTAAAATACACCCTAAGTAATAATCTGCTGTAATTAACATACCGGTGAATACTTTATAATGTGGTAATAGTCTGTTTAAAATAGCAATAGGTAAACGTTTTTGGTATCTAAAATAATAACTAACTAATATTAGTCGACAAATGTCAAACATTTAAAAAAAAGTCATATAATTCAAAAAGTACTAATTTTAAGATGGCAGTACCTTTACACTTTTACATCAAGAACTAAATCTAGAATCTCAAAAATATACAGGGTGTTCCATTTAAAATAACAAAGTAGTGTGTTGTACAGGCATAATTAAACACCCAGTATAATTGGTAATAATTTCAGGTTATGCAACAGTTAATGACCAACAACTTTTATTAAGAAAAAAATTTGATATTCTCAATAATTTAGGAAATAATATTAGGGCAACACTTAAAAGACTCACCTTGTATAATTACCATACCAAATTTTATAACAATCTATTGCCTCATTTTTAAATAAATAAACATGACAATCGCGTTTTATATTTTTCAACCAATCAGATTTGAATATTTTTAGCTTATCTGCAATCTGACGAGTTTACGGAAAATCCTCTCGCCATGGTGATTTCCGTAAATCACCACAGTGAATTTAATTTTTCCCATGTTTCCGTTTTGTTTCTTTAGTTACGCACAGAGTCAATACATAATTGTAATATTTTTAATTTAAATTCCAACATAAGATGTGATTTTCTAACTGAATCTATTACGTGCTGGTTTTGCTACAAGAAAATCACGACTTGTCTTTGAGGTGGTGATTTTTGTAGTAAAAAATAACTCCGTAAATTTCCGGAAAAAAGCAAAACCAGCACTTAATATATTATATATGAAAATCAAACTCTTCAAAATAATCATAGCAGCTACCACTTCAAAATTCAAACATAAAATTTTTATTAGTCTTAATGTCCTTTTGCCACATCCTCTTTTCCTAATAACCTTTTTACATACCTCCACAGTTCAACTTTCATTAAAATTTGTAGTATGAAAGGACAATTCAACATATCCACCCACCTGATAATAGTATAAACGTAATCATTAAACATACCTTCACATCTAACCTGAAAATCCACATACGGCATTGCACCCAACACTTTCATAACATCATCATATTCCTCATTTGTTAAGTTTCTCAGTACATTTCTACGCTCTTCTCCTTTTAGTTGTGCAAACTGTTGCAAAGATTTTATTTGTCTCTAAAAATAAATATTCTATAAATATATTTAATTTACTTCCTTCTCCAAACTCAAACAATTAAATCATAAGTATTAATTATGATTTCATACAGGCCTGAAATAGAAATAATTAACAAAATATTTTAATAGGATATAATTATTATAACGAGTTTATTATTTCACTTATGATCAGAAAAGAAAATTAACAATCTAGTAAAAATACATACAAAGTAAAACTATAAAGTTCCTCGAATGAATCTTTGCAGTTTTAGCTTTCTAGTGTACAAAAGCCCAAGGGAAGTACTTTGCGTGATTGCAAAAAAAAATTGATAGTCACACCCCATATACATTACCTTTTTCGATATAAAGTATTTAAGATTTTCTTCATTAATATACGGCAGTTGCAGCAATGGTGATTTAAATTCCCACAAACCTTGAACTATCATAGGGCACAATTTCATACAATTTTCTATTGTTTCTATGCTTGGCAACCTTTGAACTGTAAACAAAAAATATTGCATAAAATATTTATTTAATTCGCACACATAAAAATAACCATTTCTAATTAATTGTAGTAAAGGTACTTACTTCTACGTGCATAAGCAAGCAATATAAGTTGATTTACACAATTAACTTGTTCTTGAATAAGGTAAGGACATTTGGCAATTACGTATCGGCGATCTTGTTCCAGCGTAGCAGGATTAAGTGGAATTCGAGATAAATGTGCGTGCAAAATAGCCCTTGCTTTAATACTATATCCAAAACAAAGTGGACGTTCCTTGTTCTTTTCATGTAAGTTGGGTAGTTTTCTTATGAGCTACAATAGAAAACGTAGTTAACCAATCATAAGCAACTTTAAATTAACACATTAAGTGTCACTAATGTTAAGTCCGAAAGTTGTTACCACCAGCTAGTGTGAACTGCAAATGCCTGCCTAAACTTGCCAACAAAAAAAACCTAAAACGAGAAGGCACTGTAGGTATATTATTGAGTTACATGTGATCACTTACAACCAGTGCACTATTAAATTGTGTAACGAATCGTTACTAATTTTGATTTAATTTGCATTGAGTTTACAAGAATTGTTTAATTTTTACATTTAGTTTATATGCCGTTTTCCGTTTACAATATTATGTTACCGTTAGGGGTTTATTTTTATATTTAAAATAAGTAGTATTCCGTTGGTTAATGCTTTATATTCATTGTGTGCAAGTTTCCGTAATTTAGCAACCGTTTCAGTATTTTAAAATTGTAATTTTAATGTATATTTGATTTCAAACATTTTATTTACGGCCGGAAATCAGATAACCGCGTCTCTGCGGATCGAGCCGCAGAGATGCTATGTCAACCCCGCTCTCGTAGAGTGGGGATGCGCTTCGATTTCGGGCGCATACCGACCGGCTATAAATTCAAAATTTTGAATTTTGAAAGTGAGTTCGCCGATGTTACAGCCCAGTACCAGTCCAGCCACTTCTACAAGTCACCAGTGCTCCGACCGAGGTAACCGACCACCGCATCCAGGATATTGGGGTAAGCAAGCTGTGTTTTGACACCATTACTAGTAACGTCAAATATTGCTCTCTCTCTCTCTCTCTCTTGTATATTTGTAAACTGTGTTTTCCGGAGTGCACCTTATGCGCAACATTTCCTGAGGTTGCACTTCTCTAACTCGCCTACGCGAAACAATTCCTGGGCAAAGTTTCCTCTTCTCTCTCTGACTCTTTTATTTTCCGGAGTGCACCTTATGCGCAACATTTCCTGAGGTTGCACTTCTCTAACTCGCCTACGCGAAACAATTCCTGGGCAAAGTTTACTCTTCTCTTTTCTATTTGTTTGAGAGCTTTGTTGTGTGATTCATAGTGGCGAATTTGTCCGCCTGGTGTCAAGATAACAGTTTGTTTGCTTTAGTAACTGGTACCGTTTCCGACCGTATACTGGTGACTACTGTATATATATTGGCTACCGTATGTATGTATTGCTACCGTATTTGCTACTGTATTGCTACCTTATTTGCTACTGTTTTGCTACCGTATTTGCTACTGTTTTGCTACCGTATTTGCTACCGTATTTGCTTCCGTATTGATTTATTATAATCCGCTTTGCATGTATATTATTAAATTAGTATTGGATATTATTTAATAGACGTATTTAAACCATTCTACGTTGTTTTACTTGACTTGTTGAATATACCCGAGTTAAATAGAGCTGCTTCAAGAACCTGCAGGCTGTCATTCCATCAAACAGACCCCTGGAGACCGACATCTTCAACTGCAGTTACCCAGGTCTTCGCTAAGCCGTTCTGTTACAGCGAAGCCGTTCTGGAGAGTAAACTCCATATAAAATC
The DNA here is from genome assembly GCA_958336395.1 of Ctenicera cuprea. Classification (NCBI taxonomy): domain Eukaryota; kingdom Metazoa; phylum Arthropoda; class Insecta; order Coleoptera; family Elateridae; genus Ctenicera; species Ctenicera cuprea. The sequence continues at coordinate 66,241,698 of OY284487.1, read as the reverse complement.
TGGCGCCCGAGAATTTCCCAGCGATTATACGCATAAGCAGCCGTATAATCCCGCCCACAACAAAATACAAGTTAACTACCGGACTACAGAGTTGCCAAATAGGCAACTGGGGAAAAGAGCGTCGCAATTGGTAAATATTACCGCATTAAATTTTCAGTAATGTATTTCAGCTTATTACTAGACTTACCTGTGGTACTTCCTCATTATCAGATTGCCTCTCAACTATTTCTGAATTATGTTTACGATCAAATTCAAGACTAGCTGATAAAATCATTATCACTCGTTTCAGCATCATATTAGGCGTTTTGTGAAAGAAATAATAATACATCTGAGTGGTATCCAGAAGCACTTGATCTCCAGAAAATCGTATACTACGGTACCACCAAGTACCAACCTGAAAGTAGTTTAAAAGAATTATCGATAGCAATACAAATTATGTTAAATTAGTATACATTCGTTCGAAACAATTTTCGGTAATTTATTTGTTAATTATTGTTTCATACTAAAAATTACTTGTTTTAATAATAATAATTCAAAACCATTAAACATTAAAATTAAAACAAATTAATACACAAGCACAGTTGTATCAAAGTTAATACTAACCACAACTGGAAGAGCAACCATAAAAACCAAAGCGTATAAACCAAGAACCCACACACTGTTTTCTTTTTCAACTATCCAAGACGGTAAAGCAATACCAAAACTCATAGCACCAGGTCCATCAGGATTGCCATATTTTTCCCAATTCTTTCGTGCTTCTTCATCTGTTAGAGCCTATAAAAAAATAACAGATGCATTTAAACGCAATGTGCAGACAAAAATCTTAGTACAAGTTGCTAGAAAAATTATTCCACGTATTAATTGCAATTTTTTTTATCACCATAGAATTTTGTTTTCGGTTTTAAAACAATTAAATTAACTTACTGCTTAAACCAATGCCTATTATATTCGGTATAAGTATAAAGTTTTGTAAGTTTACAAAAAAAGTATTAAATCAATTCATTATGAAAGCCGAGTTTAAACAGAACTTACTTGATAAGCTTTCGATAACTTCATAAATTCTTTTTCATCTCCAGTTTCTTTATCAGGATGCAAAATAACGGAAAGTTTTCTGTACGCTCTTTTAATTTCTGCTTGACTAGCACCAGGGGAAATGCCCAAAATTTCATATGGGTCAAAATTAGCCATTTCATAATCAAATTGTGATACTTTGTATGCTAATAGTCCTAATAACACCCAACCTCCAATTATCAGTAATTTTATCATTAAATGCTTTGGTCCTCGCCATGGATCTGCAGATTTTAAAAGTTGTTTTTTCTTTACACATCCTGGACAACGGCATTCTTTAGTTTCCTCTTCTGGATCTACACAGAAAGTATAATATAAGTGACAATCTACTAAACGACTATTCTTCTTGGTGAAAATGAAAATCGTTTCTATATCTCTTGATGTTTTATGCAAAATGCTCACTGAAAATAATATTAAGCAGTCTGTTAATTTTTCTTCTTCGGAAAATAGAAATAAGGGTTACTTTCTGAAAGAAAATTTAGCAACGTGGATCACTCTAATGAAGTTTTTGTAACTTATGTTTATGCTATGATAAATTACAAACTTCTACGAAGTCTTTGCAACGACTATATAATACAAAAGCATCATTAAAAATAGCAAATTTCAGATCCATTACTGAACAATTAAATAATAGAATTGATAAAAAGTTATAAATTAAGCATATGGTTCTTTTAAATAAACATCTTATTCAATAGTTCTACTTCAAAATTCATAGTGTTATACTAAGCTGCATTATTTTTTAACCAATACTCTCAAATATAATATAAATTTGCTAATAACTCGTAGAACAACGGTACATTTTTTAAAGTACAGTAATTCTAACCTTGTTTGGGTTTCCGAGGCCAGTAGTAATATGTTGCTGGTATTAATATTAGAGCTAAAAACGATAGTAAAAAGTAAAAGAATGTTCCTCCGCTTTCATCGTACTGAAACTTCTGCCCTCCCATTATTTAAACATTAAATATAAATTTTTACACTAGCATGAGAACTATACGTGTCAAGCACTCATAACCTCAACTATTTTCATAGGGGCCAGGTAGCACGTGTCTCAATAACCACCACGGTAACGAAAAAATGTACAGTAAATCCTTCGAATGCTTAGACCAAAGTGTTCGGAAAAGTTTGTTAGGAATTATTAAAAAAAAAACGTTGCCCATAAAGTGGCGACTCAATTGTTTTATTATTTTATAGGTTTGTAAGGCTAGGTATAAGCCACAGATAAAAAATATATGTATAAGCTAAAATTTGGGTAAGTTTCGCATTTCACACACACACAAACGCACGCACGCACGCTCACGCATGCAACCACACAAGCAAAAGCGCATACCCACACAACAGCACGCACACAAGCCCCACCCACATATACGCACCCACACGCACGCAAGCTCGTGCAACACGTTCACTCCTGTACGCGCTTAAACATATATACACGTACGCGCGGACGCACCCACGCACGCACGCACCCGCACATACAAACGTACGCACACACACACGCACGCACGCACGCACGCACGCACGCACGCACGCACGCACGCACGCACGCCCGCACACCCCCACGCACGCACGTTCGCGCGCGCGCACACACACTCGCACGCGCGCGCGCGCGCATACACACACACACACACCCATACACACACACTCACACACACACACTCACACACACACACACACACACTGTAATATCACTTGTCCTCTGGACTCGTGATATTGCCTAGCAACAACACAATTTCCTTGTTAATAAAGTGACAGATTTATCGATAATTCTTAATTCACATGTGGTATTGCTGTTGACAACTCAATAAACCTAACTGCTATTTTGTTTGAGTTTAAATAAACTTCGTGTCATATAAAACAGCACAAACATATGGATTTTATAGGTAGGTAGTTCCCCTAATCCTGTTTTGCTAGTCAGTTTGGTAAAGCATGCCCTCTAGTGAGCAGAGGCATTTGTCTGCAAGAAATTCTGTTGTAAATATATCCGATTCATACATGTATAATACTGTATAATGTTTTGTGTAATGTATAAAATACTAAATTGTACCTTCGTATGTATTATACATATTATACATGTAACGTATAAAACTTTTTCCCTGCTTATGACTGTATGACTGAAACCTTGTAAGTGCTTTATTTTCAAGTACCAAAACAGACACACTTATCTTCCCGGGTAGGTGGTTAAGAGATACAGTCCTTTGTTTTTAATTATTGCGGTTGCGCATGCGGTCTGGTTGATAAGGGAGACGAACAACCATAGCTGGCCCATGCCCATCGAAACACTCTAGTTTTCGAGAGTTTGGGTTTGTGGTGGCGTACGCCATATTGGTAGAATATTTGCGATTCTATCCGGAAATATCTTGGTTTTTTCACATTCCGAGATAGAAAACGCTAATATTACATTTAGTATTTTATGCGAATTACTAGTATTGGTGTATATTTTGCGTAGATAGTTCGAAAAACAAGTGCAGGATTTTACTAGTTGTTTGCGAGTCGAACCTTCAAATTAAATATGGCGTGTGCAACACTAAAGAGATCTTTAGACTGGGAGCCCGTTTTGGGAGCAAGACCCGCGAAAAGGAGACGTTGTATACCATTTTGTGCAAGCCCTTCAAATTATAAGGATAGATCTGGTTCTTCAAGTAATTCCAGTGCATTCAGTGCAACCCCCACAAAGGCAGTGTCAGTTTTTCCAGACGTTGTTAGCCAAAAACTTACCCCTGGTAAGTTATTTAAAATAATTATCATTGCTTTATTGTGTTTTAAAAGAATTAATTTCTGGGGTAGTCCGAAACTTCGAGTTTGACATGTCATCAGCTGTTTTTTAGATTTTTATAACATGCAGATTATGGACAAAAGATTCATGATAAAAATAATGCAAATTATGTACATAATAAGTAAAAATATACTGCTAACAATAGCTGCAATTTTCGGACCTCTATTTTGGGGAATGATTATTTCTTTCTTAAAAAATTTTCTGGTAGTACCTCTTGTATCTAATCAGTGGTGGGGGCCTTTGTTGTTGTACTTTCTTGTATACACAGTTGTACTGCTTCACTACCTGAGAATTTTATTGAAGCACTTTTAGTTATCTATTTATATCTAAAATGGTATAGTTGCTTAAGGGAAAATAAAGAAGTACTTTCTTTTATATGTATTTAATTTAAAGTTCAGCCAATTAATGTGCTGACGTAAACACAGTTGAATTGAATCCACATTTATTACAAATCAAATTAATACGTAATTTGTTCTCTATTGAAATTGCTTAATTGAAAATACGCAATAGTACTATTAAATATTGCTAGCAGAACCCGTGGGCCATGCCCCAGGCGTATCTAATCACAGAACCATCGCGCGCCGCTTTGTTTGGGCCCGTCGTCGTCACAAAAGTTAAGACGTGGGAAAAATCCATATTTACTATATAGAAAGAAGAAAGATAGGTTGTGGTTATCACTATCTCTTATTCAGCACACTATTAATTTTATGTAAAAAATACTATAATAACAACACAGTTTTATTGGTATTGATCTGATGGATGCATTGAGATGAACGTTGTATTCATGTACAGATAATAAGTTAATGTTTATACGCAAGAGTATAAATCAGAAAAACAATTACATGTCGAAATGATTATTAGCATTGACTATACTCTTAATAATCAAAGTTATTAGGCAATATTAAAACTTGCTTGTTTTTTATTGCCGCATACTTCTAGAAGTATGGAAAGTTAGGATTTAATGAAAATTTTCGAATCTCAGATTTTAACGGAAATACACGTTTTGGGGTCAAAGGAGCCCAAAAAAGTGTTTTTTAAATTATTCTGTGGGTGCGTCCGTTTCCCTTTATCTCCAAATCCTTTGACAGATTTTTATCAAATTTGGCATGTGGAAGTTTTTATTAGTTGTAGGTAGTTCTTTGTAAGATTTTTAACCGGACCTGGACATGGAAAATAGACAAGTTTCTTCGGTATCGATTTTTTTGCAAAAACTTCTTTGAAATTTTGCAGAGTTGAGCCTGTAGAATATTAAGCTCTTCTGCATAGTCTACATGTACAATAATACCAATGCAAAATCAGACAGTTTCAACGTAAAAAAAATTGGCGAAACGGGTCGCTGGTACTTTCCCATACTTTTTACGTTTTAAATATTCCCGCGTCAAGAAGTGATGGAAATTTACATCTAATCTAGCCGGTACAAGCCCGCTGCAGACTCAAGACGTTGGTTACTTACGGGCTGCGCGCGCTCCTACGACGTGACGTGAAAGGCGCTAAGATATTTAATGCGCTCACGAATATAGTTATAACAGCTTTATTTATACAGTTATCAAAAATATGCATAGAATGAAAAATATTTAATTTAATTTAAGCTAATTGATAGGCGTAGTTAAAATTACGTACTGTCGGAAAACACATAGTTGATATTAAAAAGTATCGTTTTTTTTCTTAATTTTCAAAATAGTTGAAAATTCTCGCCGATCCTAATAAAGTACTTCAAATAGTTTATCGAACTGACAAAAGTTTATAACGATCGGCGTTTGCGGTTAGGAATAAAAAATTAATCTATTTCAAAAATTCCTAGAGGGTGTCGGAGTGCAATTTGGGAAATTAGTAAAGAACAAATTTTGTAGTTCATTGCAAGCTCTATCGGCTCAGAAAGTAAAACAAAATTGTGTGAGCAGTTTTTGAGGAAATTTGTTTTGGAAATGTCCAAAATTTTGAACAGCTAGTATATTTACAATTTTCATTTTTCCAAAAATATTTTTACATCACTTGGTTATATTTATTATAAGGGCTATCAAATAATATGATAATTTGTATTGATTGGATATTTTGTTTTTTAGTAATTGAGCATTAAAGTTATAATTTTCAAAAACTTGTAGCGGCCTTCATTTTAAAGATACAGCATTTGGAACAAAACATTTTATTTGTCTTTAGATGCACTACAACGCTATGTATTCAAAATTTTTAAACAGTGTTTAGAAAAAAATTATACCAAAAAAACAGGTCTAATTTCCGTTTCCGGTTCCGATTAATATTAGCGTCTAGTGGCTTGGTTCCAGCCGATCCTACCTCACATGACTTGCGCACCTCCTCGGCATGCAGCTGAATGTGTGAAAACCATCAAGTTTGTGGTGGCACAGATAATTATGCGGGTGTGTTCGGGTGTACTGCTTTTTTACTGCATAAGTAGTTGTGGGGTCGAATCTCGGTTGGACCCAAATTTTTTTTGTTATAGTTTTTTTTAAACACTGTTGTTGCGTTTTGCTGTTTACGCGAGGTTTAGGTTAAGAACAGTTATATTTTTAAAGAAAAAAATACGAAGACAAATTTGCATTCACTCACTGATTGACGGCATACTAACACGCAAGTCTGGTAATAAATTTAAAAAAGGGGGGATTTGTTGTTTTGTATTGTATGCAATTTATTAGCAATGAAAAAATCGGCTTTAACAATATATCACACTCGCACATATGCGAGCCAATATTGTTTGCCAAGCCACTAGACGCTAGTCCGATTAACCACCTTACAAAGAACTACCTGCATATGAAAAACTCCCACACACCAAATCTTATAAAAATCTAGAGGGTTCGAATAAAATGCGTTGGGTTTGTCTTGTCTTCTATCTAGAGAATGCAAAAGTTACGATTTTTTTTAAATCAAAAAGCGTCCATCTTTTATAAAATTAGATTTTTTTCGATTAAAAACTCACTTTACTTGATTTTTATCGCGATTTAAGTAAACTGATTTTTTTTCATATGATTTAAATAAAGATTTTAAAACCGCCAAAATTAAGTTCTTTACTTTAGAAAAATACAAATATTTATACTCAGCTGACACCCGACGACCCTGGATGATTATTCGTTAAAACAGGGTTGCCAAAAATCTCCATTTAAAAAAATCATATATGGGTGTGTGTGTGTGTGTGTGGTCTCCATAACTTCCAAACGAATGGTTCTATTTAAGTGATTTTTGGAATATGGGGATGTATCAAAAATGTTTCTGGAAAATGAAATTTAAAAAAAAATCCGACCCCGGAAGTGGAAGTTAGTTATGTTTTTTTGGTAGCGTTATTTTAGAAATAGAATTGTCTAAATCTGAAACGAGCATATTATAAAAGATTTTAGGGCAAATCCAACGCTTTTTTCCGAACTTTCTAGCTTTAAAATACAGCAACGATTTTTTTAAATTTTTTACTTTGATGGCTTATAACTCAAAAAGAGTTGGCAAATTGGGTTCAATCTTTTTTGTCGTAATAGCTCCATAGAGACACATTCTTACTGTGTACAAAAATGTTTGAAAAGATAACCTTCAAGTGAAAAATAATTTCAAAGTTGCAAATTTTCAAAAAACATATTAATAAAAACTGGACACACGGTTTTTTAAATTTTTGTAGGCTAGTAGGGCTTAGGATAAGGTACAATCTGGTTCGTGTCCCAGTCATCACAAATTCCAATCCCATTATTTAATAAAACATAAAAAATTTTGGTTTAAGCTCAATTGCTTAGGACTCATAGTAGATTAAAGTTCTCAACTCAATTTTTAGGTGCGGAAATATGGGGGGGGGGGTAATTTCTTGCTTCCACCAAATTTTCGATGTACAAAATTAGCGGACTGCAACTCCCACCAAACCGTAGTTTATGCCCATTACCAGGAGCTGGGCAAGCTACTTTAAAAAATAGCTAGTTCCTAACTACTAACTATTTTTTTTCAAAATGTAGTTAAGTTACTAAGTAACTAAGTTACTTAATTCAAAAAGTAGCTAAACTATCAACTTTTTTGTAGTTGAATTCCTTTTAAACAAGCTACTATACAAGGTGAGTCAAGCTATACGTCTTTTTTTTAGTGAGTTTATTATTAGGTATTTATGAAAAATTTTTGGTATGCAATATGCATATGTTTCGAAGAGTGCTCTACAACCTGGCGCGGTAATTTTTTTGATTCGACGTCAAATGTTGAAATAGCGATTTTCATCTGTTCATTTTTAAATGGAAACAGTACGACTTTTTTTGGCTTAGACGATGCTGTATGATGTTTACAACATGATCCTTACTGAATTTTTTCACAACTTTTACGATTCAGCCGTAAAATATGCATTCATTATGTTAGTCTAGTAGGGCGGTATTTACGCACTCGTCACCATGTTTTTGCCTAAAATAAGTAAACTGTTGATGAAACAATTGCAATCGATGGATTGGCTGTGGAGGTCCAACTGCATGGCTACCAAGATCGACCGACTTAACACCCCCAGATTTTTTCTTGTGGGGTTATATAAAATCCAAAGTTTACATTGAAGAGGCTACAATAGCACAAGGTATGGAAAGACGAATCCGAACATGTATTCGACTGATACCTTCTGATATGGTTTTGCGTTCCGTGGTATCCTTACAACGAAGATTTACTGTGTGCATAGAACGGAAAGGAAGACCTTTTGAACATTTTTTATAATTCACTGAAACATTTATAACGTATAGAAATTTTTGTTGACGTTCTTTGTGCACTATTACTTCGTTAGTTTTTCCTATCATTTCAGTTTAGGTGTTAGGTTAAACAAAATTATGATTCCGATAAATAATTGTACACTGTTAATTCCATTATTATTCTTACATTGCGTTTTATCTTGGCTCTGTTCTAGTTACCACTGCGGTTTCTAGTTTTTTTTTATTAAATTTCGTTTAGTTTTATAATCTTATATTTTCATTCGATGTTATCTTAGTATTGAAGTAACTATTATTCAATGTAATCTAAATACCTGAGCTTCTGTGGCTTTATGTTTATTAAAATAATGATTTCACTATGTATCCTGACAATCATTAAATCGTTTTGTGCAAATACACCAAAGTACGTTCCGCAGGTCCCGGCCTACTAGACTAACATAATGAATGCATATTTTACGGCTGAATCGTAAAAACTGTGAAAAAAATTCAGTAAGGATCATAATATTGTAAACATCATACAGCATCGTCTAAGCCAAAAAAGTCGTACCGTTCCATTTAAAAATGAACAGTTGAAAGTCGCTGTTTTGACATTTGACGACCAATCAAAAAACTGACTGCGCCAGGTTGTAGAGCACCCTTCGAAACATATGCATACTAAAAATATTTAATAAATTCCTAATAATAAACTCACTAAAAATAAAGGCGTATAGCTTGACTCAGCCTGTATATTTCCTCTGCGCTACTATATAAAAACTACACAAAAAAAATTAAAGAGTAATAATAATAAATACATATTGAGACCGAAACACATTCATGGCAAAAATTTACTGCTTGAATCAGCATTGCTGACAAAATTTATCAACAAATGTGCAGACAGTGCTATTATTATTCAGAAAATTTAAATTTCGCAATAATATCGCAATGATATAGGTAACTACTTTGACCGTAAAAAGAATTGAATTACCAATGCTACAGCTACCTTAATTAAAAAAAGTAACTAGAATACAACTACTTTTCATAAAAAAGTAGTTAAGTTAGTAACTAAGCTACTTTGTAGTTGACTACTGCCCAGCTCTGCTATTACCTCTATAAGCCAAAGAAATAAAACAAAAATCGTGGCACCAGTTTTTGCTCAATATTTTTTTGAAAATGTCCTAAGGTTGGAAAATATTTTCATTTCTGCAGAACATTGTGTTACCTTAGGGCTATTGTAATATCTAATTTAATTTCTATGTGTAAACCGATTTTTGAGTAATAAGGCGTTAGTCAAAATTTCGCAGCGGCCGCCGCCGCGCCGTTCTGAAGCTAAGGCGGAGTCCAATTTGTCTTAGCGCCCTCTGCCATATTCGGTTCTTAAAATCCTGATAATAAGATTTTGAAAAAAATCGTGCCAAAATATATGTCTAACTGCTATTTCCGGTTCCGGATTGTAAACAAAACGTTTTGGCCCTATGAATTTCCATTGCACCTTGGGATACCTAATTGGCTGGTGCTTATATGCCGGTGCCGTCTGACAACATATGGCCGATATAACGTCATCGTCTAACGTAGTATGCGTACTTTACCAGCAGCATACACTTTTCCTTTTTACTCCCAAGTGGTGTAATTTAAAACAAAATGGAACCCGCACGGGATTCAAACTCTTGAGCAACCTATGTCAGGCAATGCATACGCATTCTACCACTCGGCCACGGCGTCTGTTGATAGCAGATGCTAAATTATGTAACACATACACAAACTACGCGGCACCTTACCCGATGACGTTATACCGGCAGCATGTCGGCAGCTGGCATCGGCGTACTGAAATTGTTCATATTAGGTTGTTTATAATAAAATAATAGTAGTTCATATAGCACACATTTAAAAAAATTAAATAAACTTCCGATTATACTTAATTTGTAATTTCAGAATATATGGCAGCCAGCATTAAGGCGGAACTCAAAAGACTTCAGAGGCGTAAACAGTTGCAGGATAGTAGCACCGTAGACAACTCTGATGGAAGCAGCTCGGGTGGAGAGCAGTCGGAAGCATCTCCTTCACGTCCAAAGGATAGACCACTCTTTACATTCAAACAAGTATGTATTTTAGTTAAATTTTTCGTCACGGTTTCTCATTAGCGAAGGCGTAAAAACTGGCACAAATTTTACATAGTGGACTCAAGGAGTCAGAAGTATTTGAATCGTTTTAAAAATGGCCGTGAGGCTGTGCCTGACAATTCAGGAAGAGGAGGTTCCACTCCAAAAAGGCATTCCTACTGATATTTAAGTGCAGTTTATGATTGTAATAAAAAATTAAATTTATGTTTTGTACCGGTACATTTGCATTAAATTCCACATTGGTAAGTTCTTGTAATTGAAAACGTTTGAATTTTTACATATTAGTCATGCTTAAACCTATCATATATTAGTGTTAAAATATATTGTTTGTATGTTTAGGTGGGTTTGATTTGTGAGCGAATGATTCGGGAACGAGAATCTGAAATAAGAGAAGAATATGACAGCGTACTCACCGCCAAGCTTGCCGAACAGTATGATGCCTTTGTCAAATTCACCTATGATCAGATACAGAAAAATTATCAAGCTGCGCCCAGTTGTGAGTATTCCCCTTTTTTCACTCTCCCAAAAATTGGGTTAGTAAAATTGATTAAATTAGATATTTCCATTAAGTGTATTTTCGTTTGGAATTTACAGGGTGAGTCATTTAAATGTCCCATTATTATTTCCTAAACTATTGAGAATATCAAATTTTTTCTTAATAAAAGTTGTTAATTAAACTGCTGCATAATTTTAAATTATTACCAATTATACTAGGTGTTTAGTTATGCCTGTACAGCATATCACTTTGTTATTTTAAATTTAATACTCAACTGTGTATGTACCCTTTGTAATAATCTGCTCTTTTGGACATACCGCTGAATACTTAATCATGTGTTAATAGTCTGAAAAATAGTGTTGGGTAAACGGTTTTGGTATCTGAAATATTAATTTTGTAATATTAGTTCACAAATGTCAAAATTTTTGAAATAAGTCAAGTAACTTGAAAATCATTAATTTTTATTTCAGTATTGGTTTCATGAAAATGTTTAAATCGACATTTTGACGGAAATACATGTTTTAAACAGACCTGCCAGAACCCAACAAAGTGGTTTTCAAAAATATCTCTCAGTGGGTGGATGAGTGGGTATGTGCGCTCCATAACTCGCAAACGGATGGTTCTATTTTGATGAGCTTTGGAATGTGGGGGTATATCAAAAATTCATTTGGGAAATAAACTTTATAAAAAATCCGAAACCGGAAGCACAGAAATTTAATTTTCTAAATCCGAACACATAATCTGATAGAAGACCCCAGAAAAAATCTAACTTCACTTTTTTTCTGAACTTACTAGCTTCAAAATGGCGCCCGCTATCAAGAAACCAAGAAATGAAAAGGAATTTCAAAATTTTGGTAATTTTCAAAATAATATTGCTCAAAAAAAGGACACGTTTTTTATGAGCTACAGTCCGCTAATTTCTCTGTGACGACTTCTATGGATTTTTGAAAATAGAAAATTCGTACCTCTTTTATTTAATGAACGAGAGACAATACAAAATTTCTGTTTAGACTTGCTTAGATTGCTCATAATTAAAAGTCTAATAAAGTTCACACTTAATTTTTAGGTATAGCGGGGGGGATATTTCCAAATTTTTGGCGGACGAAGTTTTTCTTCTGTTTTTGGTTTTCTTTTAATCCTAAGGAATCTTTTTCCAAAAAGTCGAATTTGTTTCTCATAAAAAAAATTGTCAGTTGTAAATGACTCGGGCATGTAGGATGCTAATGCTCCAAGCAATTCCGGTTTCGGTTGTAACAGTTTGCCAGACCAGCGGAGTTAATGCTCCAGACGGCCTATTTACAATATTAACCAGCCTGTTTGCATAGCAGGGATCCAAGTCATAAAAAGTAGAGTGGCCTGAACAGTCTTTTGACGTTGTACCGTTTAATAAATGTACTTATGCAAATATGGTGAGCAACGATATATAAAGTATAGGAAAGTCCAGGCGAAGTGCTTCACTCATGTAGAATGTAAAAACTTTAATCAAGAATAAAATTTTATATTCTTATAGTTTAGGAAATAATAGTGGAGTGATGCTAAACGATTCACTTTGTATTTTCGAAAATGAGTATTTAATTTTTGTCATCTTTTAAATTTCTTGTTACAGATTTATCGTAATCCGTTAACACCATCACTCAGTTGCAAGTAGGTATGCTGTTAGAATCGCATCTTCAAGTGTCATTAGGTATTTCGTATACAATAATATACTTTATTATAATATTATACTTGTAGTTGTATCATCGTACAGAACTTAACCATCTGCCTTATTATATTGTTCTCGATGACGATTGTATATAATAATTATGTAATTGTCTATTATTATTGGAATTAATTACACTTAGTTCTGTACATACAATTTTGTATTTTCGATATGTGTATATTAATCATCATGATTTGATTGGATCATAGTAATACAAGAATGTAACTAAAGGTAAGCTACGAATAATTAGGAGCGTAATGATAATATATTAGTTTTGTATCTTGGTTTTATTCATGGTGTGCAGAACACATTGTTTAATCATGCGGTGAAAATTAAGTTTTTACGTGTTTTAGTTGTTATAATATTCAGAGATAAGTTAAAATAACAAAATATTCGAAATTGTGAATTGATCTAAAAGTAGATAAGGTGGCACAAAATGTTCTCTGCAACATTATGGCCAGTAAAGCTGTTTTTTAGATTTTAACATAAAAAAGCATCGATGGAATCAGAAAAGAAAATTGAGAATTAAGTTACCATTTTTAAATCAAAACTGGGAGTCCCCAAGGCCGTTTATGTAAAAGCTTAGCAAAAAAAGTCTTATTTATTTTATAAAGGAAGCTTGACGGTGTGGTTAAGTAAATCTACACTCCTATTGAAAGTATCCAAATATCATCCAGCTTAAATGTTTGGTATAAATTATGACCAAAAATCAATCGAAATGTGGTTAGAATATATGTAACAGCATATGGCTTTGAAACATTTGAGTAGTATAATAAAGACAAGAACAAGTTACGTGCTACTTATCCCATTTACTATTTATTTTCTTCAATATTTGTAATATCCAAAGACCAAGAACTATGATTTAATTTATATTTCTAGTAGTTGATGAAAAATCCGCTTTATCTATGGAAAAAAACCTTCATTTTCACTGAACATTTACCAGAGTATCCCCACAGGAGTAAGGTTGTTCAGAATTTTACAGTGCGTGCCGCCAAATCCGATAAGAAATTAGCTATTATTCATAGTTCTGCAATTGGGTACACTCTCGTTAAAAATGTTCAACTTTCGGAGTGTACCGTTTCCTCCATCCCTCCCAAAACTACTGCGTGAAGTTTGACTTTTTCTCATATTTGGCCGCACGTACAATACTTAAGAGCATCAACATTTCTGTGTTATATTCTGCTGCTTACAATGTTGGGTTATTTAAATTATATAGATGATGTAAAGTACTTTTTCTGAACACAAAAACAGTTGTATGTTTGGGTCGTTTAGTAATGGTTTGGATTATTTCCATGCTGACCGTGTGGGGGTCAGAAATACCATGGAAAATGCACAGCAAAATAATATTGTAATTTTGAATCTTGATAGTCTATTTTAACTAACCTAAAGTGAATTATCACCAATTTTGAAAATGACAAAACATCCAGTGTCGCAAAACTATCAAATGTGCTTTCAGCAATTGTTTTTTTTTAAACAAATAATTATGTAGGGGAGTATGCACCTAACTGCAGTTCACTAAGCGACCCCATTACAATGTTATCTGTGATGCCAAATTAGGTAATTATTTTAATTCAATTTTGTACTCTTAACAATTTACCCGATTTACATTTAATATCACTAGAACATGTTAAAAATTTAGATTACGTTGTATAAGTAGAGTGCCTTGGTGTGAATTACATGCAGGTTCCGAAATTTTTGTACCAGCAGCAACCACGGGTTCTTGAGGTCAAAATAAGTTGATTGAAGCCAACTTACTTATATACAAAAGTATCGATTGAGGCGTTCCCGTTTTATAAACGATAAACGATTTTTGTTCAGTAACTTTGAAGCTCCATAGAATCTTAAGGGTGCGTTTTTGTATATAGGTACATTGCCTTCAATCAGTTTATTTTGACCCCAAGAAAACATGATTTCTCGTTGGTACATACATTTTGGACACATCCTGTATTTATAAGTTAAAAAGTTATGACGACTTTTGTCTTTATACCGTGTGTGATTTTAGATTTTTTAAATTAGCACTGTAGGATGCACCATTTTCAAAACTGCTTAAAACTGAAATTGTGATGCCAGGGCGCGCAGCGTACACTATTCATTACAAGTTTAAATTGTCAAAGCTCGTTCCGCTTTGTAATACATAGAATTTTATCCCCCCATTTATTAGGGGTTCTAAAAGTTTTCCAAAAAAATCTAAAAAAAAATAGGCTGTACCTATTTTGATGCGGATATTAAAAAATACTAAAAATTATAGATCATCCCATTTAACATATTCAAGTCCTGTATATGTCTTGTGTTGGTAAAACTGAGAATAAGCGAGAGGAAACATTGTCTTGGCTCTTTGTAACTTAAATCTGTCATTCACATCAAAATACTCTACTTGTAACAACAAACTGCAAAAAAAATTCAAGTATACAGGGTGTTCAATTTCAATAGTATAGCATGGTTGACTTTGTTATTGGAGATGGGAAATTCCGTTAACTGGGCAGTGTTTTGCAGTTTTTCATACTGATTCATATCCACAGATTGCTATATAATTTTACTAGACACACAACTGTAGCTTCTGAACAAACAAATAAGTGAAGCTTGTTGGCCATTTTCTAGAAGGTCAACATATCAAGTTAAAATGGTATTTATTACATATCTAAAATTTACCATTATTTTTCAATAGTCCATAATTAACAAATTTATTTTTAAAACATACTTATAAAACTGCAAATTAACTCTCTGACAATTTTTGAAACCACCCGCACAACGCACTTACCGCATACATCCCAATTACACATATTAATCATTATCAAGGCTAAATTATGAAACACTTGTTAAATTTGTAACAAATTACAAACTGACATTGACCTCCTAGAAAATGGCGTGTAGCTTTAATTTGTCTATAGAAGTCATGTATGTAGAGTATTCTTTTGTCCAGCTTTCACTGAAGGAACTGATGCAAGTGATTACTCTATGGAGGTTCTGCAGTTGCTTCAGTTGTGGTAGGGAAGCAATAATACAGGCGCGCATTTTAAGAAAACAGTTATTCAGCTGATTAAATTGAGGTTAAGGTTTTATGGTTAAGGTGTGTTTGTTTATTGAAAGTGACTACTGTCGGACCGCACCGCAATTTTTTCTTTCTGCACGGTCAGACTGCAACAACAAAAAGAACGGTAACAGTCCGACCGCGCACTAGTTTTTTCTTTGGGCAAGTTAGTCGTGGCACAGTTGGAAATACAAGTGTACAGCCTTTTACTGCATAAATGGTTGAGGGGTCGAATCCCGGTCGGGACCAAATTTCTTTTTTTATTTTATTTATACTGCTTTTTTTTAAACAATGTTGTTGGCTTTTGCCATCTGGCCGAGGTTATAGTTAAGAGCAGTTATATTTTGTAAAGAAAAAATACGAAAACAAAGTTGCATTCACTCACTGATAAACAACTTTTAAATAATTGCGCATGCGTGGAATTTATAAGCAGCAAAAGGTTGACCGTGATCGAAGAAAAAATTGCTGAGTGGTCGGACCACGCAGAAGTCGCTCGCTCTCTTGTTTTTTATAAATTTTAAACTTTCAAAACGTTTGAGGTTATGATACAGAATATAGGTATGCGCACGCAAACTGATTGACTTCACTTAAATTGAAGTGATGGCAAACCAAAAGAATACACCTAATATAGAAATCTGTGTTCATATTCCCTTCAGAAACATCACAAATTATCAACCATTTAAATGGTATCTATGAACAACCGCAAAAAAGAATTTTATTCAAAATTGAAAAATTCTAATGTTTATGGAAATACTTGGAATACTTTGGCTACGAATTTAAACTGTATTATTGTTATTAGCTGTTATTAGTACTGTTTAGTCATAAAATAATAATATTTACATTTAAAATTAAGCAAAAATCTAAATAAATATTAAACTCGAGATGTGCCCTTCTAATACAGCAGTAACAACAATATATTCTAATGTCTCGGTAGCGACATGACCAAGGCTGCTGTTTCTCAGTAGAAGTCCCGGGTTCAAATCCTGGGTAGAATGAACTTTTATTAAAAAACATTTTTTGTTTATTTAATTTTCAGTTCAGCAATCAAATAGTAAAAAGAACATGATTTCAGTCGTAAATTGTAATTTTAACACTTCATGTAATGAAATAATTAAATTGATACCAATTTCATTATTATAACATATTTGAACATTAAAACTGCAGTTATGAGAATATGAAGACAGTTCAAAAATTAAATAATTAACAAAATAAAAGTTTGTCCTACCCAAAATTAGAACCCGGGCCTTCTACTTAGAAAAACATCAGCCTTGGTCGTGTCGCAGCTGTCCATGTAATTGGTGTATTAGTAACTATACCTGCTATATTATTACAATGGATATTAAATAATTCATTACATTTCTTGCTTCATGGGCAATCGCCGTGGAACAATTATGTTTGGCTTTTGTTGTGACCAGTGGTACTCATTTTAACACAATTAAACAAACCGCAGTTGGAAAATTAAGATCCGTAAATATAATTTGCTTCATAAAATCAGCGTTTTCTGCCATTTCATTGACAAACCATCTGCAAAATGAGAATCTATGAAAGTAATCATTTAGTTGTAAAGTTTGTGCTCAAAATTGCACTATTTAATTTGAGGCACCCTGTAAAGTTTCAGTAAGAACGATTGCTATCCATAAATGCATATTGATAATGTGAGACACAAAGACAAAATTCTCTGTTGTATTAATTTAAATAATAATTCCTTATATTTAAAAGAAATATTTATTATAAACAACAATAACAAGGCATATTTTTAGCAGCTGGAAAGTTAACACCAACTAGTGTAATGTCTTGTTTTGGTTTTTGATGGTTGTGTTGTTTTAAAATTCGACAATAATTTTTAGTGCAATTGAAAATTAATTTTTGTTTGTTTTTATAATTAACTTAAAAGTTGTTTGGAACCAGCTAAATTGCATTAAACTCGAGTTGTATAATTTTTATATAGAACATAAAAATTTGTTGGTGTATCATTGCTATTGTACTATTAAAAGTGGAGTGTCCAAGAATTTACATTTAGAATAAGAGTGTCATGTACTAATTACTATGATAGGTTGTTTGGTTTAGCAGATGTTTTTTTTAAATATGTTGTCATTTGTCTGCACACACATTAAATGCAAGAATTAATTGATTCAAGTAAGGCTATTTCAGTTTATTTTTAAGTTCGAGCTTTACTTCGTTGAAGTTCATTCTAATTTATTGTAAATAAAACAATTCTTAACTTGAATTGGGTATTCAGAAAATAAAATTGCCAAAATTATAAACAAAACAAATAAATGTAAAATAACTTTTAAAACAACAAAAACATTTTGAACACTTTGTTTAATGCTAAAGAAAAAACAGACAATTTACTAAATTCAGGCATTTACAAATTAAATTGCCCCCCGCACTGTAATTCTGTTTATATTAGACAAACAATTAGAAATTTTGATATTATGTACAAGGAACACATAGGTTGTTATAAAAATAAACACCCACATAAATCCAATTACGTTAAACACTTACTAGAACACAATCATTCAATGACATCTAATAACACCAAAATGTTTACACTTTTGTGATGATAAACGTAAATTGGATATACTAGAAGCATTTAAAATCTGTACCTTTAATGAATTGATCTCCTTATAATAAGGCTAAATTAAAAAACTTGTTAAAGGTAAAAATTGTTTTATTTACAGTAAACCATTTCAGTTGTTTACCATAATGAGAAATACTGAACTTTAAAATACTTTTAACAATAGAGAAAAAAAGTCATAAAGTAGAATAACATTAAAACTAAGCAGTTTTCTTGAATTCAGCCTAAACCGATAATCCAAATAAAATGCCTTGTTTACGGGAAAACTGTTTAAAATGCTGCATAGCTAATAATATAGACCCATTGATACATTATTTATTATTTTTTTTAGTTTTATCATTTTTCTACAGGTAAGCAAGGGTGTGGTGGACATCCTTTATTAAGCCTAACTTGTAGGTTTTATACTGATTGTTAATTATTTTCGTTAATGTCAGTCTTGTCATAGAATTAAATAATTACTCTTAAGCTCGCATTAGTTATTTGATTTAAGATGATGGACATTATTTTTGTTTTATCGAGAAAAAAAATTGTTTATTAGTGTGTAAGAGACCGATGAAGTGTGATTGAACCGAAACAATCCTTACCTCTTAAAAAGGAGGCATATATTGAAGCTAAGGTTACTTTAGCATTAACATAAGTTAATATTTGCCATATTGTGATGGTGGTGTTTTGTAAGCTATTGAATGTCTGATTGCTCTGTTACTAACTGCTGTTAATTATTATTTGGGTTCTGCAAAAATACCATTTAGAGAACGATACCAGCACATCAATTAAACATATTTATATTTACAGCTTAGATATAAAATATGCATATGTTAATTTTATTATAAATTGTAATTTGTAAATCTGCAAATTGTGTTAAATATAGGTATGCCATTGATTCAATGCTTTAATTTTATCTTGCACCATTTAACTTACCGTTAACATCAAGCTACTATTCTAGATAGGCAGTGACAGGCCGATGTTGAGATTCTGGCAGTCTGTTGTTACGTGTAGGTGAAGATGCGGGGTAAGGGAGTTGGGAGCTGGTTTACCTTACGTGTTTGTTTGTTTGTCTGTTGTTGACAATTCTTTTTAAAGAAATCAGAGAAACAGATGGAGGGTTTCAGTACTTATGAATGTACAGAGATCCCACTTGTGCTAAAATTTATGAAAAAACGCGAATTGTCCTAAAACTGTCCTTAAATTTGTTTTGAAGTCCCAAAAGTCCTAAATTTATACTCTTCTTCGATATTTTTTTTTGTGGTTGATGACTTATTGTAGTATTTAACAATGTTAATTAAAATTTATTATATCAGTAATTCGAGGGAAATAAGCTTTAAAGAAATCCAAAACAGGAAGTGGAAAACGAATTTTCTAACTCTAAAACTGGAATCCTATAGAACACTTTAGAACAAATCCAACGTTTTCTCCCGAACGTTGTAGCTTGAAAACGGCAGCTGTTACGACTTTTTGAATATTTTGACTTGAGCGCCTATTCACTCAACAACAAGTTGACAGATCGGGTTCAAATTTTTTATCATAATAGTCCTTAAGGGACACCATGTTACTGTGCACAAAAACTTTTGAAAAGCTGAAGTGAAAAGTATTATCCATACATATATAAAAGCTCAAAGGGTATTTTTCTCCGGTTTCTCAAGCAGCTACCGCTTCACCAATTTGGACCATTTTTTTTTTCAATGAAAGGTCTCTATCCTCAGATGGAACATGAAACATTTTTATTCTACGTCAATTTTTCAATAATAATTATTTTAATTTATATGTCTGCTAAACGTGCTTTACTTGAGGCGACATCTACTCCAACGCCGCGTCTCCTCATGATTTTTTGCACCTTTTTCTAAAAGTTTTTCAGAGTACCTGATCGTTTTAATTCACAAACTTAGGTTTTTTTGGATGCCCAAATAAAGGGTTTAAGCAAAAATTCCATTCTTGAGTTATTGCCCTCTACACTGCCTATTTTTACGACTGAACTATAATGTTTTGAATTGATTGTGTGGTATGCACATGGTGAAACATTATTAATAAATATTTAACTATTAAAAAATTAATAGCTTATTAATAAAATAAAGGCTTGGTAATTGTTTCACAATTTGTGAACTATAATGTGTAACTACTCGTACATTAAAGAGAATTTTACTATTTGAATAAATATGACTGAAAGAAGCTTGTCCAACAGTAAATATTATTTACTTGAAAATTTAATTTTTGATTGTAGTATTCACGAAAAGCACTATACATAAAAAAACAAAAATAAACACCTGTTTGTAGCACAATTTTCTTTAATGTCAAGAGAAAAAAACGAAATTCTTTATAACTACAGTATAACAATAATTTAAACATTCTTAAGTTCATAACAATATACATAATATTCTGTAAAATAATTAAAGTCTTTCACTTTTATTATATTTCCTTTAAATGATGCAAGAGCTAAATTTGGGGCAGATCTTACTGAGCACAAAGAAATATATTAATGAGCATAAATTTAGCTTACTTTTATTTAATCTTGGAATTGACAAAATATTAACCAAATTCCAGATATTCTAGATTATTTTTTAAATTTTAATATATAATTTATAACTCGAATTTCTTAAAAATTTTGTATGTATGTGTAAATATTGCACTTAACCAGAACAATTAAAAACATTCTATAATCACTTCAATTGCATCAAATACTTTAATTATTAAATTATACAGTAATGGAACCCTTTAACTTTGCATTATAATTCTATATTTAGATATTAACTTAGTTCTACCAAATAAATATAATAACTTTGGTAACACAGCAGACTTCCTATTATCATTCATGTAATGGAGACACAGTAACACATGTGTTCTTTGTACATACATTATGCATAAAAATAAATACAACAATTAACTAACATTCCTCTATATAGTTTACTAGCTTATTAACTATCTGAGTCTTATAATTCGAGTTGATATAGATCTTTAGATTATATTTTATTCATTTCTGTAATAAAAACTTAAAGGAGTAGTATAAAAGTAAAGCCATAAATTTCGATTTTA
The DNA here is from genome assembly GCA_958336395.1 of Ctenicera cuprea. Taxonomy (NCBI): domain Eukaryota; kingdom Metazoa; phylum Arthropoda; class Insecta; order Coleoptera; family Elateridae; genus Ctenicera; species Ctenicera cuprea. Next base: position 66,220,281 of record OY284487.1, on the reverse strand, counting down.
ATTTCTTCTGTAATAATTACTAAACACCTACTATTTCGGCCTTATTTCTGTGTTAGTTATTTACAAAGTAATTATGTAATTTCAATAACATACACCATGTAAGTTTTTAAAACCACCGTTAACAGGTTAGATGTTGTCCACATTTTTGCCGTTTATAAATCAAGACATTATTATTTTATTTCTCCTTAAAATAATAACTCTGTTGTGAAGTAAGAATTTTAAGTTCATATAGAAAAACCTCCACAATGAAGAAACGCAATCCCATCTCCTTTGTATTGTTTTTGGTGTGGTAAGGAAATAAGTTTGCAATGGTCGATATCACGTAAACTATTAAAACACTTTTTGATGGCAGTAAAATAGAAATTGTTTATCTAGATTTTTTATGGATGTTATGGATGTCCTAAGGGCATCTTATGGACGTCTATACGTGAAATAGCTATGGTATTCTTGAGGACATACTGAATGTATACCTTGTACTATCTGGGAAGTTATTGAATTTCCCGTCTAAACATCAATCTTACCAACTAGTGGTATATTCAATTAAGTACCGTCTTGGGATGTTAAAAAGGCATTGAAACAACCAATATAGCACAAAGATGTCTGTAGATCGTTTTATGGACACCTTTCATGTCAATAGGACATCCACTTTAGATCCTGAGGACATCTTATGGACGCCCATACGTGTCACAGGTATGGACTTCCCGACGACATCCTCAATGGATATCTTGTGCTATCTGGGAAGTCATTGGCTTTCCCATCTAAACACAACCCATATACAAAAAGAATGTCTATACGATGTTTTGTGGCACCTTTTCACGGATGTTTTGGATGTCTATACAAAATTCACTTTAAATTCTGAGGACGTCTTACGGACGACCTGCAATCGTTCTTCTATCAATCTATCACATCAACAAAATTATTTAAAATTTTTACCTTTAATAATTAAATAACGTCTTTGTATATCAGTAAGTAACAAATAATTATACCAACTAAGTGTTTTAATATTTAGTTCGTAGAATATTCTAAAAAATACCACTCGTTGATTAAAAATTATCGAAAATTCTGTCTTTCATTGACGAACTCATTTGTGTTGATGCAAGGCAATATCACACCTCCTTCGAAGTCGGGATATTTCCTAGCAACAACATAATTTCTTTTTCAATAATTTACCATCTGAAATATACCAAACTTTCGTACTTGTAATAATAGACATCTTAAAGCCCATCTTAAAAATAATCTTAGAACTCAAACAAGAACATCATTGATGTGTAGATCAAATAAATTAACTATGTATAATAATGGAACGGATCATTAGCAATCTCCTCCACTTTTATTATTTGTAGTTTTTGAGTGAGATTTGAGCAAGTTTTTGATATTTTAAACTAGTCACCAATCTGGAGGGTGCTATATACAAAAGAAGCTACAAAAAGAGATAATAAATCTAGTTCAATAATTATATCACGATGCTACCTGCCTTACAGAGTTAAAATGGGGAGTGTATCTTTTTTCCTTGGTATTCAGTACATCTTATACTCAAATATGACAAAGATAAACAATATGCAGCGTGAAATAAAATGGAATTTACGCTACAGCATAGACTTTTAAAGCAAAGACTATGAAAGTATACAGTCCTTGCTTGAAGATTTACACTCTGCCGACGATATTTGTTAACAAGTGCATGTTAATATTTGTTACTACTAATAATATTTACAAACTTGTGTACTTTGTAACTTTTAATTGGAAATAACACAGCAGCAAAAAGGCTGGAACATTCACAAAAAAACTTAAATGAATATGATAAACTTACAACCCAAAGACAGTCCAAAAAAGAAATGGCTTCTATATTTGATGTTTTACATTAAATGTTTTATATAAAAACATTATAATGCCATATTTTATTTAAATAACAAAACATTGATATGTTTTCGAAGAACACATAATCAGGTAAGTATGTATATGTTTTGGTTATTACCAATTTTTACTATAAGCGTTTTCCGAGTTTCTAATAATTTATATTGCAATAAATTACATGCATCGCACTAAAATTTAATAGGCGTAGAAATATATTTTTGTTTTTACATAATTAGAAACAAATTGAGGTGTCCTAAACTAGGAAAATAAACTACTATCTTTAAATAAATATAAAGTAACCTACCAAATTTATAAGAAAGTTGAAATTTAAGAATTTTTTACTTTTGTTTGTAAATGAAATACCCGTATTTTTTAACCATCAAAGCTGAAATTAAATTTTCTTTTAATATGATGTAGAATTTTCTATATCAAATATAAAAATTTCGGATGTGGTATTAAAAAATGCAATAATATACAGGGTGTTCTATTAAAAATAACAAAGCAATCTGCTCTTGGGGCATAACTAGACACCCAGTATAATTCGTAATAATTTGAGGTTATGCAGCAGTTAATTATCAACAACTTTTATTAAGAAAAAAATTTGGTCTTTCTAATACTTTAGAAAACAAAAGTGGGGTGACACTTAAACAACTCATCCTGTATTACAAATACAATGAAATGAATAAAAGCATTGATAGATTGTGAATTGTAGGAAGTTTCCCTTTCAGATGCAATGTTGTTTTTTCATTTAATACAGAAGAAATGTTTTTGTATTTTAACAACTACACGTAATATTAAAACAAAAATTGATATAAATAAGGCTTTAGTTTTATACTACAAATTTACAACGATTTTAGTTATCACCAGATAAGCATGTACAATGCTTTATTAACAAGTGTTTAATGCAAATTCTCATAAGTGTAAAATCATATTTATAAAAAGAAATTAATTCAAAATTCTTTGATCAAAACGCTTGAAAAGTCTGTATTTAAAAATAAGTAGGCACTTGCATAATTGTATGAATATAGAAGTTTTGCAATTACAGAGTACTGTAATTTAGTGTGGGCAAAACCCTGTTCAATCAGAACACAGTTCAAAGCGTATAAGATTGTTAGAATTTATGAATATGTTTATTATATTTCGTGTTCACAATTGAATAGCGATGCACAATTTTTTTTTTTATTGCAACAAGTAATAACAATTGTTTTAATAATTTGGCATTACAAGTTCATATTAGCCTATAGGTACTTTATTTTTAAATATTAGAAAAATCAGAGCAAGTCGTGATTTGAAAATAATTTAATAGGGTACTTTGTATTTTTTTGTACGCCGCCTTTGGTTTAAGCGGATGGTGCGATCCGTGCATTCTTCTTACTCTCTTTTGTGTTCATGAACAAACAAACATAAGAGAAAAAGCGACAAATGCAAAGATCACACTGAACGCTTAAACCGAATGCAGCTTAAAAATTACTAAATTAAACAATATATCAATGTCAAATATCAGATATCTTTAACATTGTACTTTGGTAACTTGTCCATCTGCTATTTTTTGAATTTTAAATTTCAATTTACTGTAATTTAAAATGCGAAAGGTTAAGAAATTAGCTCCAGGCATCAACAAAAAATGGACCTATCACTTTACAATAAAAAGTTCCTAGTACAGGGCGAGTCATTCACAAAGGCAATTCAAAAGCGAATATAAATATGCACTTTTATATACAGTGACCGGCAAAATGTTTAATTATACGAATCGCTTCTGCATCTCAGATAACCTAAAAATTAATTTAGAAATAGGTCATAGACTTCAGATTTGGCGGAAAATTATTTAACGAATTGGCGGAAAATGGCCTTATTTGATAAAATATCAATAAAAGGTTATTAGAAAATATTGTTTTTAATAGTATATTATTATATGAGCGATTATGACAGCCATTATTCACGAAGATGATGTTTGAGCCCACGAGCCGCAGGCGAGTGGCGCAAATCATCCGAGTGAATAATGGCCATAATCGCGAATGTGATACTATGCTTTTTCTACACCTATTGAACAAATAAATTAGACTCGCTTTAGTGGTTGAATTATTAGTTTGCGCAGATTGTAAAACGTAAACAAGCAATATGGCGATACACTTGGCTGTCACGCGAGTCGATTGTCAGCCGCAGCAAGAGTTGATCGCGGGCGATTTAAAATATCATCGAATCAGCGAAACAGTGATTTTTGAATTTGTATTTGTGATTGGTCGGATACAGTGAATTATGAATCCATAATTCACTACAGTGATTTATAGGTACGATTTTTCACGAAAAAAATGCTAATAATTATCATATAATTAATAGGTGTAGAAAAAAAATATTTTTATGTTAAGTTACCAAATCCCCATTTTTTCCTTGAAATGAATTGATTGCAGTGAAATTTGTTTCATTTGTTAGGTCATAATCGAACACAAATTTTGGATTTCGCACACTTGGAACAACTAATTAGAAAGAATTAAAAGGAAAAATGAGGATGTGGTGATTTAACACAAAAATATTTTAAAAAATGCCCTATTTTAAATTTATTGATACTTTCTTCTAATATTTTTGATATTTTCTCAAATAAGGGTATTTTTCGACTTTTTATTTAATTTTTTGGAATTTCCCGCCGAACCTGAAGTCACGTGACCTATGTCTAACTCAATTTTTAGGTTATCTAAGATGTTGAAACGATCCCAAAAATAAGTTATTGCAAAATTCCAATAACAATTTTCCCTATATTTGCAAACATTTTGCCAGTCACTGTATAAGGTTTTCTATTAAAAAAAACTATAGGGGAAAGGGTTGTACCTTGGGACGGTTTTACCTTGGGACAGTTGCTCTGGAAATCCAACCACTCTAGCGGTAACTCTCAGAATTACATGTTATATTGGCAACCCTGTCCTTTCTTTGCTCATCAAGTTATTTCAGTGTCAGTCATTGTTCGAAGCTTTAAGTGTCAGATTATCGTTCTCGTACCTTGAAAGTAAAATTTTGCTGCAACTTCCAGATCGTATACAAACAAGGTAAGCATTATTATTGACATTATCCTATGTAGTACTGTCGCAGCATTATTTAAGCAAGCAATCTATGCAAGAAGTTGTTGAAACGCAAATTTTTTAGAGGTTAGAAAATTTATTTTGTGAAAAGTGTGCTTAGTTACACCTTAGGACACTTTTGTGGTTGCACCTTGGGACGTGTCCCAAGGTGCAACCAACTACTTCATCTGCAATTTCACCAATGTTTGTGCAATTTTTCAGATGGGCAGAAGTGCTACAGGGAAAAAGAGGACAAAACCAGATGCAGAAATTATAGAGGCAGCTGCCAATGATGTTATCACACACAAACGACCTATACGAGAAGTAGCGAGAGTTTATGGTTTGTCAAAAAGCACCCTTGGCAGGCACATCAAAAATTACCAGTTGTCTGGTCAAACTAATTTTAAATACAAAGCCAACAATGCGACGCAAAAGGTCTTCACCACTGAACAAGAAGAAGAACTTCTCTCTTATACTTTAAAGGCTGCGCAATGGAACTTTGGCGTGACCGTGGACGAACTGAAGAAATTAGCTTTCCAATATGCCGCAGCAAACAACATCAAGTATCCAGAAAAATGGAAAGAACATGAATCCGCAGGGAGGCAGTGGTACCGAACTTTTCGTAATTCATATAAAACCAGAATATCTCTTCGAAAACCGGAGTCTACTAGCCTAGGTCGAATGGCCTCTTTCAACAAACCAAATGTTGAAATATTTTTTGGAAAGCTCCGAGAAATCTATGAAAGGTACTCCCTACAACCTCAAAACGTGTGGAACCTTGACGAAACGGGTTGCTCTACAGTTCACAAACCGTCACGTGTCATTGGTGACATAAAGGCCAAACAAATTGGAGCAGCTACTTCAGGAGAACGTGGAATCAACGTTACAATGATTGCCAGCGTTAATGCTGTAGGAACATTTATTCCCCCAGCCATAATATTTCCTCGTGTTCATTACAAGGAACACATGATTAACAATGCACCACCTGGTACCTTGGAATGGCAACTTCTAGTGGATGGTCCAATGCGGAACTATTTGTGAAATATCTCAAGCACTTTATATCTCTGGTGAAACCTTCTTGTGGCAATGAAGTGTTGCTCGTTATGGACAATCACGAAAGCCACATTTCATTGGAAGCGATAAATTTGGCGAAAGAAAACGGTATCGTTTTCCTGACGTCCCCCCCCCCATACCAGCCATAAGCTGCAGCCATTGGACCGGTCTGTTTTTGGCCCCCTCAAAACCTATTATAACAAAGCTGCCAAGGATTGGATGATCAGCCATCCCGGAAAGCCGATTTCTATTTACGATGTCTCATCATTGTTGGGAAAAGCATTCCCTCTGGCATTCACTCCAAATAACATCACCGCGGGATTCAGGGTTAGTGGCATCTGGCCATTCAATGCAGAAGTGTTCGGAGACGACGAGTTTTTACCTGCTGAAATGACAAACAGACCATACCCTGCAGCAGCAGCAGTTGAAATCCCATTGCCAGATGCACCTGAGGAGAGGCAAAATATCACAGAACAATCAAAAGACACACTTTCGACAAGTCGAGCATTGGAAACATCTGCAGCTGTGACTCCGGAACAAATTCGTCCATTTCCCAGAGCGCCACCTAGGAAATCCTGTGGTAGAGGACGAAACCCTGGGAAGTGTATGATTGCTACCGACACGCCAGAGAAGCAGAGAATTGAAGAGGAAAAGAGTAGAAAAGGCAGTAAGAAAGGTAAGTTATGCCCGAAGAAAGAAGTTGCTAAAAGAGTTGTGGAATTTTCGTCTTCTTCTTCTTCTGATGAAGAATTACCTGAGCTTGGCGATAGCTCAGGAGGGAGTCGATTCTATTCTAGTTCTGAAGATGAGGATTTCTCTCATTTCTTTCCATCTAACGAAGGTCCGCTGAGTTACTCCAAAGGTAGTTGGGTTCTAGTTAAATTTCAAATTGCCGGTAAAATACAGGAGATGTTTACTACACTGGATTAGTAGTAGAACAAAACAAGACTGAACCAGATGTGACCATAAAATTTCTCAGAAAGCAAAGAAGCCATTTTGTATTTCCAAGCGTTGACGACATCAGCAGTGTTAATCTATGCTGTATAGTGAAAGTATTGCCAACTCCAATAATACGTCGCGGGTTTCATTTCTTCAACATTTCATTCCCACAGGAGCTTTATTTGAAATAAACTGTATTCAATAATAATTATGTTTAACATATTTTCATAATAAAAAACATTTACTACTCAAGTCCTGCTTCATTTTCACATCATAAAAGCTATGATGTTCACATATTTACCATGTCCTAAGGTAGAACCAACGCTGTCCCAAAGTAAAACCGCAGGTTGTACCTTAGGACAAAGATCACCAACTGATTAAACGATGAGTAGTGGTGTACGCTTTGGTGATAGCAAAAATGATTGTTAGCTAACAGCTGCCTACAGTTGTAGCCTCTGCAGGGCTAAAAGGTTATTGTATTCGAACGAATGATGTCAGAGCAATAATTAAAAAAGTAAAAAATGTCCCAAGGTACAACCCTTTCCCCTATATACAGCTATCCATGAATCTTGAAGAAAAAACATAAGTTTGGTATGCCATTCTTATACGGAACCCCCTGTATACTTCAGAATAATTGTATAATTTAAAACTTTATTTGAAACATTTTTCTATATTTTAAACGGTAAAAAATACCAATCACCGCAACCTTGTTGACTCGCCCTTCATAAAATTATGTTTTTGCTAGCTTAAGTTTGTTTTATTTTTTATTTTAAAATAATAGGAAAATTGTGAAAAAACTTTAGGGTTCAAAACTCATAATATAATCTTTAAGTGAATTAGGTAAATTTAATTTGTTCAAATAAAGTCCGGGTTTTCGATCTAAACAATTGTGAATCTCAACACGACATATTTGTTTCAGACTTCTAGGTCTTTTGTATAAGTCTCTAATAACACAAGTTAATGGTTCTGTCATCCTATCAGGTACTAAACTCAGCTGTTGAGTGTGTAAAATTTTTAAACATTCAAACAAAGGTTTATGTTTCATCACTAAGTAAAACAGCATGATAATTTTGGCAAACGACATCTTGGGATCGGTGACTACATTTTCTTTTCGAGATACTAACATAATATAATAATATAAAATATAATTTTTACTTTTCCACATGGATTGTGAGCGTTGTAAAGGATAACTTTTTATTGCTTCTGAGATATTTAATCTCAAGTTTGGATTTGCACCATACTGAATCAAAGTAAGCGTAAGATCGTAAATGTAATCTATGTCCTTGCAATCACGTACATTCTGAATCATATCCATACACGACTGCAGTATATGTTGCGTTCGATTACTAACTCTGACGTTTGGATCTAGTCCGTACGTAAGTAATAGGATTAGAAGATTCTTGATAAATTCAAAGTTGAGTTGCTTTTGCACATCACAGTTTAATGTTATATTCTCAGATACAGTAAATACTAATATATGTAGAGGAGTGAGATTTTCGCGATAACTGCAGTTTGGGTTTGCCCCATATTTGAGAAGAATGCGAATACAGTTCAGGTAGCACACCTAAATAACACCACAGCATTAGTTTATTATTTATACTTACAATACAATCTATGGAACTAACAATAATAGTTATTTGAGATACAACTTGAACTTATAAGTCGCCGTTTAGGCAAAGTAAAAATTTTAACAATGAGAAAAATAAAGGAAGAAAAACCAGTTTTAAAGAATAACAAATTTTTTGTATTTATACTTTGGTATTTTATATTTTCCTTTGAATTTTATTTTTTCTTTTAAAATTTCTTTAACAAAAATTTGTTTAAATTTATTTTTCTCTATAAGAGATTGTTGAAAATTAAACTTTTCTTTATTAACAATTTTTTCACAACTTAACACTTAAAATTGAACAGGTTTACTAATGATGCACATAAGTGGTGTCTTGGAATACTTATTCGTTCATAACTAACTTTCTCCCTGCAAGCTTACTGCCCATTTTCACCCTCTGCAGAGATTACCGGATGAACACGAATCTGGTAGATTCAAATTTATAATGATGCCAAAATAACAAGGATACTAAACAGAGGTATTTGACAACATTGAGCTGCATGTTGGCTGCACATGAGCTCGATGTTGTGTGCTCGCTTTTTAGTTGTTGAATTTGAATGTCGGATGCCGATTTTAAATGTATTGCCATATATCTATATATTAAATGCGTTGAGTGTTAGCTTTTAGTGGTGGGAGTAAATAGATGTAGTAAAAAAGCAACATATTTTATAGTTTGTGGTCTAAACATTACGAAAACCTCATGTTTGTTTCATGCCGCTCTGAGAACAAATCGGTCAGTTTGTTTAATATTGAGGGCGGAGTAAGAATAATCAATAAAACAATTGCTACGTGTACAGTGCTTTAACGCCTATTTACTTAGAAACGAGTTGATATTACAATAGCCCTAGAGGAACAAAATGGTACTATATAAGACAAATATTTTTACAAAACGGTGAAGTGAAAGTATTTTCAAAAATTTGGACATTGCCAAAATACAGCTCAAGATGGATGGTTACTATTTGTTTCGTGTTCCAGTTCACTAATTTTTATGTGAAACCTATGAGATTTAAAAAATTCATATCGCTCTCTAATAAACGGAGCACAATTAAAATTTTTGTTTAAGTTAAAGTGCTCATGAATAATAGAATAAGATTCAGAGCTTAGTTTTTAGATGTAGCAATATTTTGGGGGGTTAATTTCCTCTTCCTCCTTTAATTTCTGTTTTTATTTAAATCCCGAAGAATCTTTTTCCAAAAAAAATCAATTTATGTACGATAATTAAAGCAATCTCTATATAATTCAAAAAAAGCGGTGGAGCGTAGCCCGTGGGTTCCGCTGGTTTATATAATTGAATAAGTAGCGGTAAGGGCCGTTCAATTAGTAACATATATTTAGCCAAAGCTGTACGAATTTAATTGTAGTTAGGAAGTAGTAATTATTAGTTTTACTACTAACAGGTAGTATTTTGTAGGTGTGAAATATATAAAATTATTATTTAAGTTGATGCACTTAAATGGTTTTGTTTTTTAAGTTTGATAAAAAACAAGAAACGTGACTTTCTAAAATCGGTATTTAACATTCAAATCCACAGCATCCAACATGTAGCGCATGCAACTTTGTCAAGTAGTACAGAGGCCAATAACCTTTTATAGACAAAAATAAATTTTAACAAAGGAAAAGAAATTTTATTCACGAATCAGAATTTTTTAAATAATAAAGAAAAACGTTTTATTTTAAAGAATGAGAAATTTTAAATAGAGAAAAAGAAAATTAAAAGGAAAATATACAATAGAGAAGAATAAATAAACAAAATTTCTTTTTCTTAAAAACAATATTCTCCCCCTTTAAGAAATTTTATTTTTTGTTAAACTGTTTTCCTATTTTCTATACACAAGGTTTTTTTTTCTTTAAGAAATTTTACGTTTGCTCTAAAACGTGGCCCATAGATACTGAAAGCAAAATTATGTACAAAATTTTTTTAATTAAAAAAAAACTCTAAAAAATGAACTATTTTCTATAGCAACTGTTAAAACGTGCTATTATTAACTAAAATTAGAGGGAAAAGTAGCACTTTACCATCAAGCGTAGATAAAGTAGTACTTTAACAGCAAGGATAGATAAAGTATTTTTTCTATTTTGGTTCTTTACTGACTACTTTATTCGCGATTCCAAATAAGAAAACGCTACCTGGTGGCTGTATGTGCAAACTGTGCTAGTCATAACCGCCTGTCAAAGCGTCAAGCGTACGTTTAGTAATGAAATAATTTTTTAATTCACAATCAACTTAAATAATAATAATAACGTATTTGTTTAGCAAAACAATATAACAAACCACTAAACAACAAGGTACACTAACGGCAAACGTCAAAACAGTTATGACTTGCTCGTCACGTGACGCGGTACAGCAGCGCCCCCATCGGTAGTCGAAATCGCCAATGAAACTCATTTGGATTTCATAAAGCAACTCCTAAAAGAATTCAAAATTTTATTTTGTTAGGTTGGTGACAACCATGTGACAAGAAAACCTTCACGCGTTATAAACATAACCTTCAAATTGTAAGTTCTAAAAAAGATTATTTAGCGTATTTTCCGCTACTTTGCGTAGCTCGGGTGGGGTGCAAGATAATTCTTCTTCCATCTTATCTTCAAATCTTAGGTATTTTAAAAATTAAATCACTTTCAAATTGTTTGTCTAAATTTTAATTTGACAGTAGTTTGAATTGTATGAAATTACTAAATGTCACCAACAGCCACATATCAAAAACAAAAACCAAATTTTCCTAATCGATTAAATTTTTAAATTAAAATATAAAATTTTTAACTTTTTTGGACCAAAATAGAAAAAATAGTATAAAATACACGTTTCATAAGACATTTAAGCGCACTTGTCCATTAGAAAACTCGCCGCAAGCGGCTCGTTTTCTAACTTGGACGCGTGCTCTAAAATCATGGCTTATGAAACTTGTTTTTTAATATACTATTATTTTTTTTTCTACATTAAATAAACTCTATAGCAACCAAAATAGTATATTAAAAAACAAGTTTCATAAGACATGATTTTAGAGCACGCGTCCAAGTTAGAAAACGAGCCGCTTGCGGCGAGTTTTCTAATGGACAAGTGCGCTTAAATGTCTTATGAAACGTGTATTTTACACTATTTTTTCTATTTTGGTCCAAAAAAGTTAAAAATTACCTTATTTTATATTTTAATTTAAAAATTTATTCGATTAGGAAAATTTTGTTTTTTGTTTTTGATATGTGGCTGTTGGTGACATTTAGTAATTTCATAAAATTCAAACTACTGTCAAATTAAAATTTAGACAAACAATTTGAAAGTGATTTAATTTTTAAAATACCTAAGATTTGAAGATAAGATGGAAGAAGAATTATCTTGCACCCCACCCGAGCTACGCAAAGTAGCGGAAAATACGCTAAATAATCTTTTTTAGAACTTACAATTTGAAGGTTATGTTTATAACGCGTGAAGATTTTGTTGTCACATGGTTTTCACCAACCTAACAAAATAAAATTTTGAATTCTTTTAGGAGTTGCTTTATGAAATCCAAATGAGTTTCATAAAGTAGTCAGTAAAGAACCAAAATAGAAAAAGTTATTAAAGCCACCTACTCATTTTTTCGTGACACTGTTTTTTTCCTGACACTTTTAAATTAAATTTATCATTGATTTTTCTTCATTTTTTGGTCTTCTTTAACAATTGCTATAGAAAAAAATGTTGTATTCCACACGACGATAAAATTTCATTATCTTCTCGATGCTTATTAGCGTCTCGGCTGACGCCTCGACGCTAAAATCGCTCTCGAAGATAAAGTGCAATTTTATCATCTTGTACAATAAATAACTATTAATATAGCACTGAAGGATTATTCCAAGACATGCATTTTTGTGAATATGCATATTGTTGAATACCGCATTTTACAACTCTCCTATACAGGGTCCACCACCTGAAACTTCCAAGACCCATAACTTTTTTATTTAAAGGGGTATCATGACGCGCGAGGCATCAAATTGTAGGTAATTTAAAACTCTTTCAAAATAGCTGAAAATCAAAAATCAATTGACAGTCAAAAAGTTGTTATTCATCTGAACCTGTTTCGTTAGAATTTTTTCCCTGCATACTTGGGAAGATTTTGTTAACATCATTAAATAGAGAATTTTATTACCCTGAATTTCGTGTATAACACCAATATGATCGATTTAATTTTTTTTCTTCTTTATACAGGGTGCTTGGAAATACCTGTCCCCTAACAGAAGGGCATATTGTACGTTTACAAATAAGATCAAAAGGTCCTATAAACATATTTCCAAAAATGCTTCCCTGAAGAGTTACAGGTGGCTGATGATGACTTGTAAGATGTAGCTTTTCTTTAAATCTGTTGATCGCTTTGAGCTAGGTACTTCAAATTCTCGGGAGTTGCACTCCTAGAGAGCGCGTCCCCTAGGTGGCGGATGGGGGAAGTCCTGACGGGATTGCTGTGAATATACAATAAGCAGCCGTGGACCAAATGCTGGGTATGTCCTTGTTTCAACTTGTCTTGGGACATGCTCTCTTCTATTACGTCTTTACTGTCTGGTCTCTCTTGGCCGACTCTTGTACTTCTGACCCCGACGCTATTAGGCAAAGAGGGCTAGGGGTCAACTCGCTTTCAGCTATTCCTTCAGTGAGTTTGGCTATGGCTACGGACACGCGAAAGGTTGTTGCATACTGATGGAAGCCACAGGAAGAAGACGACCCCAGCAATGACACGGATATGAAATAGATAAAATATGGACTTAAACAAAGTAGGAGAAGTGTTTACGGTGCAGGGGCTCGGATCCCCAGTACCGGTCGGAGATGGGGGTGGGCGAGCAGGCCCCCGCCGACCGTCAGCCAGCGTCTGCCCAGGCTCTTCGGTGGATAACCAGGCTGAGGAGCACAGTTTAATTACTGGTACAACAACTGCAGAAAAGGAAAGTGAAAGAAAGAAAAAGGAAGAAGATAGGAAAAGAAAGGAAGAGGAGCGGAGAATACTCTTTGGAAGAAGAGACTCCCTTCCGAGAACACCGCCAGAAGCTAGAGAAGAGGAAAAAAGAAAAACCGCCGCCAGCCGGGAGAACTCAGCTACGAGAGGAGAAGAAAAAGTGTATGCAATTTGTGCGGAAACGGGAAAGGCGCCAGCAAAGACCTCAAAAAGAGGAGAAGAAATGAAACACATAAGTGTAAGTGATGCGGATGAAGACGAGGAGAAATTTGAAGACAACATGAACGAGGGGAAAAAGCAAAGCACCACTAGTACGGTAGAAGGTTGGCTGAAAAACCCAAGCGGAAGTAACAGGAAGCAGAAGGGGAAGATTGTTAAGAAAAGGAAGAGAAATACACCAGACAAGAATACAAGAGAAGAAGAATGTAACTTCATACAGAGAATGGAGGAAGAGAGAAGTAGGGCAATGGAAATATTAAGAAAAACAATCCGGGAGGTAAATACCTTAAGTACCTTAGTAAGAGAGAATCCAAACACGAAAAAAGAAATGAAGAAAGCGATCACCATCCTAAAAGGATATGCCACAGAAATGACAGACGCGATGAGTTTCTCTGAGGAGATGATAGAAGAGTACAAAGCTATAATAATTGAAGATAGTAACGAAGATAGATCTAAGGGGACAGAGGAAATGGACACACAAACCACTGGGGAGCAGCAGCAAAGCATGGAGATCCCCACCAAACGGAGACCAATTTTAATAACAAGAGCAACACAGACCTATGAAAAAAAAAGGAAGAAAGAAACGATATGAAAAAAGAAGAAAGACGAAGAAAGGAAAGGGAGATCATACAAAGAATAGAACGGATAAAAATGTATGAAGAGCTAAAGGAATGGGAACAATCAGAACACGCAGAATGGCCGGAAGCTGTTTTTAAGAACGTAGATAGTGGCGGGAAACCCGTTAAATGCCAGAGATATGGTAGGCAGAGTAGTCCTAGTGGAACCGGACGACCTACAAATGGAAAAAAGTATTCAGAAGACGTATGTAGAAAGATACCCGGAACTCAAGGAATTAAACGGGGACATGGAGACATTAGAAACCATAACAAAGATCAAAAAGGAAGAACTAGTTATAGAAAAGAAAAAGTATGTAATCAAGGCCAACATAAAAAATGACATGGAGCACTTCTGGAAGGTGATTGAAAAACTCAAAGAAGAGCTGGATAAAAATGACATAAGGCAAGCCGCCTTACATTGGACGAAATCAATAGACCTGGAGCAGATGAGGAAAGTCGTACAGTGCGTGCTCAAAGACACGGACACAGTAATGTATATATACACCACATACGCGATGTACAACAGACTTAAAGAAAATGATAAAATAACAGACAGGCAACAAGAGCACGAGAAGAAGGATAAAGAGGAAGATGACTGGAAAGAACAAGGAAGAAGAAGGGGAAGGGCGCAACCAAAGCAAATAATAGAAATAAGGCCCAACAGCGCAGGAGAGAACTCGTACGCAAACATACTGAAAACAATGAAACAAGAGATCAACGTAGACGAAATAGGAGTGCAAATACAAAACATTAAGAGAAGTAAAAATGGAAGCGTACAAATAACAATGAGGGAAAAAAAAGAAGGAGCCATCAAAACTTTCAAGGAAAAAACGAACGAAAGCCTGAAAGACACGGCAAAAGCAATAGATACAACACAAAAAAACAAAACATTAATTATACGAGACATAGATGAGGTAACAACAAAGGAAGAGGTCGAAAAGGCAATAACCGATGTGACGGAACCACAAATAAGAGATGGCGAAATAAAGGTTCACACACTAAAACTAAACGCAAAAGGTGACGCACAAGTGGCTACAGTAAGCCTGAGAACAGATGTGGCAAGGAAATTGCTAAAGTGGAAAAAGGTCAAGATAGGATGGGTTAGATGTGGGGTCTACGAACTTATCAACCCAATTAAGTGTTATAAATGCCAAGGGCACGGGCATACAGCCAGAGAATGCGTAGAAGAAGAGAGAAGCACCAAGGGGAAATGCCTGAGGTGTGGCCAAGAAGGACACATCAACAAGGGATGCGAAAACGACCCAAAATGCTATGAATGTGGAAAGGATGGGCACCGGGCAGCAACTATGGCTTGCCCTAGATACAGAAGGGCGGTAGCTGAAGCCAGAGAAAGAAAAGACAACATACGCGGAGAGGCAAAAAATAAACCGGATCCGGAAAACAAAAAGCCAGAAAGGGAGACCACGAACAACCAAAATGATTAAAGTTTTACAAGCCAACACAATGAGATCGGCGGCCGCGCAAGAACTTCTAAACAAAACCGCGCAGGAACTTAATATAGACGTAGTAATAATGTCCGAGTATAACATAAGACTGACCAAAACAAATGTATGGTTCACAGACAACCGAGGTGACGTAGCAGTGAGAGCAATTAACAAACAAACTAAGATACATAGCAGCGGCAAAGGAAACGGGCACATCTGGGTAAAAACTGGGGATATAATAATATACGGATGCTATATCTCACCAAACATAGATACTGAAAACTACGAAGCATACCTAAGGGATCTAAGGGACAGTATGAAAGCACACAAAAGACAAAAGATAATAGTTAGAGGCGACTTTAATTCGAAATCCCCAATCTGGGGATCCGCTCAAAGCGACAAAAAAGGAGATATACTAGCAGAATGGATGGCGCAAGAAGACTTGGAAATAGCTAACAGGGGGAACAAACCAACATTTATTAGAAGGGACAGCAAATCCAGAATAGATATAACTTTCTACACGGCCAATTTGGAAGGAAGAATTGAAGACTGGGTGGTAAGAGACGAAGAAACACTAAGCGACCACCAGTATATAACTTTTAATATTAGGACACAGAAACAAAAACCAGAGACAAAAGAAGAAGAGACAAGGGGCTGGAGAGTGAAGCAAGAGTTATACCAGCAATTTGCCATAAAACTAGAGAAAAATATGAATAGCGAACAATACAAAGAAGCCACGCCAGAAAGATGTACCGCCGTAATCAGTAAAACGAAACGTTTAAGAGAAGGGCAAGTAACCAAAGAAATAAAAAGGCCATATACTGGTGGTCGGAGGAAATAGCCGAGATAAGACGGAAATGCCTGCATTCAAAACGAACCCTAGTAAGGGCAAACGCTAAGACCACCGTACCTCAGGAGGAGAGAGAAAGACTAACCGAAGAATACGGAAGACACAGAGGAATATTGAGAAAGGCCATCAAATCCGCCAAAGAAAAGTCTTGGAAGAAGGTGTGTGAGGAAATAGACAACAATATATGGGGAGAGAATTGCATGCAAAAAGCTAAGAATACTGCCCAAACAAGAGATGACAGAAAAAGAAAAAATAAGAGAAACGGAAAAACTATTTCCAAAGCACGAGATATTAAACTGGCACCAACTGATACAGACCGAAGTAGGCAACGAAGGGCCACCATTCACAGAAGAAGAACTAAAAGAAGCGGCAAAAAACATGAAAGACGGAAAATCGCCAGGAGTAGACGGAATAACATCAGAAATACGAAACTGATGGTACAACTACACCCCCAATACTGCCTGAAAATGTATAATAAATTGCTGGAGGAAGGACGATTCCCCAACATCTGGAAGGAGGCAAGATTAGTATTCCTGGAGAAAGAAAAAAAGCAACAAGACGCCCCAACAAAATACAGACCCCTGTGCATGCTGAATACCTTAGGGAAACTTATGGAAAGGCTGATAAGAGATAGAATACTTAAAGAACTGGAGGAAAAGGGAAACCTATCCGAAAATCAATACGGATTTATAAAGAAAAAATCTACAATAGATGCAATGAGCGCAGTACAAAAACTGGCAAAAGAGGCAAAAACGGGAAACTATAAGAAAAAGAAGTTCTGCGCAATGATAACCCTAGACGTCGAAAATGCGTTCAATACGGTACCATGGAAAGGTGTGATCGAAGAACTCACCAAGAAGAGCATAAGCAATTATCTGATTAAAATTGTCTGTAGCTATTTTACAGATCGAAAAATAATAATCAGTGCACAGAACAAGATGGATCAGACAAGTGGAGTTCCACAAGGATCGGTTCTTGGACCGATACTGTGGAACATCTATTACGACCCAGTACTGAAGCTAGCAGTCCCCCAACAAGTAAAGCTCATCGCCTATGCCGACGACCTTGCAATTGTTGCCATAGCAAAGACGGCAGAAGAACTGACAGCAAAAATCAACAAAACAATCCAAATAGTAAGCAGGTGGATGACACACAGAAAACTTAAGCTAGCCCCACATAAAACAGAAGCGGTAATACTGGAGGGGCGTAGGACGATTAGAGAACTTACAATAAAAGTCGAGGACATAGAAATACGAACAACAGAGGCGCTGAAGTACTTGGGCGTAATTTTTAACCGAAATATGAATATGACGAGACACATAATAGAAGCGACCAAAAAAGCAAGTAATACAGTGACAGCGTTAACCAAAATTATGCCAACTATAGGGGGCGCCAGAAGCAGCAAAAGACGCGTTCTGGCTTCCGTACTGTACTCCGCCGTCTTATACGGAGCACCAATATGGAAAGACGCGATAAAAATGAAGAAATACAAAAGCATGCTAGAAAAAATTCAGAGGAGAATACTGATCAAGATCTGCATGGCATACAGAACGACATCAACGGAGGCACTGCAGGTAATTACAATGAGCCTACCTATAGATTTAATGGTAGAGGAAAGAGCCAAAATACATGAATATAAAAACACAAGGACGGCCAAAGACATAAAAGAAGAGTCTATCGCCGCATGGCAAAATAGATGGGACAATCTAGAGACAAAGGCAATATGGACAAAACGCCTGATTCCGAACATAGCGGAATGGAGCAAAAGAAAGTTCGGCGAGGTCAACTATTACTTCACACAAGTCCTGACCGGGCACGGGTGCTTCGCGTCATACCTTAAAAGAATGAAGATACAAGAAGAAGAAAGTTATTATTACTGCGGCGAAACGGATACGACGGAGCATACCGTCTTCCATTGCGAACGATGGAACCAACAAAGAAGGGAAATGGAATTGGTAGTAGGAGAGATTTTAACACCAGAAAACCTGATAGCAGGTATGCTAAAAACTAAAGAGAATTGGGAAGAGATAAATAAAAAACTAGTAGAAATTATGGAAACCAAGGAGACAGAAGAGCGAACAAGACAGAGAGCAAGAAGAGATGCCAACTAAAACAACGGCATGAGCTAATTAAAAACATACACTAATCTAATACGAATACAGAAGGAAAAGCATAACAATGGTATCCAACAGACACCCTGAAGTAATGCTACGGTGGTCCCGGGGTGCCCGTTCACTAATCAGGGAGGGGTTTTAGTGGGTAGAAATCCCACAGTATCTGGCGGAATAGAAGGTCTTCCCGCCAGGTCCCTTTTGAAGGTTTCCCCTCCAACCGAAAAAAAAAAAAAAAAAAAAAAAAGGTACTTCAAATTTGATATGCAACTATCCTTAACAGGTTGCTACATCACCTTTTACCTTTTCGTCTTATTTTTAATCGTACAATATGCCCCTTTATTAAGGAACAGAAATTTCCGAACACCCTGCATAAAGAAAAAAATAATTTAACCGATCATATTAGTATAATACATCAAATTGAAGGCAATAACATTTTCTATTTAGTGATAAAAAAAAATTTCGGAAGTGTGCAGGTAAAGAAATGTTCTATTAAAACAGGTTCAGATGAATAACAACTTTTGACTGGTGCCTATTTTAGAAGAGCTTTAAAGTACCTACCATTTGATGCTACATCCGTCATAATATCTCTTTAAATAAAATTGCTATAGACCTGGGGAGTTTTAGGTGGTGGACTCTATATGAAATTTGCTAAACAATTTTTAAAACCAATATACATACCACATATATACATACTTAACAAAAGCATTGTTTAGGTACATGTTTAATGCTTTTATAGTAACTTAAAATTAGCAGAATTTGAATTTTAACCTACTAAACATCTGGAAGTATGTACGCTATACCAGCGGTTACCGTTAATGAAATTTTGTGTAGTGCGTGACTCACATTAATATAGAGGTGAAAATATATCAGGTGTTCAAAAAACTTGCATCTATTTCTGAAAGAATCAATTTACGAAGGCAAAAGAATGTTAAAATCTATTACATTTTTATAAACAAATTAAATACAAAAGTTGGGATTAGCATATTATAAAAAGTAACATTGGATTTTCAATATGCACTATTTTTCAGTGTAAATTTTATCATAAGAAAGTGTTCGTATTAAAAAAGAAAGGCTACATATGAAGTTGCACTAATAAAAAAAATAAAATATTGTTAAAACATTTTCGAAAAATTAAAAATGATTCCCAATATGCTGCTCGAATAACATATACAATATCATTTTTCATTTGAATATACTAAGTGGCAGAGGTGATGCTTTATTTTTTTTCACAGCAAAACGTACCTATCTATAAGATCATTATACAATTTGTAATTATCTACTAATTCGTGTTTATACACTTCCAGAAATACAATAGGCTAGAATTTGACGTCACCAAAGTCAAATTTCCATGCAGTTGTTTTTAAGTACTTAAACAAAAGAAGAAGTTTGTTAAAATTACTGCTTACCTTCATGCTATGAGTGAAATGATGCAATGGATCTTTGTTAATAAGAGGTACTAAACAAACCATTATCGGAACTGACCCATCACGTCCTACCATGTTTGGTTCTCCTGTAGCATTAAAAAAATTTATCAAAAGCAACAACCACTGAAAAACCTTAAGTGCCGAAAAACATTTCACAAACATTCTTATATTCTTCTCACAGTACAATTACAGGACTATGTTGAAATTATTTAGACTGAAGTCTGTAAAACATACTTGCTGACACACCTTAATTACTTTAGAAGAATAAATATTTGTGCAATTGTATCAACATAATGCACTGCAATTTAAAAATGTCAAAATTCTATAAACCATAATTAATATTTTAGAGTATAAAAGCTATAGCCGCCACTTTAGTATTAGCCCAGGAATTTTAGGGTTTGACCTTGCACACAATAGTTTAAAGCTGAAGATTATTCCCCCAAACAACATACTCCCATATCTGCACTATCGTATTTTACAGAGCAAAAACGGTTCTGGAAAAACAAGGCTAAGTAAACCCCTAATAATGGCTTAGAATTACACTTTATGACAAAGTTGGCCACTAAACAGTTTGAAAAGAAAAAGTAAAAACAATTTCTCAATAAATATTAATTTTTTTTATAACACCGTCTGCTTCGAAACAGTTTCAGCAGACTTAAATATGAAATTCATGGCCAACTTGCATTTTCATTTCAACGCCCTCTAGTGGCTACCCGTTCAATTTTTTAAATAAATTTTTGTACATGACTGAATAGAGAATTTAAAGGCCGATCAGAATATATCATAAAACATATAGAACGCTTTTTTAGAAAAAAATCCATGTAACTTCTGCTGTAACTGGAAGTGGCAGAATGGCTAATAATATGTCATAAAATGTGTATCTTCAAATAATTATACAGCCGCGAGTTTGATTTCATTATCGTGAATATTGTAGAAACCATTTATTTGGTACCTGGTATAGTGAGGTTAAATAAGTAAAACAAGTATCAGCAGAGTTGCAATATTAGTCAACCACAAGTGATTCGTGGGCGGATAGTTGTCCCAGAAAAGAAGAGAAACCGTTTTGTGATGTGGGCTCTTTTTGCTCCAAAAAACAACCATGACGCAGATACGAACATAAGTTTGTTTTATAACTCAAAAATAAATAAATGATTTTAACATCTGCTTACGAATTTAAATTCTTTATAAAAATATTTCTAAAAGTGTTTGAAATAACTAAATTATAACCCCCTTTCAGATTTTAAAAATATTCAATTTTGGCACATAACTTGAAAACAAAAGAACATAGCTAAAGTTCGTTTTTGCTATCAAAACATACTCAAAAAATTGGCCCATAACATCTGTATGAATTGTTTTCTAACTCCAATAGTAACCAAGATAGCCTGCGAAATCAATGAATTTAGGCCACCCTGTACAGTAAAGCAAGCTATTCAGAAACGTAAATAAAAAGAAAATACAAGAAGAAAATAATTACCTCCTTCGTGTAGCAGCATATTTAGCAATTCATAACAGATGTCCCAATCTCGTACATGTCTCAATACACATGCAAGTGCAGAATTTCCTGCTTGATTGATTGACTGTCTGGCACCTGACTGTATGAGATAACGAACCAAATGTAGTATGTCCCACTTATTCCATTTATCATAGCCATAGCGTGCTTCTTCTAAAGCATATCGTACTATAAGGGCATGTAGAGGGGTGTTACCCAAAGAGTCTGGAGTATTTATAAGTTCTTTGCATCCATGGTCTAACAACAGGCGAATTGTAGATATTGTTTCTTCAGCGGATTTGTGAGCAACAAGAAATACTGCAATATATTTTAAATTACACAAGAGTCCCAATATAGAAAGAAAAATTATATGTATTGTAAAAATACTGTTACACAATATTCATTTTTAAAGTTTAAGATGAATACATGATAATGATAATCAAATTTAATGGTCGTAAAAACTAAAGAGACATTGGCTTGTTGAAACGGCATTCGTTTTCAACACGCACACCTAAACTTTTCTTTGTGCCACTGAGCACAAGATTGATGGGACTTTCAAATTAATTTTAACTCTAGTGCTTGTGGTAGTTTAATCCATGTATAACAAATACGACTTTGCTACTGTTAGCACTACCCATGCTAAATTTAAGTACTTAATCTTCTTTTCGTTACTTACCGACATGTAACAAAGTCATCTGTTGGGTGCAAGTACGAACTGCAGTATCTGCTCCAGCATTGATCAGTAATTCCAAAAAACGACTGTCATGTAACACAGCATAATGGATGGGATAATACTCATCTTTCAAGATGTGTATTTCATCTGCCCTAACTGTTACTAAAAATTGAGTGCATCGCCACGCACCTCGCTCACAAGCTGCATGTAGCAAAGGTTTACGATTTCTAAATATTCCATTCTACAAAAATACATTTGTTAAGAGGCTTAGTTTGCAAACGTGTTCTTATTCATTAAGTAGTAATTCTTTGCCTGTTTAAATGGAAACTGCAAATTCTTAATTATATAACAAAGGATGCAACGATGTTAAAAAACCTTTACTACATTTTTGTTTGTTTTATGAAAATCCTAGCATTATTTGTTGAGTTTATTTTGTATTTTAGTAGTAGTTTATTCGTTTGTGCCGTACTTTCATTTAAGGTTGACAAAAAAAATGTTTAAACATTTCGAAAAAAATTACCTAACATCGCATCCCTTCTATACCAGGTGATTTAGCCTAGATGTCCCAAACTAAAAATTCAATTTTTTTTTCAAGAAACCCAAATTAACTTGTATTCATGGTCCTTAGAAACGTTTAAATTCGATTTATAGACAACATGTTACTACGCTTGGTTACAACAGAAATGAAGCCAACTTTGTTTTCTTAAATGGCACCATATAGCTTTTTATGATCGATTCTGATAAAGCATTAAAGATGACCTAGTAGTCACCATCAGAGGCAAGCATGACGGGACTATATCCAATCTCATGCGGAACGCTCCCAAATAAATTAAAAATTGGTGCCAGAGGGAGAACAGCTCCCAGGAAGGTCTTAAAGTTAAAAAAGAGTTTCACAAAAGATCTAAATAGGTCGAAGTGACAAGAGGCAATATTTGTTGCCTGAACACGATCCCATAATCTACAAAAATCTACAAAGCATTAAATTCTCTATACATTATGTATAAAAATTGCCCTAAATGGTTAATGGTTAGTAGCTTGGGAGCGTTCCAGTAAAAATTCAAGTTGGTTATGTATTTCAATAATTTTACATTTATATCTGTTAAAACTTTTTTTGAAACAGTCGTTGTAATTACAAAATTGAATATTCACGAGAAAATTGTCTTTACTTAAATTTTTCGGGCTGTTTAGTGACCAACTTTGCCAAAAAATATAAATTTTTTAGAGATTCACCAGGTTTATTTTTTTCAGCCCAAAAAGATTTTTTTCTTATCAATAAGAAGAAGAAATAAACATTTATTCCTAATTATAAAAAGAATATTGAAATTGTTCTGAAAAATTAACTTGCAAATCATCTATTTCTGCATTAAACTTAAAGCAACTCAAACAAAACATCAAATACTTTTAGTCCACACGTTAAAAGAAAAAATAAACAAAGCACTTTCCCATATTTTAAATATTTTTACTTATCGTATTGGCAAAAGATTTGTATAATGTTGAGGTAGCACTGCAAAGCGAGTGCAGAGCGCACTAGTAAACAGGGAAAAGCCTGAGGCACTGGTTGCTTGGGTCAGTATATCCGATTAAAATTCAAGCAAAAAAATGTTTCGTGTCTCTCTTGAGAAAAAGTCCATCTTTTGATTGTTTAGAAAAAGATTTCTTGATATTAAATTAAAACCAGAGACGATACAGCAAATATATCAGCAAACTTTGGGTGGGAGGGAGAATATTAAACCTCCTAAATATTGCAGCACCTAAATTAAGTTGTGAATTTGATTCTACATCACTTATGAGCAATGTAGCTTAAATAGAAATGTTTCATCGTCCCCCATTTATAAAAAAAGAAGTATTCATTTTCGATTTTCAAAAATTATTAAAAGCCACCACAGGGAAATTTGCGGACTGACACCAACCAAGCAATAGCTTATCCCTAGCTCTATGACCATACAGAATATATAAAAAAAATCGTTTGTACAGTTTTTAAATAATGTGTTTTTAAAAATGTTTTCACTTCACAATTTTGGTATTTCTAAAAATTCTCGTAATTTGTAACCTTGTTGAGTACCACTTGGGCATTTACAATTTCTAATTTCATCCTCATTTTTGACTAAATCAGCATTAAAGTCCAAATCTTCAAAAATTCATAGAAGGTGTCACACAGAAATTAGAGAGCTGGAACACGAACCAAATTGTAGCTCATAAAAAGCTGTATGAGCCTGCAAAATGTTAAAACAATCGTGTGGCTAGTGTTTGAGTTATATATATATATATTTTCCAAAATTGTAAAAATATTTTTACTTCAGTTTTTATGTTTTCAACAAATATCGTACATAGTAGCATTGTGCTGCCCTTTAGCTGCTACAGTAATAAATTTGATCCCACTTTAATTTTCACTTCAATGCCCTTTTGCAGCTAACCGTTTAACTTTTCGAGTAACATTCACGACTTAATAAATTATTTATTGATTTTATAAATATTTTTACATTAATTAATGCTCTATCAGAATAAATGCAAGTGGCTATTTAAGAAAACCAAGCATAATGAGGTAAGGACCACTCGCGTAGCTTGTCTACCTTTACAAGCATTTGCTCTAAATTTTTGATACATAGTGGTGCATGAGCCCTGCCTGCCTAAACAGGACAATGTACTTAGATTGTTTGAACCTCAGAGTAAACAAGGATTAGATTTTAGTATATCTGGTTTGCCAGAACAAGAATACTTAATCAGCTTATGCCCATTAGGTCTACATGAACCCATACAACTGTTAGTTTGTATGCAGTTTAAGCCGAAAGCAACTTTTCATATTGACAGTTCGAGAAAGCTTTAAAGAATATACACGTTGATCTCACTTCCCGTGTAACCGGAAATAGCGACATGTTCTTTATCTATATATAATATATACAGGATGTATCAAATTGCGTGTTAACTATGGAGATCTCGCTTATTTGAAGAGATACGACGATGGTTAAATTACAGAAAATCTGTGGAATTCTCTGCCCATTAATAATCGAAAAAGATATTAGACCTATCTTGCTTAGTTTCTGAAAGAACTGGAAAAAAACGAAATTTTGGATTTTTTGTTTTCGGCTGTAACTCATTTATTATTTATGTTACATATTTCTAGTTAGCGCATTATTAGGACACTTTTTTATGCTAAATCTAAATTTGTTATTAGATTTGGTATAACTGCTACCATTTCTCATTTTCGACTGTCAACTTTTTTTTCTTATAGCCAGCTATTTAAATTTTTTTTATATTTGAACAGAGTTTTTAATTCTAATTTCAAAAATGTTCAAAAACTTTGCATTTTGTTTAAGTTTTGAGCATTTTATTACAGAAAATAAAAATTTCATAAGAGTGCCATGGAAAGACCACGTCATTTAATTTATTTTGAAAAAATTCTAGTAGGCCATGAACTGATGGAAGTAAAATAAAACACTACTTCTATTTACTTTTATCTTTAAATACATTAGGTACGCAAAAATTTTAGCAAACTTTGTTTTCAGTGTAGGCAGCAGATTATCTTATTTTTTATAAAAACAAATAAATGACAAATTTTCTAACATACACAATTTACTGAAAATTTTATTTGCAGTTTTTATGTTTGCAACTGACATAGGAAATTTGAATAACAGGTTAAATAAATACAACAGATAACACTAGAACTGCACTACTACAAACAATCCATACATATATAAAAGCTCAAAGGGTATTTTTCTCCAGTTCCTCAAGCGGCTACCGCTTCACCAATTTGGACCATTTTTTTTTCAATGAAAGGTCTTTATCCTCAGATGGAACATGAAACATTTTTATATTTTTATCCTACGTCGATTTTTTATTAACAATTATTTTCATTTATAATATATATGAAAGTCTGCTAGACGCTTCACTTGAGGCGACATCTACACTAACGCCGCGTCTCATTATTGGAACTAATGCATCACGTGACTTAGCATTTCGCCGGATCGGTCAACGATGAGTCTGCCGTCGAATTTCGGCGAGGTAATACTAGTTATTAAATAAATGTTCAAAACATTTGACACCTTTGTAAAACATGCTCAGTAGCTCGTCTAAAATAAACTCTCTAATCTGTGTGTTAGTGTGTCATTCATTTGTTTTTGTAAAAAATAACTTAACCTGCTGTCTACGCTCAAAACAAAGTTTCCTGAAATTTTCGCATACCTAATGTATCTAAAGGCCAAAGTAAATAAAAGTGGTGTTATGTTTTAGGGGGGGTCTTTCCATGGCACTCTTATGGAATTTTTATTTTCTGTAATAAAATGTTCGAAACTTAAACAAAATGCAAAGTGTGACACATCGTTGAAATCAGAATTAAAAATTCTATTCAAATATGAAAAAATTTAAAATGCCAACCATAAGAAAAAAAAGTTGACAGCCAAAAATGAGCAATGGTAACAGTTATACCAAATCTGACCAAAAATTTAGATTCAGTATGAAAAAGTGTCCTAATGACGCGTTAAATAAAAATACGTAATATAAATGACAAATGAGTTATAGTCCAAAACAAAAAATCCAAAATTTCAGTTTTTTTTTAGTTTATTCAGAAACTAAGCAAGATAGCTCTAATTTCTTTTCTGATTATTAATGGTCATAAATTTCCACAACTTTTCTCTAATTTAACCATCGTCGTATCTCTTCAAATAAGCGAGATCCCCATAGTTAACACGCAATTTGATACATCCCGTATAAAAGTCAATGTTTGTGTGTATGTTCCCTATTGACTCCGAAACTACTCTGCTGATTGAACTCAATTTTTGACACAAAGTGTGTTTTGAGGAGAGGAAGGTTTTAGAAGGTTATTTTTTTTACAAAAAATGGACCCGCTAGGTGACGCTGGCGATATTTACGAAAATGTGTGTTTATTGTCTGATTTTGCTTTATTGAGGCGCAGCAATGCACGCCGGGTATTAGCTAGTAAAACATATTTAAAGGTTTCTAAGTATCATAGACACATGCACAAATTAATTTTGGTATCTTAAAATAATCGAAATTCTAGCTTGGGATATCTGATCTAGGTTGAATCACCTGATATGTTAACAAAGAAACGCTAGAACACATGTCATTATAATTTTTTATGATTCGAATAGTATTTTTTTAAATATCGTTTATTTAAAAAAAATATGTATTTCTAAAACTTGTCAAAACGTTTGTTAACAAAATTCTAACTTCTCAAATATGGAACCTTACAAGACTTAAAAAGGATAAAAAATAACACCAATGCTACTTGCATTTAAAATATCAGGTAGTTACTTTTTACAGCAAATTATATATAATTTACATTTTGCAAATTTAATCCTATTCTAAATGCAGCAAGGATAATAATATTTCCGGAGACCAAGTTAAAAGGGCAAACTTTCTTATGAAGTGACAGAAAATAATAAACAATTTCTCACAATACTACGAATGCATCCACAGGCATGTCTGTTTATACTAAGTTCTTGCATATATGTTTTTCATAGGTACACTACCTTTAGCAGTAATTATTTTCGTATGCAATCTGAACGTATAGACTTTTTCCGTATTGTTTTTGGACTATTGAGGATTATGAGTTGGTTAACTTTCACCCACTATTATTGCAAACAACCTATAGCAGTACATACATCATAAATCATCAAAATATAAAAAAAGCTACAAACCCATGGATCCCCAATTCTTTGAGCTAACATTGTAAGAATATGTACTTGGTCACCATCAAGGGCATAGTAAATAGCAGACTGTAATTTTGGAGGACGATCTCGATCCCGCTCCATGCAACTATCATCTTGATTGATATTCACTGCAATAAAATAATGCTTTTAAGTGATCAATATTGTCAATATTTTTCAACTTACAGAACTTTCCTCTGTCTTCACAGTTGGTGTTGTGTGGTCCAGGCCAACACATTCGTGCTTCTACATCAACTTTTGCACCATGCTTCAATAGTAACTCAACACATTCATCATACCTATCAGAACGAACATCCTTATTAATAGTTACAGTCTAATAATATCAGCTTACTTCATTTGCTTACGTTAATACATTAATGGTACTTGCAAATAATTGTGTTTTTGAAAAATTAGTGAATTAAAGTGTTAATTACTTAATAATACTTTATAAATTCAAATATTCTAGGAATGATATACTTCACTTACCCTTTTAAACAAGCTATATGCAATGGAAGACTACAAGGGCAGCGGCTGATGTCAGTTGCAGAATAACGGGTTAACAACCATCGCACAAGTTCAACATTGTTTGCTCCCACACAACGTTGAAGAAGATTATATCCAGATTCATCATGTATCATTAAGATATTTTCACTCTACGATATATAAACAACGATGAATAAGTATAAAAAAGTTAATTCATAATAACCACCACAGCAATTATAATTGACAAGAACAACTAGTAACAAAGACTATAAGTCTTTGCTAGCAAGTTCTATGAAATGTGTAGAATATTTTATGAATAGTGCCTGATTGTTAAAAAAAATATCCTTTAAAATTAAGCAAAAATCTGAATGAATATTCATAAATTGCAGACGTGTCATTTTAATAACAGAATAACAACCATGTTTTGTAATGTTTCTGTAGCCACGTGGGTGGGGCGAGGTGGTAATTTTACAATCAAATAGTAATAAAAACAAGATTTGTAGAGTGAATTGTAAATTTAATACTTCAGGTAATGATCAATATTCAACATAATAAATAGTTAAAAATTAAAACGACGACGCAGCTACAGACATCAATGTTTCGGAGTTACAGAAACATTAGAAAACGTTGTTGTTACTGTGGTATTAAGAAGACATGTCTGGACTTTCTCAATATTTATTTAAAGTTTGCTTAATTTTAAAAGTAAAAATTATTTTCTTTTTGACTAAACGGCACTAATAACACTTAATAACAATAACACAGTTTAAATTCTTAGCCAAGGTATCCTGATGACATAAAAAATCTGTAAAAATACAATTTTCCATGCATTTTGCATATAGTTCAACTTTACTGGGAAACGCTGTGAATAAATAATAATATTAACTATTTTAAAGGTGCTAGGTATATTTATTTATACGATAAAAAAAAGCTCGTAAAGTTTGGTCATGGGAAACAAAGCTCATGTAGACAAAAATTTTTGTTTTTCATAAATTAGAAAGATGCATAATTTAGTACAATACCTTTGGTATTTGTTGAAGCAATCCCTCGAGCCGCTGGACTCCAACTTTTGCATTAGCTCTAAGAGCATCAAATACTGTTTGTACTTTCTGTCTCGTAGAATCAGTTACACGATGACCATATCCATTTGTTAGCAATGCACTTCCCGATTGAAACACTTGACTCACTGAACTTCCCATTGTATTTAAACTAATATTTACTGTTTAATAAAAAAAATAAACACATTTTATAGTTTTTAACATGAATACAGGGAGTTGAATATACAGGATGCCCATTTTATCGTGTAACGCTTTGACGCTTGCAGAGTAGGCAACACACGTTGCATGTCGTAGGTTGCTTTACTATCATAATATAATTTTATAAATGAGAACAATAGTTTTCTGTGGGTATAGCCCACTGCACATCTTTTTAATCATAAAAAGTCAAACAAGTTTTTTTTATCCACAGCAAACTATTGTTCCACTTGTAAAATTATATTTTAATAGTAAAGCAACCTATGGCGTGCAACGTGTGTTGGCTACTCTGAAGAGTCAACAAAATGGAGGCGCCCTATACAGCCTGCCTATTTTAAAAAAAACTCCAAGACTAAATTTTTTAAAATAGGCAACACACAATACAAGTCACTGCCGACTATTATTTTAAAACTAAATATTTCTATAATTAAGATCAGGGCAATCATGTTTGCATTAACTTGACAGTCTACTAATCAAATTCGTTAAGCCACATTACTTGAACGGTGCAAAACAAAGATTATCGATCACTAATCTTTGGCGCAAAATGTATTCCAACGCTGACAAAGTGGACATGCTTCTAATTCTGAGTGAATGTCGAAAAAATGCGAGTGCTGCCAGTACTTTGTATGCGCAACGCTTTCCAGGTAGACGAATTCCAACAGGCAAAACATTTAGAATGCTTCTTATGAATTTACAAGAGTATGGGCAATTTTCAAAACCAAAAATAAGGGCACGGCAAGTTACGGTTGAACATAACGAAGTAGCGGTAATTGAAATGGTTACGGATAATCCCCATACAAGTCAAAGAGCGATTGCAAATGCCTTAAACATTAGCAAAGGTTCTGTTTACAATATTCTTAAGGCGAACAAATTTTACCCCTACCATGTTTATACCATACACCATCTTGAAGATAGGGATTATGAGCATCGTGGTCAGTATTGTCAATTTCTTAGACGGCAATTAAACGGCAATGCGTAATTTTTAAGTATGGTATTATTCTGTGATGAAGCGAGGTTTTCAAACAACGGCATGGTTAATCGACATAACTGCCACTATTACGCCCAAGACAATCCCCGCTGGATCAAGATAACTCATTTTCAGAGATTTTTTTCTCTTAATGTGTGGTGCGGTATTATTGGCGATTTTGTAATAGGTCCAACATTTCTTTAATGGAAATTTAGATGGTGAAATGTATTCAAATTTCCTAATTAATGAACTACCGGCTCTCCTCCAAACAGTTCCTCAAAACGTACGGAATAGCATGTGGTTCTTAAATGATGGTGCACCTCCGCATTTTCATAGGGATGTGAGAAATTATCTTAACCAACGTTTTGAGGGACGCGTAATTGGACGAGGTGCATTGCATCCTTGGCCTGTCCGTAGTCCCGATTTGACTCCGCTACACTTCTTTTTGTGGGGCAAAGTAAAAAATGATGTCTATGAAGTGCCCATTCGAAATGAAGAACAACTACGCGAAAGGATAATTCAATGTTGTCGCTCTATCACACCGGAAATGTTAGCTCGTGTTAGAGGTTCGATGCGTAGAAGAATTATACTCTGCGAAAACGAAGGGGGAAGGAAATTTGAACACCTGCTTCGTTAGTTTTTGTACTATGTTCCTATTAAATTATTGTAGTTATTGTTGTCAAATATTAAATTTGAGTTATTAAAGTAACCTTAAATTTGTACTTAATCATTCGTAGATACATGTACTGTAAAACAACTCTGATCTCAATTTAAAAAAAAATGGTAGAAATGCATAGTGATCTGGGGGTTGCATTGTGTGTTGCCTATTTAAAAAAAATTAGGCTCGGAGTTTTAAAATGGGCACTCTGTATACCATAAAACAATATGGATTCTAAAATGCTATTGCAGAAAATGCCTGTCTGTATGTATGTGTGGCCAGTGTCTTGATGACGCTCGATATATCGGGAACTACTGGATCCATCGTAATGAAATTAGGAACACCCTTGTACAACAAAAATTCAGTAGGTCAAAAACTTTTTTTAAAAAGCCTAGGTAAGGAAGCTACATATGTTTTCTTGGTACCGCTTTTTTAAAACAGAATTTCAAAAATGTTGGTGCAGATGCTGATATAGGGGATTAAACAAATTAAAAGTTTTGTTTTTAATTTTCCAGCTTTAAAACAGAGGACCCTACAATTTTTGGAAAAATGTAATTTTAGCACTTGTTTATTAAAGAATAAAGATAACAACTTTTAATGTGGACCTTGGTATTCGTGGAAGCATGCATAGCGATGACGGCGGTGGAATGGCCGTGCCTACAATGTAGGGGAAGGCGCGAGCTATTACCACGACGCAACCATGTGTACACAGTAGAATAATGTTTCGAAACTTCCGTTCCGCTGCAAAATTCCTGTATTTCTGTGAGTGTGACCTATAAGCTCCGTTCTATCTATTCCACCAAATCTTTCTGGCGTTTGATCGACAACAGAAAGGCAATACCTCGTAACTACTAACTACAGACAGGGCAATATTATAAGAGAAAAATGTATAACAGTTCATTAGATTCATTAAGAAATACGATGGCTTTTACAAATTCATATTTATATCACATTCCCGTACACTAACAGCCTTGTAACTTTGACAATGCGCTCGCGCTGTTGTCTTTAACAAAAAACGCTAACCACTCTGTGTAACATTTGAAGGGAATCTTCTTTGGCGGCGGATGCAACATGCGAGCACCGTAACGGAAGTTATTTAACGGATGTGCGGCCATCCTCCACGTCAAGTAAACTTCTAGATTTTAGCACCAGTGCCGGTGCGTCAGGAGTTCAGTACGGAATTGGTAACGAAGTGAGTTGCACGTGTTTACGCAGGCCGAAGAAGAAATAAAGAATGCTTGGTCGGTAGCACTCTCAAAGCTCTAGGTTGATAATTAAAAGAGTTGCCGACTTGTATTTTTTTAACGTGTGCTTGTAGTAAAGAGCTAATATTTACGAAGGTTTAAAAGGAAAAACGCGTTCAGTGAGAACACATAAAGAAGTTTTACTTTGAACTTGCGTGCTCAGCACACATTTCTTTTTTTATTGGTAGTTTACTTAAGTAAAATAATTTCTTTTATGCACCATTTTCTATAAATATTTAATAGTTTCCGCAATATAATGTTTATTTAGTTTGCGTTTTCACTGCTCACATTGTACTCATTGAAGGTATTCAACAACCGCAAGTTGGTCAAAATCGGAACTTTCAAAGAGTTGCGTAATCTAGCAGTTATTTCATATTTTGTTTTGAATTTAAAGTATTCTTGCATCCATCTAACTTTTTATATATTAAAGGCTGATTGTCTCAGCTTCCGGCTGACTGCGTACGCTCTTAACAGTTCATAACCGATACAACATTATTTACTATTATAGTGTTTTGACGATTTACAAATATACAGACTACGAATTCCTAAGCAGAAACAACACTTCACTAACTGAGCAATAATAAACGCTAGGCATTTCTGCAAGAGATAAAGCAGTCGCAAATTAATTTATAAATCTAGCAGAACCCGTGGACTACGACCAACGACTGATTATATTGTTATTATAACATAGGGAAATGTTTTATTTAGTTCGAATACTTACAGTGGTAGATAATTAAAGTTGTATATTACAGGATGAAATAAATGTATGTTAAAAAGGTTTAATCACACCTATCTAATTATTATCTGTAACGAAGGTTTTTTTTAATCGTTACACACAGAATGATGTAATTACTACATTCCGCCGTATAGCAGCTTCACGGCCCCGGTTACCCTACCCTATTACATAAACTGTTACGAAACTCGTAAACATAATAAATAAGTTGTGTCGAGAATGTTACTGAATGTGTAGTCACTAAATGTTGAGACAGGGGGAAGTGATCTGGATTTACTATCTAGACTAGGACTTCAATCCGTGGCCCGCTATGCTACCTACTTCATTCGTTTATTTTTGTGTTAACACAGCAAAAAAACGAGGGACATAGCCCACGAATCCCACATCATTCTGTCTATCTATCTATATATTATATCCGGATCCCTCCCACCTGTCTCAACATTCAGTGGTGAGGGGCTCCAGCTACTAGAGACTACATATTTACACGTACATTATATAAGGCGCATATTCGTTTGTACAGCGGGCCGCTACACTTTTCAATGAAGATAATCAAAATTTAATGTCTACGGTTTGTGTGTATGATTAGGACATAATCTTTCGATAGCTGGCATTCCCACACCAGACTCTCGAGAAACACACATTTTGGGCTTTTATCGGGGTAAACTTTTAGTTACGGCAGGATCAGGCACAGATCAGTACCAAAACGTTTGGAGAGAAATGCAGTTCAGACCATGCAAACGATACCGTGTGCGAAGATAATCATAAATAACTCAAACCAGGTTTACAAATTTTACCATTTACAGTTAATCGAAAATAAAATCTCCCGTTTATTAAATAAACGCAAGACGATAAATATTTCCTGCTTAAACTTAATTTCTCTTAGTGATAGTACAATAAGATTCACAACTTCTTTAGGTTAGCAGCAATATTTGGGGAGATTAATGTTCCCCCGCTCTCCAAATTTTTGGCACATGAATGTTCTCTTTAGTTTTCTTTAATCTCAAGGTATCTTTTCCAAAAACATTTAAAACAAAAACATTTTTTTCTGACAAAAAATATTCACTTTACAAATATAGATGCATTATTCCTGTTAACGTCGTAACGTACAACCAGCTTCTTTTACATCGCTCTGTGACGCTTGCAAAAAATATTTCGCAGATAGGCAAACATGGGAATCAGTCGGAAATCATAGTAATAACTCCGCAATCATGTCAACAATCAAGGTAATAATACGACGGGTGTACAAAATTTTATGTAGTGAGACCCCCCCTCTACAATTAGCACACGGTCTAACAATACTTTCTTGCATTGCGCATTTTTAATTGTATTTTGATGTAGGTACTGTCCTTTCCTTACACTTCCGATATGGAAATGTATTGTGATCGTGGAAAATCTGATTTTGACGGAAATCCATGTTTGGGACCTCCAAGAACCCAAAAGGGCGGTTTTGAAAAATGTCGGTATGTATGTACTTAATCTTAATGAAATTTGGAATTGCTGGGCACAACGACAACTCATCGCACCATCAAGGACCGACGCGTAAATTACATCCGTCAAAAACGGAATTTTAAAAATTCCAAAAAAGATGGTACTTTTTTTCTGAACACTCCTGACTCCAGGATCAAACTAGCAGCCACTACGATTTTTATAAAGATTGGCTTTAACACCTATTTATTCAAAAATGAAAATTGGAAAACACGAAAACAGCGAATTTTCAAAATTATGAATATTTTTAAAATAATAATGCTCAAAAACTGGCCACGTGATTTTTTGTATTAAGTAAGATGTGACGCATTCTCTGAATTTTTTTAAATCAAAAATATATCTATAATAAATAAAGGGGGGGAGGGATAAAACATTTCTGTTTATGCTAAATTGTTAATGTGTCATAATAGAATACGATTTAATTTTTAACCGACTTCAAAAAAAGGAGGAGGTTCTCAATTCGTCTGTATATATTTTTTTTTTTTTTTTTTTTTTATATATGTTCGGGCATAACTTTTTTGTTTATGAACCGATTTTAATGATTTTTTGGTGTTAGGTTCAGTATAGTTCCAAGGTGGTCCCATTATAATTTCATTGGTATTGGAGCTTGAACTTCGAAGATACTCCTCAAAATCTATTTTTTTAACGGACTTTTTTAGTGTTTCCGTATTTCATCTTCCGTTTCAACTAGCAATCGTTTCCTCATTCGAGAAACACCCGTACTAGGTCTACCCATCACTTAAAATTGTAAAATAATTAACTTTAAAAAAAAAAGAAAACCGACTTCAAATAAAAACACAAAAGTAACATAAGTTAACTAAAAAGCAAAAAATAAATGTTTTTTATACAACATTTTAATACTTATTTGTTGTTCCGTTTAATGTAATTAAGAAATTAATGTTTATTATATAATTATTAATTGTTTTATAATTTTTAAGTCGGTGCCAAGTATAACATAGATATAACATTAGATTCGAACTTTTATGTTATACTTGGCACCGACTTAAAAATTATAAAACAATTAATAATTATATAATAAACATTAATTTCTTAATTACATTAAACGGAACAACAAATAAGTATTAAAATGTTGTATAAAAAACATTTATTTTTTGCTTTTTAGTTAACTTATGTTACTTTTGTGTTTTTATTTGAAGTCGGTTTTCTTTTTTTTTTAAAGTTAATAATAATTATTACATGATTTACTAGTTAGAAGATAACCTTGCACCTGCCCCTTTGTTGAAATACCTTGTGAGCTTTAGATATGTTAAGTGCTTAGGTACCCATCTAAGTAGTGTTGTAATGTAAAGATAAGAAGTGTTACAGAAAAAAACGTAAAACTTATTGTTATTTTATTCTTCTATTATTCTTATGTTGGTTTAAATTTTTAAAAATTAAAAATAAAATGTTGCAAATTGGTAACACAAGTTTATGTGAAACGTAGGAACTGGGTATGCAATAAACAAAGAAATAATTGTTATACTTACAATTATTAATATACAGGTTTGCTACTTATGTCTTCCATTTTAATGTTTTATTTTATCATTACTTAGACAATCATAAACAAATATAAACAAACTTAAACTTTTGTCATGAGGTTAGAATATACTAGTCCTATGTAGAAAATTATGTGAGCATGTTAACAGTAAGTTAGTCCTTTGTAAATACGCGTTATATAAGGTCATTATTTTTATTATGAATTAAATATACTGCACAAAAATGTAGTATTGCTAAATTTCAACAATACATAAACTGCGCACTAAATTTGTCATTCTTTTCTTTTGATAGTAGCGATACACGTACAAGTACAAGTTTTTTGTGTTTAATCAATACCACACTAACATAATCTGTTAGTACTAGTAGTTTACGGCAGTACAGCGAAAAACAGAAATACAGCAAGACTTACATTAAAGTTTGACTGAGTGCCGCTTGCTGGCGCTAACATACCTCTTTCTCCCTCAAAATATTGTGCTGTTCTTAAACGACTTTTAAATAATTCACTGTCTTTGTAACAGTCTTTGATTTTTATTGTAGTGAACGTAATAATAATTAAGCAGCACATTGATATTTGAAATATATAGCTATTAAAACAGTCAAAAAACTTGCAATCATGTGATTTTGGGTTTATGCTAATGCTCTTAAACTGCGGTTATATACGTATAATAATGAAGTTATTATAGAAAAACTAAGAAAATAAATATATTTGGTAATTCTGGACAATACTTCATGCTTATTTGTTAACAAACATCAACAAACTACAAGTTACTATGGAAGCGTATTTGAATGTAGGTATTAGTTTGCTATTATGTAATTTGGTTTATATGTATAGATCAGACAAGTTTTGAAATTTTGATATCAGGTTACAGGTATAAAAAACACGTACTTACGTTGTTTACAAATACAAACACCCACATACATCTAATTACGCTGATCACTTACTAGAACATAATCATTCAATGACATCTAATAACTGTATAAAATGGTTACACTTTTGTGATGACGAACGTAAATTAAACATACTAGAAGCATTTGAAATTCACAAGCATTAAAAAACTGTACCGTTAATGAACGAGCAAATTGATCTCTTAAATTCACCGTTATTGGACGTTTTGGAATGAGAAATCAAGTAATCTGGACGCAGATATAGAAAACCAAGATCAAGTTATGAAGATTTATTGTTCCTATAGCAACACCAACTGTTTACTTTTAATCTTGCTTCTGAAAATGACATGTTAACGTGTCAAAATACGTATAAAGCTAAAATAAAAAACCCGTTAAAGTTAAGAATTGTTTTATTTAAAATAAATTAAAATGAACTTCAACGAAGTAAAGCTCGAATTTATAAACAATAGAATCTGTTTTAGCTTAATTATTTGTAACTTGTTCGTTTTTGCTCTAAATAAGTTTTACTTTAATTACTTTCCAGTTGATAAGCATGTGTAAAATAATAAATATCACCTGAAGTTAACACACAAACCATATTTGTCAAACGTATTTGCTTTTCTCCGACCTATTGTAAACAATTTACAGTACGGCAAATAGAGCTGATGACGTAAAACTATAAAGTGTGCCTTACCTTACAATAAAACGTTTTGTAAGCGAGAAGAATATTAATGCAAAGTGTTCTTATTTTGGATAAAAATATTTTAGTTAATATTAACCAACCAACTAGTGGTAATACGTGGTTTAAAAATATAAGGTTAGGTATAATGATTTGCACTATTTTACCATTGCCTCTGCTATTTTTTTAATTTTACTTTAATTATACCAAACGGGGATTTTGAATAGAACGAAAGATATATATTACGTTTTCACGATTCATCTGTTGGTATTACCATTTAAAGAAACCCTGAAAATTTTTTAAGAAGGTCTACAATATTGTTTCTTTCTATAAAAGAAATTGGCTGTATTATTGATAGCAAATTTATGTTTAGGCGAATTACTTGCTCCTAAAACTTGAAACTTGTAAGATATAAAGGTTTCATGTTTTCATAGATAAAATAATGAATTTTCAAAACACATCGTACACTTCATGTATTGATATTTTCATGGTTTACTTTTCGTATCTCTAAAAGCAGTTTTGTATTAACGTTCTAGGTCCAACAGTCGAAATTCGATATTTTTTCCGAAACAAATAATTTACCATACTGAAATAATTAAACAGTATGGGCGCATTTAAAAGTTTATGTATTTCCGAATCACTGGACCCTCTGGAGTTTTTTTTAAGTCCCAAAATGGCGGATTATCTCGTACAGAAAAGTCAAAACGTCTCTCGCAGTATGAGGTGTAGTACCATACAGTGGTGGCTCGTGGGTTTATAAATGGATGAACATCATCACGTGGCCCACTCTGTAGTTACAAGTTAAAAATAACACACCCACGGTCATGCACGGAGTATTACTTGTGTGTATGGAGAACTTCCCGTGTACTATCTTTTTGTGTTCAAATTTCGGGGGTTGGGAGAAAGCAATGACCCACTGTGGCTGAATTGATCTAAATCTTTAGTCTGCGTATAGCTGTGAAATTGTACTTGATGGGTTGAAAGCGCACTTTTGAAGAAATTTTTATTAATGATGTCAATATGAAATAATTGTAAATGGTCAGAAATATAATAACTTAAAGATTTCTTTAAATTTATGTTTTTTCACGCAAAATAATTTCTTAAAAGTTTAGCATAGCAAGGCAAGTTACGCAAATATTAATAGGCTCTGTTAAAATAATAGGAATAACAGTATCAAGCATTTTTACACGCTTCAGACCAATTCTCATACTGAATGAAAAGGACGTTATTGATCATAACTTGCACATATAACAGCATGTTTGTGTGCGTGCGTGTGCGTGTGCGTGTGTGTGTGTGCGGCGTGCGTGCGTGCGTGCGTGCATGCTTGCGTGCGTGCGTGCGTTCGTGCGTGCGTGCGTGGGTCCGTGCGTGGGTCCGTGCGTGCGTCCGTGCGTGCGTGCGTGCGTGCGTGCGTGTGTGTGTGTGTGGTAGTAAGTAAACATCGTCTGCGAATATCAATTTTGAAACCCCCATTTTATTTCCACCTACTGTTTTCCAATAGCATCAGTGCGCTTGCCCACGATAAAACGAGAGCAAGCTACCAGTGATACATTGGGCTGCGAGCCCTAGTCTCCACGACCCCACTGGAGAGGAAATTACCTAAAAATCTCTACTGATTATGTAGATCGGTGCTCAAGTTGAAATGCAGCCCAACCATCCAGTTGCAACAAGATGACCTTTGCCTGCACAAGCCCATCATTGCTTTCACGACTCATACACATTCGCCAAGAGTGAGGGCTGCAAAACCCCCGCGGGCTTGGAGTCTTAGACTTGGTCCCCGTGGCACCGGACAAGAACTTTTCGGAAGAGCCGAATCTGCCTTTCCAATTTAGGCTACTGGCAGTCCCCGTACTGGTCAACTACGCATCATAGCTTAGTAGCCCGTTGATCGTAATAACCACTCCTAAACGACGACGCGAATGTGGGCCCCGTGGGTCGGTATTTTGCTTATGGGGGTAAGCAGACAAAGTGAAACCACAAGGTTAGCAGACACGCTTCTCCTTTCAGCGTCTCACCTTCACTTGCCTAACAATGGCTTCCAACCATCTAGTTTAGTGCTGGGTGGAGTCTATTTTAGTTACTGAGGCATATTTGTTGCCACGGCTAGGAGAGCGAGGATTTCTATTTCAGAAAACGCGCTACCGTTCAGCAATTTGGCACCCATAATGAGAGACAGTGAACACTCCACCTAGTGAACTCATTTATCCAGTCCTACTTGGTTTCAATTAAGAAGACTTTGAACATCTCCGAAGAAAGGGGGACGTACCAAGTTGATATCACCGCAGTGACCGTTACAACGCCGACACCGTGCAAGGTATCTTTTGAGGGTCCATGACCGCGCTGTTCAATATCCAGTCGCGCCATATTGAAATTTGCTTAGCTCTTGCCTGAATTGGTGTTTTATCATTTTTTTATCTCGTGCGCACTATTCTTCCACTCGATTGGTCGTATACAGTTTTTATCGTGTCTTTAATCTTCCGACGAAACACCCTTTTTCCAAAACTTCAGCAAGTGAGAATATTTACTCGTGTGTGTCATTATTTTCTTCCCAATAAGCAAATGAAGGTCGCTTACCAAGTCTACGCTTTCTTTTTCACGAACTTTGAGCATCGAGTGACTCCACTTCTTAGCATAGTTGCGATAGGGCACGATCGGATTCTGTGTCTCTTGATCTGAAGATGTCCATGTGAATTTATGATTGTTTTATGTGTTACCAAATAGTAGTTTAAATAGAAGTAAATGGAAAGTTTACCACTGCCATTCCTGTTACGTACATACATGATGTATTCCCATTGCGATTTCAAATTCCTTATTTAATTGCCTGCTTTAAAATTCCTATTGCCAATAAGGGTTAGTAATGTTACCTTTTCTATCTATATGGTCCGCTTCTATAAGACAATTATAAAATTACTGCTAGTCTTTTTAAACTTTGATTCATTCAAGCAATCTTTCCAAGTAGGTAACTAGAACCTTGTGGCAGGTGGACCAATGCTGGGCCAAAAAAAGTAGGTAGGTCGCACCTTACCTTACATTCAGTAGTGACGTAAATGCTCTACAATTCTGCCGTTTTTGTGTACCGCGTCAAATTGGTCATTGACTTGGCCTATGTGAAACAATTTTTCTATTTTGTTTCTGAAAAACTATTTTATAAACGCCATAGAAGTACAAAAACTTTATGACCTTTTGAATTTTTATTCTACAGTGTTACCAGAAAAATTGATAACACACAAGCAACTTTTTTATCATAAACGAAAATAAGAAGTGGGTTCAGAGGACCTCAGCAGCTGAGTTGCTGATTCTACACTATTATCTAAACATCATTGCCAATTGCCTGCTGCACCAAAGCAGTTTATAAATGGTTTATGGGGTCGTTCAGACAACAGATATTGCCTCACTACGCCCTATTTGGAATTTTTAAAAATCCTTCTCACCTAATAATACCTCTAAAGTCCTAAGCTTTTCACGAGTTTAAGACCTATTTGGGAGCTGTTTTGCTCACGTTTTCAGGTGTTGTATACAGCTTTTTGAAGTACTGGAATCTTTGGCGTTGTATAGCTTCGCAGTTGCAGAGAATATGTTCTGCTGTTTCAATCTTCATAGAATCGACGTAGGTTGTTCTCAGCTTTTGCCCATCATATTAAAGATGAATTCGCGTGCTCTGTTTGGCGAGTGAAGCATACATTTTTTCGCCTGCCTTAAGTCTGCAATGTTGTAACAGTGGAAGGTCTTTTGTGACTCTTCCCATGTAATGACGTCGGCTATTAAGTCTTTTTTGCTACGCCGCAGAAGGGTTCCAAACCAATGAACCGAAACTTCGGCCCTGTTGTGACAGGGCAATCAGCTGCCTCATTCCGAGTGATGACTTCATGGCATAAAACCCACATAAAAGTTACCTTGTTGTTCCTTGCCAGTTTATTTACGGTTTGTACACATTTCCAAGCAATTTCAGACTCAAAAGTGTAAGAACTCGGAGTTTTATGTACTGCTTGGTTGTCTGACAGGATATAGATTCTGGCTCGGCTATAGCTTTTACTTAGGCATATTTGAACGCAGATGTCCGCTTTAAAAATTTTAGAAATTTTGATCCAAGGCTTTACTTCTAAGCCATAAATACCTATGACCACGCCAGTAATTGTTTGTATACCAAATTATTAATCCTTTCTCTAGTTTTGGCTCTCCTGAGCTCCAAATTTGGCGGTCTCGAATAACCACTTTAAACGCTCGCTTACAGTTGAACTTAACTGGCGTTAGTATATCAGTTAGTTTAGACAGAAGTTTTTGCTGAAATTTGTTTAGAATTTCTAAATGTCTAATCGGGTCTCCTGATTTGAATTTCTTATTTAGTTGTAATCTGAAAGCACTTAGCATCGCATTATACCTTATCTGTAGGTGCAAAAGAAGAAAGTTTAGCATAGCTTCTATTGCTGCTGTTGGGCATGTGTGCATGGCACCAGTAACTCCCATAGAGGCCAACCGCTGCACTTTCAGCTACGGATTCTGCGCTTTCTTTAGTCTTTGTCCACCACACTAGAAACGCGTAGGAGACAATGGGTCTTACCACCGGTAAGTATGACCAGAAGATCATTTTCTATTTTAGTCCTCAAGTTTTATCAAAGAGCCTACGGCAAATTCAGAATGTCGTTTTTTACCTTTGAGTAGTTCTATCAAGATATGTCACTTAATGAAAAACTGTATTTGTGTACCCTTTATTCACTCAGTTTTGCAAGAAGGTCATCAAAGGACACAGTAGGGGCGATAGTACTCCACCCTGTGGACACTTGTTTGTGGATTTTACAATTATCAAATCACTTCTCAGTTTTGCTGATATTTTTTGATTTTTAAGTATGGCTTGAGCCCACCTTACGGTTGTAGTTTCTATACCTTTGTTTTCCATAGCTTTTTTTATTAATCTGTAGGAGATGTCACCGAAGGCACCCTCAACATTAAAAAAAGCACAGAGAGCTATTTTTTACCGTGGTGTGCATTTAATCTTGCTTATGAGATTGTGTAGGGCAGTTTCGATAGATTTGCCTTCTCTGGCAAATATTCTTTCCTGGAACAGGTTAACACGCAAAAAACAAGAAACTCTATTTTGTTGTTCCAACGAAACTATATGATATGACTTACTATAAAATAGTGGGAATTTAAGAGGGGTGCTCTAAAATGTTCGTATTTGAGATTATAACAAAAATACATGTTCTGCAATTTCAGACACTCAAACAGTGGATTGATGTAAATGTATGTGCGCCTAGTAACTCCCGCATGGGTGGGACGATTGCGATACGCTTTAA
Source organism: Ctenicera cuprea (assembly GCA_958336395.1). Classification (NCBI taxonomy): domain Eukaryota; kingdom Metazoa; phylum Arthropoda; class Insecta; order Coleoptera; family Elateridae; genus Ctenicera; species Ctenicera cuprea. The sequence continues at coordinate 66,177,197 of OY284487.1, read as the reverse complement.
AGTTGGACATATTTTTGTAGCATTTTTGGAATAAACGCTGCATAAACTAAAGAATGTGTAAAAATGTTTAAATGTTACGCTCGAATTATTAGGGCGCGGTATAGGGTCGTGCATGTATGTATAAACACACAGAGAGACGTATGGTAGTCTTAAATAAGCGTGGTAAAACTGCGATTGCGTGTGTGAAAATTGAAGAGTGTTTCCAGTATGCAAATTACAATTTTGTATTTGATAAATCTAAGGAAGAAGGAAACATAGTAAACCTAGAAATAGAAGACGATATAACAATCAAAGGAACAAACAGTTATAAATACTTGGGGGTTATAATAACAAATACGGGAACGTCAGAGGAAGAAATAAAAAATAGACTAGGACAAACGAGGAACTGTATAAGACAGCTGAACGCAGTACTATGGGACAAGCATATCACAAAAAGCAATAAAATAAGAATATACAAATCCATGATAGAAAGTATTATGACCTACGGTGCAGAAACCTGGACTGTAAATAAAAGAAACAAATCCAAGATTAAAGCGACAGAAATGGAGTGTTGGAGAAGATGCTGCAGAGTGGTACGAACGGACAGAATACCTAACGAGGAGATAAGGAATAGAATGGGAGTAGAAAAAGATGCGGTAACAATCATAGAGCAAAAAAAGTTAAAGTGGTACGGGCACGTAAGAAGAAGTGACGATAACAGATGGATTAAGAAAATAACAGAATGGAGTCCATTGGGAAGAAGAAAAAGAGGAAGACCCAGGAGATCATGGAGGGATGACGTGGATGAGGCGATGGAGAGTAGAGGACTGGAAGATGGAGACTGGGAAGACAGACAAGAATGGAATCTAAGGCTGAGAGAAGGAAGGCAGCGTCAGCTGTAGAAACCCTTAATATATATATATATATATATATAAATCTAATTGTTGATGTAGCATAGATGTAAAACTATTGTTGATAACACAATATTTATTCAGTTGTTGGGTGTTAATATCTACTACTGTTGATGAGCTGTTATTGTTGCCGATACGCTAACATTATTGTTGTTGTTTATTGCTGTTGTTGAGCTCGTAGAAACAAGTACTTGTATTCTTCAGCTCTTGTAATAAGGCTTGATTACTAAGGTCTCTCGATTTGGTTAATCGAAAGAGTATTAAACAGTGACCCCAGAACGTATGCTGTAGGGAGGCCGTTGGAGGTCGAGTATTACGCTTGGATTCTTTGTGTTGTCATATCTTCGGTAGGGCGAGCACATTCACAAGGGTATAAAACCCTATAGATCGGTTTAATAATCAATTAACCGGTATCTGGCGTTATGAGCGTCAGTTAGTGCACTGAAGATAATGTTGTAATACATTCAAAAAGTAATCACTAGATACGATTTCCACGAGAGAAATACCTCCCCGGTAAGTAACCTGTATTGATAATGATTTGCCAGTGTAGTAATGTATAATTGATTTGCTTATCATGTTAATACTGGTGATATTCTGAATGATCGGCCGATCTGTTAAAGACCTCGGTGAGTGGATATTAATTGTAATATAATGTATTGCATCGCTTTGTGTAAGTAAATCGTTTTTTTTTATCCATTCTATATTTCATACAAAAATTTTTCAGTTTTTAACAGTAGAAAAAACACATCTGGTCTGGTTATAAGACACAGTGTGAGTGCGCCTACGCTGAGTGTGCATTTGTGTAAAAATGGAGTAGGAAATGACCGTAAGTGTTCGAGGATACAAACCGCCGCCTATTGCCCCCTTTAGGATTATGTATAAACCTGTACTGTAGCAGTTGTGTCGTTGTGTAAACTAATGGTGATTTGTGTGAATGTTAAAGTGTCTGGAAAAAACATCCCTGAAAAAAAAGGCCCAGAAAATATCCCCGGAAAAATAATTTCAGGTAGCAGAATCTCTTAGAAAAACATCCCTGGTAAAAACAGCATCTTTCTAGTTTTCGTTTATACACTGTATACATTGTGTTTCCCTAGGGTTATTTCAATACCAAACTTCATCCCGATCTGTGAACTCGTTTTTGAGTGATAATGCATTAAAGTGAAAATTGTCAAAAAATTGTATCGACCGCCTTTTTGTTAGAAAAAAAAGAGTTGGATATGCCCTAAGGTCTTTCATCAAATTTCTTCTGGTATAAATGCTACCAAAAAAATCATGTCTAAATTCCGTGTCCCATTTCGGATTTTTTTAAAAGCCTGTTTTGTTCCTGGAAGTCCAAAACATCTATCTTTTTTTAACAAGAATTTATTTCGGATCTTTTTTTCCTGGGTTTTTCGTTCTGAGCTTTGTATTCCTGGGAATTTTTTAACCAAGTTTTTTTCAGGGATATTTTTACGCAAAGTTTTTTCCGGGGTTGGTATTTTCAGGGATGATTTATCCTAGATTCGAATGTTACCCCTGCTGTTAGGGCGCTACAAATTCTTAGTCCAGGGGCTCCAAATTCCTTAGGACGTCTCTTGGGTACCTGTAGTACCCTGTAGGCTCTCTTTTTCAGGTGTAGGTGTAGGCGGTATGTTCACAGTTGAGCATGCAGACAGCCAAAATGTTGTAACAGAGTGGCTGCCAGTTGGTGGAGAGGTCAGGAAAGGCGTCCCCGCCGTAAGTTAGACTCTAAAGAATGTTTTCTTGAACGTGCCTGCCGATTTTAACGCATTATTAATGTGCCCCAGGTAGAGTAAGAATCCAGCGTAAAAAGCCCATTGTAATTGATTACAGATAAAGGTATCGATTACGAATGGTAATATAAAATTTTTGTTCTACAGCAACTGTAAGAAATGAAAGATTCTCAATATACTATTATTTTATTTAGTGCTATAATTACGGCCATTTCGACGAATTTTAATTCCGCAAAATACTTTCATAATAGCCTTCTGCAGCCCCCCACCCTTCGAAAGCTATAGCGGCCAAGGCTAGTTAAACAATATCTTATTAAATTCAAATTTATGTCTGGCGTTTTCCGATAATACAATATTCATAAACCACTTCACCCCATAATTAATTTTTAATTCGGGTGTTGTTTTTAGCTAGTCATAGAAGAGAGCTCTAGACACTCCTTATTAATCCACTGTTTTGTCGAGTTATGATTCTATTTATAAATTTACTGCGAGACTGGCCTATTTTTTCAGACGCGTTCAATATCGATAGTTAACTTGAATCAAATGCAAAATAGGTATTTGATATTTGTTGTCGTATCACAAAATTCTAGTGTTTGCGCCAGTTATGTTATGAGCAATGTTGGGTCAGCCTCGGGGTCAGCTTCGATATTGCTTCATAGTCATAAGAATCATATTACCACGAAGGAATGAGATCACCGGCCGGGCTCTAAAATATCCCGGCAGGAGAAGTTAGTTATGTTAAAGCTACGTTGTTTGCAACACCCGTATTATTATGTGAATTAATCCCTGTAACTTTACAAGTTAATATAATTATTAAATGTTTTGGGATTGTTTTCTTACAAGTCAGAAGTGGGATTGAGGACAGTGCCCATAGAAAAAAAATATAAAGGACAGTGCCTGTGCAAAATTAAATCCTGTGGTGTTTTTTTGTGTGTATATTTCGTTAATAAAGATAAGGCGTTCACGGCGAAAAGATGAAAAAGAAGCGCGACGACGACAATCTTCGAGTAGAGACAGTAGTACGTCGAGTGGAGACAACACAAAGCAAGAGTTGAAACGATTAAAGAGGAAATCGAAAATTTAATACCCACACGCATTTAGTTGTTAGTTTTTTAAACTTAGTTTCCACGAGAAAGATTCAAAAAAAGAATTTATTGCCGTCGTAAAAAAAGTGAAGATTTGCGCTCGGTAGTGAAGTAGTTAAAGCTAATACCTGTAAATACCGATTTTACAATATTTAGTCCATGTCTGCAAACAAGTAAGAATATTATCTTTGTTTTAAAACAAAAGAAAATGACGTAAACAATGAAGCTAAAGCGGTAGGGACGCTATTACTGGGCACGTTCAAGTCACATCCTGGCATTCGAGTTTGCCAGTTATTTAAGTGAAAACGAAAGCTTGATAATTTGTGTGGTTCAATTTAATGCATGTTGTGCAATTTTATGCAAGATGGGAAATCGCAAAGCGCGATTAGCAGCATCATTGGGACTGTCGTACGTCTTTGTCTGGTCAAACGTAGAATAAGATTACAAAAGTTCCAAAAATCGCAGCAAAAGTATATGCCTGTATTGGAAAATAATCGATGCATTTTTAAATTTGGCGACGCAATCATTGACAATATGTAGTGCAATTTGCTAGATCAGCAGAATGGAATGGATAAGTGCTCCCAATATCAACATTGCCAATGCAGGAGTTGTTAATAATTTCCAGGTCGGTAATTTATTAGAAATTCTGAAACAATTACCACGAATATTTAAACATCAAAAGATTGAAACCGCGATGTTTCTATAACAAATGTTATGTGATGAACGGATTTTATAAAGACCTAGCAGAAAATAAAAGGTAATCAAAAGTGTCCTAATAGAAAAATATGTGAACATACCGTTTATAATTTCTTAAGAATAAAACAAATATGATGTCAGAATGAGTTCGGTCGTGTTTAGTCATTTGATACTATTGTGCCATCAAAATGTGGCTTAACAGGAATGAATGTTTTTAAAAGCAAACCAAGGGGTAGATGAGGTCACAGGTCATCAAAGCACATGTTTCGGCTGGCGGCTGGCAAGAAATTCGATGCTGTTTGTGTAACTATTCTGTCTACTAAAAATTTAAAACTTGGGCGGTTTTTGGCTACACGTTGAAGGGCGGAGATAAGGTTTACGTTTGGCAATTAGGACACTTAAAAAAAATAAAACAATCCGCAAATTGGAGATTATGTCATTACAGGAAGATGATGAAATTTAAATAGTATCATACTTGACGAAATTTTAAGTGCAGATAAAATAAAGTGCAAAGAACTTGTTAAACGACCGTAGGTAGTTATAATTTGTAATTACGAGAGGCCGTGGCTTTAGTGCGGACGACTTCAAAGATACGTTTGTTGAACTAACGGGCACCAAATGTACCCAGATTGATGACGTATAGCCGGTGGTGAATCAGAACTATATGTCTTAGAAAAAGTGATGCGCAAGCCAAGCTGGTAGTAAGGTGTGTCATCGATTACCGGAAGTTGAAGAGATGCTGAGTCAAACTAAAGAAAGACGACAAAACAAAAAGGAAGTCCCCGACCACTTACGTTATTCCTCGTATTGTTTTGTTTTTCATGTTACAGGTCTCATACTATAACGGGCGAACGTCGCCATACCACAAAGCTGCATATTATAACGGGCGAACGTCGCCATACAACAAAGCTGCATATTATAACGGGCGAACGTCCGCCATACAACAAAGCTGCATATTATAACGGGCGAACGTCGCCATACAACAAAGCTGCATATTATAACGGGCGAACGTCGCCATACAACAAAGCTGCATATTATAACGGGCGAACGTCGCCATACAACAAAGCTGCATATTATAACGGGCGAACGTCGCCATACAACAAAGCTGCATATTAAAACGGGCGAACGTCGCCATACAACAAAGCTGCATATTATAACGGGCGAACGTCGCCATACAACAAAGCTGCATATTATAACGGGCGAACGTCGCCATACAACAAAGCTGCATATTAAAACGGGCGAACGTCGCCATACAATAAAGCTGCATATTATAATGGGCGAACGTCGCCACTTCCACAGCAAACGTTGCTGAGTCGAACTAAAGAAAGACGACAAAACAAAAAGGAAGTCCCCGACCACTTACGTTATTCCTCGTATTGTTTTGTTTTTCATGTTACAGGTCTCATACTATAACGGGCGAACGTCGCCATACCACAAAGCTGCATATTATAACGGGCGAACGTCGCCATACAACAAAGCTGCATATTATAACGGGCGAACGTCCGCCATACAACAAAGCTGCATATTATAACGGGCGAACGTCGCCATACAACAAAGCTGCATATTATAACGGGCGAACGTCGCCATACAACAAAGATGCATATTATAACGGGCGAACGTCGCCATACAACAAAGCTGCATATTATAACGGGCGAACGTCGCCATACAACAAAGCTGCATATTAAAACGGGCGAACGTCGCCATACAACAAAGCTGCATATTATAACGGGCGAACGTCGCCATACAACAAAGCTGCATATTATAACGGGCGAACGTCGCCATACAACAAAGCTGCATATTAAAACGGGCGAACGTCGCCATACAATAAAGCTGCATATTATAATGGGCGAACGTCGCCACTTCCACAGCAAACGTTGCTGAGTCGAACTAAAGAAAGACGACAAAACAAAAAGGAAGTCCCCGACCACTTACGTTATTCCTCGTATTGTTTTGTTTTTCATGTTACAGGTACCTATAAGGACAGGCAGGTCTGAGGACAGACCCTTTGGTCAGGATGGCCGAGTGTTGGGTCAGCCTCGGGGTCAGCTTCGATATTGCTTCATAGTCATAAGAATCATATTACCACGAAGGAATGAGATCACCGGCCGGGCTCTAAAATATCCCGGCAGGAGAAGTTAGTTATGTTAAAGCTACGTTGTATGCAACACCCGTATTATTATGTGAATTAATCCCTGTAACTTTACAAGTTAATATAATTATTAAATGTTTTGGGATTGTTTTCTTACAGCAACCCTAGATTAGGGTGGCCACAGGTCACCATGATAACCTCTGGTTATTCTATCTTTTAGAGTAAGCTGTTCTCCTGTGAGAAACTTTAGATTAGAGTAGAAACAGGTCACTATGATAACCTTTGATTATTTTTATCTTTTAATATATAAACTGTCCTCTTGTGCTTCTTAGGATTATTATTCGTTGTCACGTTAACTAGTTCATGTCTGAACCTCTGTCACATAATATTCCAATGTAATAAAATCGCATTGTAAAAATAAAGTTTTTTTAATTCGTTTTGAACCTACGAACAAAACTCGCCCGCTGCCGCATTTATTAATATTAAATCAACCAAACTTGTGTGCGATAATATCATTTATTTCGCTAATTACATATAAGTGCGTGAGTTAAAAATTAGTTCCTATAAAACCCGCAGCTGGCGGGTGTTTTTTGTCGGTAGACGAACTGAATACTGTGTTTTAGTTAGAACGTTTGTTTAGTTTCACACAGCGAGCATAATTATTATTACGTAAGGAGCGGGCGCAGGGGGATTCGAGGAAAACCTTGAGCGGTGGTGGCCGTTGTACTATAGTGGCGCCTCAGTTATTCTGTTGGCGGTAGGAAGCGTTATGTTCACCCAAAAAAGTATATACAGCAAACGTCTAATTTTGGTGTTTATATTTTGCTGTAGCATATATTTATTTTTTTCGGCAACCGATTTTGTTCAAATTAAAAGTTTTTTTTCGTTTGTTGGTGTACCTACACTTGCACGCACTTTTAACGGTAGCAGTGACGCGGTTTTAAATAGAGTAAAACAAATAACCGGTTGTAAGAATAATTTCGCACGGTACCGATTTGAAAGAAAAGGTGATTATTGGGTGTTGTATAATTACGTAGCGTCTTTAAGAAGATTTAAGTGCGAAGAGAGTGTTACATACGTTACTCAGTCCGATTATACATTTTTGAATAATTTGTCGCCAATATTGGAAAGATGGCGCGGACCTGTCAGCATTGCTCTCCATGCTCCAGGGACAGATTTTAAATCGACGCTGGAGTCCATTGCGTACCTTCGTACCTGTACGCCACTGGTTAAAGAATATGTTACGTTTCATATATACTTCAATGAAACCCATATTCCAGACGAGGTAAGCATTGTTCTAATTGTAATTATAATACAATATTAGAATTTCTATGTAACATAAAGCTATAAAAAACCACCAAAACAATTAAGTCTGAACTATTATTAAGTACAAATAATGAGTAGTTGATTACCATAGCTCTGAAGCAGAGCGTGCAGAGAAGCGTATTTGAAAACCGGAAAAGACTGGAAAATTTTCTGCACCGTAATCGAAACTAAAACGGAAATTAACAATTTTTGTAATCATAATCATAACCGAAATCCGTAATCCTAATTATTTTAGGAATTAACAGATATTTTTTGTTCCGGCAAATGTCGAATCGAAATTTATTTATTTTTGCAAATATCGGAAAGTACTTAACCTTAATTGCGTTTGGCGCAAAAGCAATGCTAATATTTATTAACGTTGCCCAGCGATGTAAATTGAAACTGCATGTTCGTTCAAAGTATAGGGTACTGTGAACTTATCTGAAGCGAGTGTGTCAGAATCAGCAGTAATTATGCTAATATGAGTTATGCCAAATGGGAAGAAAAGAGCGAAACCTCGTAGATACATTATTTACATATGAAAATAATCTAGATAGTAAATTACACGTGTCTGCTTACTTTCAAAAAGTTAGTTAATTTTTTGGTATGAAAAGTGACGAATGCGATTACACAAAGAAACTCCATCGTTGCCGTTGGTGCAGTTAAGGGATTAAACAATTTTACATTATAACTCAAAAAAACAAATTTATTTCACATCCCTTGGTGCGTGTCAAATAAGTCGGGGTAAAATGCTAATGCAATCGTGCCACTTTGTGTGAACGAATAGAAGCTTTTATGTTCCCAAAATATATTTTCCATAGTTCACTAAAATAAAATCTCTAGACTTAAAAAAAAATATTTTTGTAAACTAAGATACACTATGTGCATTTTTTAAAGTTAAAAATATTGTAGAATTTTTAATCCACGAATCGTGCTTCATATGATAGTGATAAGAGTACTCGGTATTCGGTAAATAGGCGATAGGCAGAAGAAATTGATAGTAGTAGATAGGGGGAGCCTATAGGTAAAACTGAAAAAAGTTGTAGTAGAAATGATTTCTGAAAAAGTTACGTTGACTTAATAATCCCGGAAAATGAGATATAAATTTGCTCAGACGATAGACTGGGTAATACAAGCAGGTAAAGGTGAAATTCAGAAAGAAGTGCGTGGCTGCTGGTATTAGGGACTTGGGCCCTAGGAATGAGGTGCACTTTGCCTGTTCATGTCTACTATCAAAGTGTCGACCCAGAGGTCACGTGTATTTGCACACCCGACGCTATTAAGGTACCGGTAACTACGATCAGGCCGATTACCGACCATTCTGGACGGTGCGTAGTCGACCGGTACTAGGTTACCGCGGTAGCCCAACTGGTATGGTCAGATTTGGCTGTTCCGAAAAGTTCAACCAGTGACTTTATTGACTGGTACCACAGGGACCAAGTCCGAGCCGCGGGGGAATAGCAGCCCCCGTCTTGGTTCCGGTGTAGGATTCGTATTGGCAGTGGCAGACTAGGGCTGTCTTGGTACGGTTCGGCGGATAAGCCGCGTTTCGGTTCGGGCACTGATTTGCGGAATCAAGAGATTTAGGTAATCTTTCCCGACCAGTGGGGGCTCGCAGCCTGATTTCACGACTGGTAGCTTGTTCTCGTTGAACTGTTGTTAACTTGGGCAAGCGCGCTAATTTATGCGTCACTTAACCCGGCCCGAAGAGGGGCAGATTATGGCTAACGTTAGGTGCTGCCACGTTAAACAAGAGCTGGTATGGCCGCCTCACATTGGATCTCTCATTCTATTAATTGTGACTTTTGTTAAGGGGTTGGTGTTGAAGGTGGGATTGTGCGTTGGCTTGTGCGTACAACCTCGATGAAATGCTCGGGCGCCAGATTTTTAATGGAGTTTACTTTCCAAACGGGCTTCACTGGGCGAGGGCTGTCTTCAGTTGAATTCTACATTTGAGGAAGACTTCCCAGTAGGTCGTCACGGTTCCCTCGTACCTAGTTGAAGTATTGGGTAACTGCAGTAAAGATGACGCTATCCAGTGGTCTAAATAGTTTAACTTACCAAAACTATTCGTGGTCATACAATGTTAATAAATTAAAACTATAGCATTAATCCAGATATTGTTTAAAATAAAGCAACAGGTTATTTACAGGAACTATTTAGAACATCAATTAATTACACTAAAAGCGCTAGGTATTACAAGCCAAGCAAAGCAAACTATATAGAAAAGCAAAATGTGGAAGCAACACAGGGCACGCAAAATACGGAAACGGTACGGTAGCAATACGGTGGCAAACGGTAGCAGATAAAATACGGTAGCAGGCAAGTTACGATAGAAAAGGTAGCGGATAAGATACAGTAGCCTAATTTAGCAATTAAGATACAGTAGTCTAGGCAACAAACGTTAGCAATTAACATTCAGTAGTCTACGGCAACAAACGGTAGCCCACGGTACCAATTAAGATACAGTAATCCACGGCAGCTAACTAAGATACTAAGATACGGCAGCAGATAACCAAACAAGCAATAACAAGACGTTCTGGTGTAAACGTTAATGAACTTAAAAGTAAAGGGGTAAGACAGCTATATCGGACAAACGGGATTAAAACGGATATAAGAAAGAAAAGTACTGCCTCGTGGCTCGCTCGTGGCTCACATCCGCGTCAGTCAAAAAACAAGAAAAAAGAAATGTGCCTTGTGTCAAACGGCCAAGACAGACTAGTATGAAAAAGAGAAAAGGAAGACCTGCCTCGTGGCTTATGTCCGCTACAGATCGGAAAGAAGCGAAAAAGAGAGAGAGGGTTTGCCTAATGTCAAACGGCTGTGACAGAAATGAAAAGAGAGAGAAAATGTAATTAATACAATTAAGTGAATACAAAAATCACCAGAATTGTTTAAATATTACTTATTCAGTAGACCTCCTAGAATTGCTAACCTCGGCTGGTTGTCCTGGTGTAGACCTGGAGTTGAGACTTGGAGAAGAACTGTTGAACTGGGACTGTCGAACGAAACAGTGCTTGCCGCGGTATAAAATCTGGTTTAATAGGGATTGTGGGGATTAGAACATTTACAAAAATCTGCGCGTGTTAAACTCAATTTTAGAGCGAGGACATCGCTTTGTTTCTCTACGTACAACTCGTTACACGTAAAGTTGAATTGCCAGTTTTGGTGAAACAGATTTTAATGCTAAAATATATAATTTAATAAAATAAATCCTGGAATGGACAATACCTTATTAACTTAAATGCTGCGGTAAAATTCATTTAAAAACCATAACACATTTCAGCAATTTTTACTACATGTCAAATCCTAATTTGTTAACCATTTTGCTTTGACATTATACTGTCAATGGGGTGCCCACTTCCGCAAGTTTACATAAGTTTTGCAGAGCCTTATCAAGCACGTAATGGTCTGGCAACATAACTACAATATTGCTAATATTACTCGGTATTAAGTAAAAAAAAACTGAGCTTTGATACTATAATGCATGTCTTTTATTTTTTGGAGTAGTTACGGAGCCACCGCTATCGACAGGCAACTGATCTCGCCATCCAGACTTGCATTTTAGTCGATGAAACCAATTTTAGAATACAGATGAGATTTGAAATTTCCATGATGAAATTCTGTAGTCTCTGACGTTGCTAGCTCTCCATCTATAATTTCCCGAGAAGTACTTGGCATATCGACTTTTTGTTTGTTTAAGAACAGATGATCTCATTTTAATTTCCGGAAAAAAAAATATATTTTGTTAAAAGAAATTACGAACATGACTTTTTGCTTTCGATGTAGTGAATTTTTTACTAAGCTACAAACTTTTTTATTTGTGGATTTTAAGAGATACATGCAGCGAACAAAATTAGAAATACAGCTTGAGAGATATTTTAAAGCAAAAAAATACCATACGGCCATGACTTTGATGGTATGAATTTTTAAAGTGAAACTGCCTTGTTGGTTCGTACGGTCGTCATTCGATTGCTTTGTACGATTTACACGTTCGCCCTGTGCATTCAGTGGCTCTAAGAAAGGGCCGAAGGATTGCTTGCGTAGGTACTATGGCTGGTTATCTGTTTTTATTCTTCTAGTGCTATACCCTATTCAGGGCGTTGGCGACCTTTCTAGTATGTTTGTGTTTGTTGCGCGGAGATAGATATTTTGCACAGACAGACATAGGTGACCTACAATTTAGCGCGGGCTCCGAACCACAGGAAGTGCATGCACTTCTTCTCCAGAGAGGTTTTCCTGGGGAAAAATTCACCTCGCTGGTTTCCCGTTGGCTTGCGAGGGAGAACGACCGGGCCGGGATTCGAACCCAGGTTCACTGCAATGGCAGCTAGCGCGCTTACTACTGAGCTACGGCCGCTCTCATCTATCTGTTATAAAACAACAATTATCTGATATTAATTAAACTTTACTTTTATTCTGAAATAATAAGTTTTGGCATTAAATTTTGTATGAATTTATAATGTTTGTGTTCGATACTTTTTAAATGTGAAATAATCTAATCCTAAACATTTATTTTTATTAACTCAAACTTATTCTTAACATTTTATTAATATTTTTATTAACTAAGAAAATAAAGTGTTACCCATTACGCAAACATGGCGCAATAATAATAACCCATACTCCTTTATCAACAAAAAGAACAACAGCAAATTATTAACAACACATCAGAAAAAAAAATTTAAAATAAAAGTATTAGAACAAAGGTAATGAATGATTGTTCACTAAAATAATAAAAATGAGTTTCAGTTAATAAGGCAACTTTCATAAAAAAATAACAGTATTCGTAACTGAAACCGTGTTCGTTTTATTGTTAAATCATATGATTTAAAAAAAACCCTTTCAGTAAGAACACATTAAAAAGTTTCACTTAGAACTTGCGTGCTCGATACACATTTTTTTATTCAAATGTTATATCATCAACTCATAATTTCCTTTGGGTTGAATATAGTAATATTAGTTTTTACTATCCTGCATGTATTGGGATCAAGAATAAATTCGATACTAAGATTTTCGTACCAGAGGCGTGTGTTTGTAATGCTTGATATCTCAGGAACTATCGTACCTATCTTAATCAAATTTAAAATTCACAGAAACGACGTATAACTTTCGGGGTGCAAAATATTTTCGAACCAAGCAAAAACAAATAAATGTTTTTTTAATTTATTTTCAAAAACGGTATATTGGAAATTTGAGTAGTCTGATAGAGGGCACTAACTACAATCGAAAGCTTTTGCGAACACGCTAACTTTAAAATTACGGCCGCTACGATTTTTTGAAAATTTAGGTTACAATGCCTATTTTTTCTTAAAAGCAAGTTGCCAGATCGACTTAAATTTTGCATGTTATAATAGCTACAGGGAAACACATATTACGAGAATTCAAGAAACCGCGAAAAAGGTGAAATGAAAATATTTTCATAATTTTAAAAATTAAAAAAAAATAAGGTTGGTACAAAAATCGATAGCAGTATTGACAATCGATTATTGATTTTTAATAAAAAACAAGGAATTAATTAATTTTTTAATTGATTTTTAGGTAGCATCGATTCTTTACATATTTAATCAAAAACTAGTGCTTTCACCTGTACCACCTTTTACTGGCACGAGCACCCGCTCCTAAAAACAGCATTTACACGCGTCATTTATATCAGGTGCATATTCGTATGTGCCGCTGTTTGATGTATATTATTATTTAAAATTAAGCAAAAATCTAAATAAATATTGATAAAGGCAAGACGTGCTGTTTTAATCCTAGAGTAATAACAACGTGTTTTAATGTATTTGTATAGAAGCCGTTGAGGCTGATCTCTTCTAAGCAGAAGTTCCGGATTGCAATCCTGGGTTGGACAAACTTTTACTTTAATTATTTTTTGTTATTTATTTAAGTTTTGAACTGTTTTCATCTTTTCACAACTGACGCTTAAATGTCCAATTATGTTATAAAATAAAATAGTTATCAATTTAATTATTTCCTTACCCAAAGTATTAAATTTATAAATTACTGTACAAATCGTGTTTTTTTACTATTTGAGTGTAGAACTGGTGGGAAAATAAATTAAAAAAATGTGTAAAAAGAAGTTTGCCTCGCCCAGGATTGGAACCCAGGATTATCACTTAGAAGACATTAGTCTCAACTCCTTCTCTGTAAAGACATTTGAATAAGTTGTTACTATTTGAATGGAAGGTCTTGCGTTTATTAATGTTTATTTAGATTTTTGCCTAATTTTAAATGTAAATTTTTTTTTGACTAAACGGCACTAAAAACAGCTAATAACTATAACGTAGTTTTAATTCTGGGGATCTGGAAAAACATAATTTCCCAAACATTTTGCATATAGTTCAACTGTTCTGGGAAAGAGTGTATGTTTTTGTCAGTACCTTAGTATTATTGTGGTATAATATCGTATTTTAATTACCGTCTCTGAATTTACGCTCAGGTTATTTTTGTGTCAGAAAAAAGTATTGTGCAGAGGGGCGGATTTACCACTAGGCTGAGTAGGCTGGAGCCTATGGCGGCAAAATTTTTGCGGGCGGCAAATTTTTGCGGGCGGCAAATTTCTGCGGGCGGCAAGTTTTGCGACAACAACGAAGGAATGATCTCGCCGTACTTGGGATTGAGTCTGATTTACTGCGAACGATCAATTATGATTCTATAATCGACTCTTTTGCCAAGCTGAAGGCCAGACGGGTGGTAGTGTAAACGGTAAAAATACACTTACTATTTACTATTTTACATGTACGGTAAGGACGGCAATTTTTTCCAAGCCTAGGGCGGCTAATGTGGTAAATCCGCCCCTGATTGTGCAGGGAACTGCATAGCATAAGGTTTAAACTTGCTTACTACCGGCCAGCAGCGAACGTGTTATAGTAGAATATGTCCCCCCCCCCCTCTGTAGCTACCCAAATGCACAACGTTTGTAAAGCAGGGCCTCATATTTATTTATAGCCTAGGGCCACATAAAATGTAAATTCGGCACTGGGTATTTTAACAGCTAAGATATCATCATCAGTGGCAAACTGACACGGTGTCAGTTTAGTCCGACTTGTTTAGTTGTTTGCTATTTGCACTTTGAACGTGAATCAGTAATACGCTACTACTTACAGATATGCCTAAACATGCGTAAACCGCTAGGGACATAAAACTACTATCTATTTACTATTGCTTTGGAAAGGAAGTAAATATACGCCAACATTTTAAAACCGTTGCAACAGATGCTAATAAAGTACTAAAACGTAACGTGACAAATTAAAATAGTAAAGTGTTTTATTGGGAATCTAACATCTCAAGAACAAACTGTAATTGATAATATATCATATTTGAAGTAAAAAAAATAATAAATTTATTATTGCAAAATATCTAAATATTTACTAAATTCAATTAACACTACATTAAGATAGCACAATCTAGCTACATTTTTTCAAGCAAGACGCTACTTGCCTTACTTCCATTACTTGCCGTACCTATTACTAGTTTTATTTAAAAAAAATAGGATCGAAAGTTTAACCCAAACGATTTTCACCCTCCTTAATTCTGTCGCACCATACTGGCGCCAGCAAAGTATTGAACGCATTTATATAGGCTTGTTTTGTTGGTAGGTTTAATTTTCCTATAGATAACGATAGAGGTCAATTGTTGTACAACACATTATTATAACAATACATTAAATAACAAATAATGATAACTTATATGTTTTATATGCAATGAATTCTAATAATTGTAACTGTAAGAAGTGATTGGTTTGTGAGCACAGAATAACACATTCTTATAATACGTGTGTTAGTAAGTGCGTTTCACAAGTCAATAACTAAAATCGATGCGGATAAATGCGCAACCGGAGAACGTTGCAAAACCTTCTTTGACTTTATTTTTAATTCATGTTTAATTTGTTACTTTTCTACGTTGGAAGTGATGACAACGTTATTAGGGAGTCGATCAAATTCAAAACCCCCACAACTTTGAAATGAAAACGTCCTCTAGTGGTCATCTGCAACCTTCATATCAAGTTTAAAAAAAATTTTGAAAATAGATAAAATAGTACAATTCGATAGTGTTGGTAAACGCGGGGGTTGCTAACGATATTGGGTTGCAAATCAATTATCTGGTGCCTGTTTCACCTGTTCAGGCAGTAGATCAAAAGGAACCCTTCCCCTTGGCTTTTTGCAATGAAGTTTAGAGCCGAAATTAGAAAATTTTGTAAAATACATAAATTTGATGGTGGAGGTGACTAAGAAAGGTAGGGGCATCGCGCTTATAATTGAACTTACAAATAAAAAATTAATAATTTCAACCATATTTATTTATTTTAACCTAATGCGCATTACAACCTCTTTACACGTCATTATCAACGGCAAAATTAAAGTTAACAGTTGATGTTGCTATAGGAACAATAGAACTTGATTACTTGATTTTGGTTATCTATGTCTGGGGGCGACTTGATTTCTATTCCAAAATTTCTAATAATGACGAATTTAAGAGATCAATTTGCTTATTCATTAACTATGCAGTTTTTAAATGCTTGTGAATTTCAAATGCTTCAAGTACCTACTTACGTTTACAACAGTCTAAACATATTTTCATAGTGTTATTAGATGTCGTTAAATGATTGTGTTCCAATAAGAGCGTAGCATAATTGTATTTATGTGGGTGTTTATATTTCTAACAACGTATGTGTTCTTTGTACCCAATATCAAATTATTTTATTGTTTGGCCTATATGAACCGAATTACAGTGGGAGTAGTGTAATTTGTAAATGCCCGATTATTAATAAATTATCTGTTTTTTGTTTAGAACACTCTTCATTTTGAAATTTAGGTTCAACACAATGGCGTAACGCAAACCGTAAGCCCCCCCGCAGACTCATTATAGGCCCCCACCCCCACCTCCAGTTTTGTTATAGGCAAATTAAAAATAAGACATATCTACGTTTACCTCTCACACACCAAGACGATTATTAAAAAAAATTTAATTTTAAACATTACTACAACTATAACACCTCAGCAGGTCTACCTTATTTTCGTTGGTGATAGTCTTGTGCGGTAAAAACACAATATTGTCTTGATAACCTTAGTTTATAAAAAAACTACTTGCATTAGCGTATTTTCTATGGCAAATTCATTTAAGATTTCGTCGATGCTAAGGAGTTTTTTAAGTTTTCTCTTTTGAGCGCCATCTAGTGGTTAAGCTAGATTCATATTTGATATACATATACTTAAAAATTGATCACAATTTTATTATATTTTAAATTTTTATATATAGTCGTGGAAACACACCAAGTTACAATTTTTTCTCTATCTATCTATTGTAAACTGGATGATAAAGAAAATTACTAGAAAATTGATTGAATGTCGTAACTAGATATTATATTATTTTATATTCGTTGCCATGATTAGGATTACATAACTACATCAGAAAACAATATGAAATAATAATACACATGCAAAAGGTAACTGAAAAAGTTGCATTATTTTGTCTTGTGACTTGGTGTATTTCTACGACTTTATATGCACATTTGCGATTGAAACCGAAACTTTAGTAATTATTTCTAAATTCAAGTATCTAATTATTTTTCGCTGTGTTATTACCTCGTGGTAATAACACACGAAAGAAAACGGGTAATTTACTATATACGTATATTCTATATTTGCTTCGTCGCCTTAAGAGCTACTAACAACACCAAATTTGATTCCAATCTGTCAACTCATTTTTGAGTAATAAGGCGTTAACGTCAAAATTTTCAAGAAACCGTAGCGGGTGCCAATTTTAAGCAAGAAAGTACGGAATAAAGCGTTTGATTTGTCCTAAGATTTTCTATCAAATTCCGTTTTCAAATCTACAAACATTCGGTTTCCCCAATGGCCGGCTAAGTATCCCGATCTGATTTCAGAGAAGATGCTTGTTAGAGTTTTTGTCAGTTGCATGCTTCGTTTAGAAGAATCCATTGCTTAAGAAGGACATTTAAAGCATTAAATTATTCACAAATAAAACTCCACATTGTATAGATTTTAAATATATTTTAAATTTTTAAATTTTCATCAGCGTTTTCCCGGTCGGTCGTAATTGGTAATGTTTAAACTTTATTTTTGTAACTAATTTTGATACATTTCATTTAGAATATTACTTTAAATAACTACGTTTCCAGAAAATATCAGTTGTCATAGACTGTGTAATTTATAAATTTTAATTATTATTTACTAATGCTCATCGCACTGATACAAAAACGAGCTATGAATAAATGTAAAATTCTTGCTTTATTACAAGACAAGTGTTAATAATACACTACTTTAAATAAAAACCTTCAAAAACTTCTTGCGCCATAATTAGGGTGTATAGGGGCTTCCGAGCGCCACCAGGGCTGCCAACTGTCAAATCTGGTGACATTAAATTTCCCCCAGAATCCAGGGGCATTTCTAGTAACACTCCAGAATCTGGCAATACAACATTCCCTAGAACCAGTTATTTTTAGAAACAGATCGGTTTAAAATTATTTTAGAGCGGTTATGTTTAGAAACAGACCGGTCTATTACTAAAAATAACTGGTTCCAGGGGAATTCGTTGCCCCCAGAGTCTTGAGTGTTACTAGAAATGTCACAAGATTGTAGGATAATTTTTTTTTGTCACCAGATTTGACAGTTGGTATCCCTGGTGGCGCTCGGACGCCTCTATACACCCTACTACCATACGATTGATTTATGGCGAACGTGTTAGTTGATTGATTAATACATGCAATTGACTTTTTAAATCGATTATTGATTATGCAATTGGATGGGAGGTCTAATCACGCTTTAATTAATATCTCTGCCATAAATTCAGATATTTAAATCAAATTTTGTATGGATATTTTACCGTTGATGATTTATATTTTCACTTGGTTTCGTTTCGTAAATGTGAAGGGGCGAAGGTAAGGGTACGCAACGTATATATTTTATACACTCGACATTTTCTAAATTGTTCTTATTCTTTATACAAAAGTACACAAAAAAGGTACTCTCATTGAAAGTTGGTAAATCTAACGGTTTTCGAGATAATTACATTTTTATGATAAATCTAGTTGCCATGAAGTTTGGAGTACTTCCTTAAAAGGGGAAAAGAATCTGTACAAACTTTAAGGGTAAGTTCTACAGATCAAAGCAATGATAAATCCGTTTTCATATTTGTCCCGAAACGCTTTCTCCAGAGGTAGGAACAGTCCAGATTGTTCTCTCTTCCGGAAACTTTAACTCTGTAACTACCTGTTTGTAGGAACTTTGTTTTACTGCTTTGGTTTGTAGAATTTATCCGTAATTTTACAACGGGGTACATTTTCAACATTTCACAAAAATAAAACGTTAATGAAGCAATTAGTTTATTTGTTAATTTCATGTAAGAAGTGCGTTTCTGTACAGGAAGGTATTTTTCTATTTTACATTAAAAATAAACTTTTTAACGCAAAATTTTCGAATAATCTATCTATTTTTATTTCTATATCGCCCTAGTGGTTAGGCAACTAGTTATACAGAAGTGTTACTTAGTATGCAGATAACAAAACATTTAACGAGGCGCCAGTTTCTAAAGCTAATAATTCACAATTAGTTACCATTGCATCAAAAATTGCAAAAATAAGACTTACTGATAAATTTTAAAAAAATTATTAACATCTAGAAGAATTGATACTTTGCGATTACACAGAAGAAATAAAATTATAATTATAAATAACCTTAACCGTAAATTATCAATCTTACATTTTCCAACGTCTATTGTATTCCTTTCCAAGGACCCACTCCGGTGTTACGTTTTATCTTCCATGATGTTCCTCGTTGGAATTTCCTTCATCCTGTTTTTGTCCATTGTTAAGTTAGGTATATAAATAAAAAAAACTCTTAAGACTTAAAGTATTATTATTAATTTATAATCACACAAAATGGACTGGCTTATTGATAAAACCATCTTTTGACGTACAGAATGTTGATCGCAAACTACTTATTTGTTTTATTTTTTGGTTTTAAAAATAAAGTATATTTGGCAATTCGATAAGTTATGCCTGAAATAGTCCACTCTTATCGTTCCCCGTATCACAAAGTGACGTACCTATCTGCTTATTGTTTTTTTTAAGAGCAAGGTTACTTCCTGATAAAGGGAGCGACGTATCACTCGTGACTCCGAAAAAGCAATCGGGGTAAGTTACTCAAACTTCCTAGATTGTAATTATATTGCATAAATCATTTTTTTACGTACCAAATTTTATCAGCAAGAATAACTGTCGTGGATGTTTTTAAGCACTATAGCCATGGGCTAGAATATTATGGCCTTCGTTCGATATTTCTCAGCTGAAAACATCAGTTAAAAACGAACGCGATTGGTAGAAATTTAACGAATTGTGGATTCTGATTAGTTTCTGATAGTGGTTTCTGATAGTGATATATGTGGAATAATCAAGTTAATCCACAAATTTTCGCTCAAGCTTTTGCCAAAAAGTAATTTCCCACGGCAAAGTGACGTATTGTTATTTGGCTCTTGAAATTACTAGATAGCAATAAGCGTGCTTTGCCTATTTTATTAGTTAAAAAATCTAAAATGAAAATCAATAATTTTGGAAAATTGACACTCACATTGGACTTCCATTTTATGCTGCCAGTCATTAATATTTACTGGTGTAAACCGTGCTGACTGTTTTCTAGCGGATAATTTAAATTTAGTGTTTTGTTTAATGTAAGGTGTTAATGGGTACTTATAAAATTAAAATAATAGATAAATTTGTGAAATTACCTACTTTGTAATTTCATTTGTTCTTGTTATATTACTACCGATCAGTAATAACAAGCAATGCAAATCTTGCGATTGGGAATATACGAAGAAATAAATAATAATAGCGCGAATAATACTCAAATCGTTGCAGAAGATGGGTAGTTACTTTTTATTAAGAATTTATAAAATCTAGAAGAAATTATCATAAATGATTTAGTTTCTGCCATAGCTATGACCGTTGACGTATTAGTAGATGGCAGTCAGAAGTGTGTAATAAATAGAAATACTATTTTTCAGATTCCATCCCAGGATAGCGTATTAAAGATGGCCCACAACTGCTCGTTAGAAGCCCCGTTTGATAATGTAAATAGATCAGAAATGTATGTTACTAAAAGTAATCTGTTATATCCTATAAACGTTGGGAGAAATATAGCTCGAACAATGGCCGAAACCTATTTTGTATTGACTTCTGATATTGAACTATATCCTAGTCTTAATTTAATACCGCAATTTTTGGAATCAGTTGCTGGATGCGAAGAAGTTATTCTTAGATACAAACCGGCGGTGTTTGCTCTAAACGTATTCGAAATAGAACACGGACAAAATGTTCCTACTAATAAAAGAGAATTAAAGAAAATGCTTCAGAATGGATCAGCTGTACCTTTTCATCGAGACATATGTTCAGTGTGTCACGCCGTACCGAGTTTTGAGGAATGGCAGAAAGCCGATAAAAATCAACGAGTGCAAATTTCTAATGTAGGCAAAAGAACAGGAAAATATTACCATTGGGAACCTTTTTATATTGGAACAAATACGGAGCCAATGTATGATGAGAGACTGTCGTGGGAAGGAGAGTCGGATAAAATTATACAGGTAATTATAGCGATTTGTGCACTCGTACCACTATGGTATTTGAATTTTTAAAACCCTTGTTTATTGTGCAGTTTGCTGTGGGTATAGATAGCCCAGTATACATCTTTAATAGTAAAAAGTCAAATGAAGTTTTTTTTACAGCGAATTATTGTTCTCATTTATACAATTATATTTTTTAATAGTAACACAGCCTATGACATGCAAATTGTGTTGCCTACTCTGAAGATTTAAGGGGTTACAAATAAGCACCGTCTATATTTGTTACAACTGTAGGTTGTGGGAATTAGTGCAGCGTTTGCTGTTTAATTTTCTATTCACAATTGGAACCGTCTACGGGGCATAGTACTGCAACAGAATTTAAATGTTTCATTATTACTGTATCTCAAATGAAATAATGTATTTTTTTTTCAACAAAACCAGTATGATCAGAATCACAAGTAATTGTTTATCACTTTTAATACAAAAATGAAAAAACAATACAAAGATTTTGAAGATTGGAAGATTTCTGATTTTGTAATGTCATAATTTTAGGCTTACATAATGTGCCTTATGGATTATTCATTTTTGGTCTTGGATAATGCATTTTTAATTCATAGACCAGGAATCAAACAATCAAATCCGGAAGAAAAAAAGTGGAGACAAGCATTTGTCAATAGCACTAATAATCTTATCAATAGCGTTATTTTGCCCGAGATTAATGTCGCATATGGTACAAGAAATGAATGTGAATTATAATATTTCATTCACATTCTCAAGGCACAAGAATTAACGCGTAAGTAAAATATTCTTACTTTTGTGTTACAATTTACAAGATATATAAATGTGTAGGTAGGTATATTAGCAGGGTTGGCAAATATCATGATATTTATTATAAATATCATAATATCCGCTATTTACGATATATATCCGATATATATCAAAAAATTGATATATATCGGATATTTATAATACATTTCACAAAATCGCCAGGAAACTAGCCATTTATTTTATTTAATTTATTAAATCAAAGAAAAAATAATAAACAACCATTGTTTTAACATTCACAACAAAAAATAAAAATATGTTATGTAATATATTATAAAAAAGAAACTAAATAAAAATTCTAAAAGCCGAAGCCGAACTATTTTCTTAGTAATCTTATTAGTGGAAGGTCCATTTCAGAGTCTGATCCTGACTCAGAGTCCAACAATAATATTTCTCCTTTTAATTTATCTTTACAATCGATTAATAAATTATTATACACCTCGTCCAATATTTTATTTCCAATTTGCTTTCTTGAGGGAGGCTCATACCCTGGTCGTAAAACTTTACACATTTTTTTAAATTCACTGTGCTCTACATGCCTAAAAGGAGTGTTCGTTGCAAAGAAATATTTGCCAATTTGCAAGTCAACTGTATGTGCATAAGACTTCGATGTTGAAATTATAGTGTCATCCGTGGCAATATTCAGTTTATTTGTACCCTGACAGGCCTTTTTGGGACGATAATCCAATTCTGGTAAACCTAAAATAATATAGTCCTGTACCCGTACTATGTATATGGATAAAAAAAATGAGAATAGGTAATATAATTTTCATTTATTAGCGTTTTTCCCTTAACTAGGAACGAAAATGTTATTTATTAGATAAATTAGGTAGGTAATGGGTTTCGAAAGTCTTAAAAACGTTGCCACTTTTATGTGCCCCCCCCGCCCCATTAAGAAAATTTTTTTTGTGCATTATGCACTCGATAGTGGATCATTGTTGATCATAGAAATAAAAACTCCCTCCCCCAAACCGTTTTCTATGTGGAATAAGTAAAGCAATCCATATTCGGCATTCAAAAAAATGAATAAAATAATAAAGAAAAAGCACCTAGGCCTATTTTACGAAGTTAAAAGTAATTACAAAAAAATCTTCTATAGGTACAATACGAGATTTTATTTCAATAACCAACATTTAAAAATAAACATTCACCTACCACGTTTACTTGTTTGTTTTGTTAACTCGGGTAGGTAGTTTTTGTCCAACAACGTTCTCTTGTTGTGTATTGCTAGCCTCTGCAGAGGCTTCATTAATTATTGTAGAATTAGCTTCTGTAGTTTCGTTTCCACACCTTTCCACATGTTTCAGCATTCTTTGGGGAATCCCCTGCATTTCCTTGCCGCATTTCTTGCACACGACCCACTTACCACTATTATTTTCCTTATTTACCGAAAATGTTCCCACACAATGTGTTTATTTTTTGGCATTGTTAATTTAATTTAAAACTTATATCATGATATATATCAAGATATATATCATTGGATATATATCGGCCAACCCTGTATATTAGGAAATACTATTGCAATATTATATATTGACAATACTGTGAATATTGCAAAACTTAATTTTTTAACGCTTGAATCTACTATTAGACATTATAGCCTTTAAAATGATATTTTTTCTGCAATAATCTCCTTCAATATCTCATAATAGCATTAATAGGGAAGCTTTATTTACAATGCATACTTAGTAAAATACAGCTGTGGTATTATAATTTTATTGATATGATAATTACAATATAATATATTCATTTATTATAATTATTATGGAAATACTTTTAAGATATTGTTGCCTAAAAATAACAAATATTCTGTATGATTTCAGAATTCCAATACTTACCAGCGGCCGGCAGCTTAATGGTGATATTTAAAATAAATAGTCTGTATATGTACAAATATAACGAATTAAATTACTCAGGAATGTAGTTCTCCATTTTATTTACTCATTTACTCTTTGCTCTGCTGGGTGGCAGTACAGTTCACAAGTGGCTTATTCTTAAATGTTTTGGTACTGCTTTTTACTTATTATAATGCTGTGATGATGTACATATATTAGTGTAACAGTATTAAGGGTTTCTATTAGTGATGGGGTGTAATCGAAAGATTTACATAATCGAATTACTGCCATTAATAATCGAATGATTATTTCGGATAAAATCATTCGGATGTTTTTATACAATGAACAGTAGTAAAACGCTTTTTGCTTGCTTTTCAAATGAATTATCGTTCTCATCTTCTTTTCTCGGGCCGCTCAGTAAAACAGCGTATAGCTTCAGCTTTAAATAGCATTTTTATTAATTTCATCGCATTTTATATAAATATTCTTTTCTCATGGTGCCTGCGTAGGAAACACGCCGCGGATTTATGCAATCGCATACTCGTATCATTTATTTGCATTGGGGATTTGCATTTGCCTAATGTACGGGGTATCGCTTCAACGCCCGAAAAAAATCGTAAAATCATTCGAATGGTTTTCTGTAACCTCGACATATTTCGATAATTGGATTGTTCGAACAATTTTTTTTTGAAACATCCCACCACTAGTTTCTATTATATACTCGTATTGTATGCATCAGAATGTAACTAATGTGTTACTGTTTTAAATATTTACAACAGCTTGTCATAAAGTGGGATTAAATTTTCAGAAAGAAAATCATAAAAGACGCATTAAATACATTATATGCATGTGGGTCTTTATGTTGCATCTTTGTTTGAGTATTAAATTGTCTAAGCTTTTCTTTATAAGATATACAAGATCTCAGTAAAAGTTCCTTAATTACTTAAGTAGCGACTTTGTTAGGAGTTTAGTTAACGTTGTATTCGTAATTAAATATGAGTTGATATAAAGCTAGTTCAGTTTGTGATCTTATTATGTACTGTAAGTGTTATATAAAATGTTTACAATAAATTGTTGTTAGCAACATCAAATGTTATTATTAGTTTTTCAACAATTTTCTTTTTGCCTAAAATTAATTGTTATACTTTAATATTAAGTATTTACCACGTATTTGTTACGTCTATAGGAAAATGTGATAGGAAGAGCTAGTTATGCAATAAGTATCATCATCATTACTAAATATTTTTCTGTAATGTTACAGCTTTAGCAAATACAAGAATACAATCTATGTGGACAAGTCTTTGTATTAATTTTATGAATTATTGTCTGATGCCATCCCTACTGAAAATATTTATAGAAACCTCATATAACCTGATAATGTTTTCATCAGGTTGTATATGGTTTTATGCGGTTTTTGAAACAACCAGGTTCATTTTGTATGAGGTTTTATGAGGCAACTGTGGTGATTTTCAGTAGGGATATTGTTCTTTTTTTGCTCCTTCCTTTCCCTCTGTCACCTTCTTTCTCACCTTTGCACTTCCCTCCCACCTCTTGTCCGTCTTCACCTTTCTCTCCTTTTTCTTATTTCTTCTCCTCGTATTTTTCTTTTACTTTTTTGATTTTCTTCTTCTTCTGGTTTTCCGCTTTTATGGTTTTACGGCTCATTCTACAAATCGTCATAAAATTTAATGATTACAGTAATGCCCATGTACAGCGCAACGGATAGCACTGTGCGAACATCCAAATAGAAATGTTTTTCACTTCTTAGAGTCTAACAGGCATGTGAGTATAATCTTTCAGTAGGGTGGGCCACTGTCTACTGCTGAGCCAAAGAACAAATAGGTGGGCCTTACCTTACCTTACCATGAATAATAACGTAACTTACATTAATAGAAAATTATTCCGCGGTTTTTGTGTACCGCTTTAAATTCGAATTGACTTGGCGGATGTGAAATAGTTTTTTTATTTTTAATCTTTCCGAAAAAAATCGTCCCCATGACGTTTTAAATTGTTATAGTATAGCGTTAAAAAAATGGTTAATTTTTTGTTATGAATTTTTCGAAAAAAGGTATACTGCAAAAAATAAGCGAAGCACTTTGCCTGGACTTTCGTATAGTTTAGAAATTGATACAATGTCTACCATAAGAATTTTGTATCAACGTTAGCGACTAAGATAATGTGTGCCTCTCCTGTACCGGTGAGTGCAGCGAGTAACTAAAACGCCCACTTTCAGCTTGCAGTCGTGTATTTACAAACTGATTCTAGTGACAAAACAGGTTTTTTTAAATAAATTGATTGGGATTTAAAAAAGCAGAAACCTTGAATATAATGGTAAATCTTATCCTACTATCACTCATGAACAAGTTAGCTGAAACAGAAATGTATGTATTAAATAAAGGATTCAAGAATTCGTGGAAAGCGTCACAAATAAATTAGATGAGAGAGACCAACTTATAGCTCACCATTAAGTCTATGAACCTACAAAATGAAAATATAATCGTGCGTGTAGGTGTACAAGAATGTCGATTTAGCAAGTTTTTTTCCAGTAATAAGACGTCAAAGTGGCAATTGTTTTTTAATATCGCCCGGCGTCGTTTAGAAGAGGGAAAAAGCATTTGATTTGCGCTAGGGTATTGTATCAGATTCAGTTTATAAATTCACAAAATTCAATTACTAAAAAGAATACCGTTAAAAACAAACATCTCACTTCCGCGTCAAGTTTCGTATATTTCAAAAGGTTTGTCGATAAAATTTTGATATACCCCTGTATTCCAAAACACGTTGAAATCGAAGTATTGATTCCCACCCACATATCCCACAAAGACACAAAGACATTTCTTACAAACTTCTCTTTTGGACTCCTGGAGGTTCAAAACGTGTATTTCCGTCAATCTCGAATTGTTTGAGGCAGTTACAAGTCTAAGATTAACGCTGGGCTACCAGAACAAATGTGGATATGGTTCTTGGACTAAATAGACCAGCATTGTAGTATAGATTTCGACCTCGGAAAACTGTGGTGTAAAAGCCTAAGGTAAACCATTTCTTATTGTTTTATCATGTCTCAGGAGTTTATTTGGTTCGCACCGTCTATAAACCAGCTTAGATCGCACGGGCTAAAAGAATCCTGGAAGTGGTCCTACTCATCTGCTCCTAGAATCACTACGGCAGTCTAGAAATGTCTCGGAGCCGGCGTGAGTGCTGTGAGCATGAAGTCTATTATACCTAGACAGACCCATCCGTTAAATTTGGTTCAAACTATTCCCGCTTGTGACATTTCTAGTAGCCGACCACCATATCAAAGAAGCATGTACGGGTGTATATTCATATTATGCCATTTGAGTTAAGATTTCACGTATTGCAAAAGGCATTTTTCTAGATTTTCAGGGAGGCAGTGTATGTTTGTATTAATTCGGTCATATATGCCTTCCAGTTTAGTTTGATATCCAGGATAATTCCCGGACACTTGACTGCAATAAAAGATCTTAATCTGCTGCTATTTTAAACCCCGTGGTTTTGCCTGTTAGTGAATACAACAAGTTCCACTTTGAACGGATTCATCTCGAGTTCTTGAGTTGGAAGACTAATGCATCGGGCATGTCACAAACGCCACTTTGATAAACTTTCCATTAGTGTACTGTATTTGCAACAGGAAAGATGATCGACTAAAAATTTAGTCTATGCTGATAGATGTGAATGACTTGAGCTTATGTTGATGTACCTCCCGCTTTGGATATGAAATTTTAGTTAGTGGCCTGAAGATATAGAAATATACCCAAGATCGAAGAAGGTAGGATGTAGTACGCACTACATTTAGTTCCTGTTTTAAGAAAATGTAAAAAATACACTCCTGGACTTTCAATAGGTCAAAAGAGTGACCACCTTCAAGACACTTTGTTGCAGAATATGGGACAGGGGTTTATTAGAAGTTCAATCTCAAGAAATGAACTTTCACTGAGTAGCCGTAAAGTTACCTGATGGAAGCCTTAGAGCTCCCATTTTAGATCCAGGTTTTTCGAAAGAACTTGCTGCTTTTGATAGGAAATTGAAAATTTGTATTTTGTAGTTTTTAGGTTTCAGAAATAGAGCTATTACGACATCAACTTTTCCCGTTGAACTGGCAGCTCTGTTTTTTTTTGTAAATAGGCGTTAAAACAGGCGTTAAGACACAAATCCCAATACAGAACCAAATTGCCCAATTAATCACGAGTGCCATAACCTTCACCATTACGTCAAACATGGAAAAAGCGTGTCGTGGTTTTGTTCAATTATACTGATCATAACTGATGTGGTGGTTCTTCTAATTTGCTTGTTTCAATTCTTGTTTGAAAATGGAGTTGCTGAGTTGTGGTTAAGAAAGTCAGCTACAGATATTTTTTCCATCCATACACAAGAACAATTGGACCTCTCTGTGAAGTTATCATTGCTACTCATTTTCTAACAAGTTCAGATGTAGCAAGCAAAAGAGGTACTAAGGCGGCTTCCCTCAAAGTACTTTTGGCGAATTGTTCCGCCCAGCACTCGCTCCTTTGAACTTGCCGAAAAGTATATGGCACACATTCTCAAAACAGGAATAAAATGCAAGATATTTGATAAGGTCGGAGGTGAAATCATGACGAAAAGCAGCAAACTTGTTGACTCTCCTACGTACAAGTTCTTCATTGACTGGCTATTTGAAAAAGCCATTGTATATAGTTTTTTCTCTTCCTTTGTGTATGTAATAACAGAGTCCAATGAGAAACTTAGTCCACTTTACCATTCCTGCAGGTCTTATAGCCTGGAACCGGACTATTAATTGTTACAAGCAGTCGGGTTATATTAAAAAAAACATCATGTATATGTGACGTTGATAGCGTTGTGGAAGAACGTCCATAATAAAAACCCGCTAAGATAGTTTGGGACATTAGATTATACCTAAAGGTTATTTTCTGAAAAAAAAAAAACTTTTTGCGGTTCTCGTACTTTCTTTACATACAAGAAATAGGCATGTACAAAGTAATGGTATGCGGGGAAACAAACATCAAACAGATAGATTGAGGGAAGAAGCTAAAAGAAATACGTTGCGCTTGCAGGTTACTAATAACATATTTGCACATGCTGAGACTCCGGAAATTATTTTTACAGTCTTGTTATCATGACAGCAGTTTTTTAAATTTAATTAGACAAATCTTGTCTATAAATATTCAAAACAAAGTTGCCAAGTTTTGTCTTGTGTTATCTAGATTCTAGACTACAATATCAAATTTAGATTATGAAAGTATTTCCAGGTGAGTAAAGCTGTATTTGTAAAATTAAACTTACTCTTACCTTTCAGAGCAAAGAATTCTTATAGATATCCAACACATCACAATAAAAATACCTAAAAACTTATCAGTAAAGCTAAAACAAATTAGACTTGTTTATAAAATAAACTTGAAGGTTTCAATATCAAGAACGTAAAAGAATTAAAAATGCTGCAATACCCAAAATATTTAACTGATAAAAACGTACTCTTCTCACGTATGTCCTTGGCAATAAAATTAGCAGACTATTAAAGTTATTAGGTATAAACGTATCCTCATTCCCATTTATTCAATAAGAACCTGTGTAAAAAAATATGGAAATTTACACTTTCTAGTTAGGTTGTCTCTCGTAGTACAAGCTAGACACACCTTCTGTTGACATTGTCATTTTCACGTGAATCAAACATTTCTAGTTCACCTTCTCGTCCTTCCTTATTTATGAAGATTGAAATAGTGAAATGCTGAATGACGCGCCGCACAAGGTTGTTATTACGCTCCTTAATTAATAATAGTGTACATTATTCTAAATTTTTACAAAATTGCGTATAAATTCTTGTTATCGAAACGTTATGCCGAAAAGGACTGAAGAATTGCATTTATTAAAAACTTTATTAATGTATCAATATATGTCTTTAAAAGATAAAGTTTGCAAGAAAAATAATTAACAATGTATGTGTTTTTCGTAATTGTTTGAATCCAGTATTTAGCTCACCTTGACATTTATGTCAGTAAAAACAAACAATAAAGTGTTTTCGGGTCATTGCTTAATGGAACAATATTGTTCTACATTGCAAAGTAGAACTTAGCCGATATACAACATTTATGTTATTTGTGATTTTAACTACTTATGCAAATTACAAAACGAATATTGGATTATTGCTCCGCTAATGATTTTCTGAAAATCTCAAACGCTACATGATTTCATGCAGGTATATCGCACACTTTTAAATTATTACTGCAAAAATTAAACGGTAAAAAACTATAAAAAAATTTTATCAGTGTTTTATCGGATTGTTCGAAAACTTGGGCAAAAATTTGGTTTTTAACAAATTAGTAAATTTATTGTAAAACATATGCTAAAGTAGGTCATTTAAATATTACCCCCTTCCTTAGTCCTAACACATTAAAATTCTTACTTAATAAAAGTTGTTTGGGGCGTAATGAGCTACTTTAATCTACACTCCAAAATATCAGAAAAAATTGATATTCTCAATACTGTAGGAAACAGTAGGGAGGTGAAGCGTAAAGGACTTACCCTGTTATTTCTATTGCTTAAACATGGAAAAGAAATTGTAGGCAAACGACGTTTCTTATTTAGGTTGCAACATAAGAAGTGTCATGTTAGGTAGGCAGGTCACCCAGTATATTTATGTTTATAAGCATGACGTTCATGGAAACTGGTGATTGCCCCCCACAATGTGTGTTTTTAGTGTGTAGTGGTTCAACCAATAGTAAAAATAAAATACTCGCATAAGAACCTTGTTTTTTTCATAGCTTGACATTAAATCGATAATTATTTCGTGTGGCGTGCAGTCGACCCACAACGCATTTTACTAAAATTCGTACATTAGGTTCCTCCTCCGTTTTGCTTTGATCGATAAACTAGATAAAACGTTGTTAGGTTGTTGGACACATTTTTTTTATACACATACAGGATTAGCCACCGAAAAGGAACAAGCATGTTTTGCGACACTGAACCTCAATTTTTCTAGAAACGCCCAGGCGGGTCAAATTAATTTGCAAGGGGGACATGTAATATGGCTATTTCCGTTCGCCTATCGTCAACCCCAAAACTGGAACAATTTCCACTCTAAAAATTTTAAATGACAAGGACTATCAAGAGGTATCGGGCTTTCAAATGATATGTCTTTTGATACCCCCTGCTGTTTAAAATGTTTAGGGTAGAATCAAGTAATGAATTGCGAATACTAGACAAAAGAAATTTGTACCAATCAGTTGTTAAATTATTTGACTTCAGCTGAATAAATGTGAACTTACAATTTAGCAGAAGTTTATAGGTTTTTTCTGTAGACATCACAACTTCATTTGAGTAAGTATAAGAAAAAATAAAATAATCACGTCTAAAGTAGAATTTTTATGTATTTAATAATATTCAAAAGATGTCTAGTGCTTCTGCGAGACGAGAGGGAAACTCTAGGAAACGGTTTCAGACTCGCAAAGGACCAAATATTAAGTTAAAAAATCAGCCAGTGTCTACAACATCCCTTGCTTTTGTGATTCAAACTACATCGGACAAACTGGTCGTTCCATTGAGCTAGGATTGCAAGAGCAAAAAGGTGATTGCAAACATACACCCATCACAAAATTTGCGGTGGCTGAACATACTGGTTTAACTGGGCATAAGATGAACTTTGAGAATGCTCGAGTACTCGCCAGAGCACCTTATTACTTCCCTCGTATCATCCGTGAAGCAATTAAAATTGAGAAACAGCCTGATTTTGAAACAATCATTCGCAAATTTTCGAAACAATAAAAAAACCGGTGGAGGGCGTGACCGGGGGAGGGGGGAAACAAAGTTGCGATTGCGGAGATCAGCTATTCGACATACGTAGAATACAAATCTGAGTTTTTTTCGAGCGCGTCTATAATGAAGTAGACCACCCCTCTCCACTTTCCTTATGTTTTGGTAGTGTTATCAAGTTTTATAATGTCTGATATTTTGTTATTGCACTGTTCATCCGCTGAAAGCCGAAAATCGATTTTGCAAAAATGACAGGAATAAGTCTTTTTTCAATAGGAAGTCGAAATTTCTAAAATTAAAAAAAACAAGAATTGATGATCAATTTCGTTTTCAGATTGAAAAAATTCAAATTCAGGAAAAAATGCTATCAAAAAACATGTCTAATTTCCGTTTCCGGTTTCGGATTTGTTCTGTTGGTAAATTTTTGATATACCCCCACATTCCAAAGCTTTTAAAAAATACACTTTTTTGGGTTTCTGGAGGCCCAAAACATGTATTTCCATCAAAATTTCGATTTTTGCAATTTTCATGAAATCAATGCTTCCCTGAAAGTATAGGAAAGTAAAATTTGTGTGTCATCCCATTTAAAATTTATTACTCATTCTTTAAAATAGATCAGCTTTTCAAAATTCACTATTAACTTATCCATCCATATTCCATCCCATAAAACCAAAAACTTTTTATTGCTTTTTGAGGATTTCTTTTGTTGCCCACTTAAACAGTTTAATAGAGTAATCGTCAAAAATCGACAAACCCGCGTAGGTGTTTAATAGTAGCAAAAAATAGATTTTGAGGTTTCAACAAATAAACATGGTCTGAAATTAGAAAACAACAGATATGATAAAACTACATGACTTCATATAAAATAGGACAGAATAGGGAGCTGCATTATTTAAATGTAGGCGCGCTGTTTTAAGCTCAGATTCGTATTCTACTACAGTTATGTAGTAGTTGATTTTTAGAAGCAGGATAAACGGATTTTTTTTGTAGAGAAATATTGAGTTATTTTAAATTGCACCGAATATAGACACTCCAACCTGCTCGATTAATATACAGATTTCGGATTATAAAGATAACGGAATTTCCTTTTAAGTAAGCAGTCAAGTTGACTGGCTCAGTGGTTTTATTCTCACATCCGTGTGATTTGTTTGTTTGTTTATGTGCCAAACTTGTATGGATAATGCTGTATCTCTGATTTGCTTAGCTGTTTTAAAAACTATAAAGTTGATCTAGGTTCAAAAACAAAAATATGTAAATTTTTGCAACGTTATTGCTAAAACTATCGCGTAAGTGTATATTGCTACTGATATAAGCACTACATTAAAAAATATGTATATATATAAGCACCTCTCTATTTGCAGAAAATAAAATAAAATAACTTATTTGCAGATGCAGCTGCGTTAGTATAAATTAGTAAAATATGTAAAATAAAATAAATAATACGGGGTGACCTTGAAGTAAGATAATGAAATGTAATTAAGGGCCTACTCTTAAAATGCCATTATTGCCATTACACAACTACAAACACAAACGAGTTTCCCACTAAAAATAATTTAATGTGTATGTAGTACATTTTATAGTACACGTGTGGCTCATAACCGCCAAACTATATGAAGAAATTTAGAAGAAATTGATTTCTACGTCTGACGTATAGTGGGGTGGCTGAGTTGAAGCAGAAAATCAGTGATTTTTTGACGTCAATAAATGATTTTCTAACGTCAAACATGTTTGAAGTATGAACATTATTTTTTAAATATTGGAATTTGAAATAAGCAAATTTTTATTAAATTATTAAAAATAAAACAGATTTTTTGACGCCAATAAATAAATGTTTATTGCCAAAAAATTATTTTGACGTCAAAAAATTAAATCTTGTCAAAAAATCATTTGTTGACGTTTGTAACTCGCATAATCAATTAAGAATTCAATAATGAATTAGATAAATATTTTTATCAGACTGCAATAACTAAGTTTGAACTTCAAAAAACTAATTCACAGTGCCAAAAATTCAATTTTTGACGTCAGAAGGTATTTAGCATGTTGATGAAAAAATAGTGTTCTTCAAAATTCAGGTTAAAATCTGAAACGGTGTTCCATAGAACATGCCATCTGAAAGAATGCATACTGAATTTTGCAGATTTATATACATAAACTACTCAAAAGAATTAAGGGGTCAAAATTTCAAATGCTTGAAGTTTCTTTAGGGCCGATGGCATTTTAATGAAACTTGGTATACGCATTGTCGAAATATTTACTTTAATGAAATGCTATAAAAACTGAATATCATCTTAAGATCTACCACATCATTGAACACTATAGCTGATATCATAAGGAAGACATACCTTCTGAAAAAAGTGACCCCTTAATTCTTTTGAGTAGTGTATATGTGTATAATATTATATTAAAAGAAAATGTAAATTAATTATTGTTCATTTTGATAATCCTGAACGTCATCAGTAATAATAAAATTCTATGGCATTTTATTAAAATCAGTACTCTTCACTTGTCGTGCTTTGCTATTTTCAG
The DNA here is from genome assembly GCA_958336395.1 of Ctenicera cuprea. Lineage (NCBI taxonomy): Eukaryota > Metazoa > Arthropoda > Insecta > Coleoptera > Elateridae > Ctenicera > Ctenicera cuprea. Next base: position 66,142,877 of record OY284487.1, on the reverse strand, counting down.
TTACTGATTACAGCATCAAGCCTTGGGACGACTTTAACTTGGCCTCTAAATTCCCGTTAAAAACTACATAGCTTCTTAGGTAATTTTACGAAGTTCAAGATAATAAACCAAAAGCTGTTCAATAAAGTTCTATACGACAGATGTGATGTTTATCAGATACAGTCCTAAATTTTAATTAATTTTCGATTTCGGGAGGAACTTCGCTCTATTGATCCTTTATTTGATTGGATTGCTTACATTAACTTATTTTTTCCTACATTTTGAACTGCAAATATAGATAAGTTATGTATATGCAGATTTATTAAAACATCGAAATTGATTACGGCTAATGCAGATGTTGGTTTATTGAGGCTACCAGCTACCGAAGTTTAGTTCACAGAAAAGGCAATGTGACAAAATGAGCAAAACACTCTTCTTGATCTTTCGCATATTTCATAAACATTAAACAACTACTTTATATTTTTGAATTTTTTATATCATAATGTAGCTCGCACTACGATTAGTATAGTATTAAAATGCTCGCAACGCTTCAGCTGGCAACGTTGTCACATTTTGTGACGCCGACCGCCTTTATGAAAATCCAAAATTTAAAAATATGTGGCCGCCATTATGAATCAAGAAAGTTTTTCGAGAAAGGTATCTAATTTTCTGAAATGCGTATTTTATAAGAGTTCACTTAAAAATCTCTATTGTCCGATTCCACTTATAGAAGGCTTAATCGCAATCCGCTTAACTATCTCATCTTAAAGGTTACTGCTGCGATCAAACGCTCTGAAGTGTAATTGTAATTGTAATTGTAATTGTAATTGTAATTGTAATTGAAATTGTAATTGTAATTGTAATTGTAATTGTAATTGTAATTGTAATTGTAATTGTAATTGTAATTGTAATTGTAATTGTAATTGTAATAGTAATTGTAATAGACACCACGAAAAAACAGCGCATAGTACCGTAGTACCCATAAACTATCACACTTCGTATCTATGGTTAAACCAAAACACACAAGGTTGGAGTCCCACTCGGACCTATTGTGAGTGCGATCAATTCTCCCACACATTCTTTAGCAGCATACATAGCCACTGAGCTTCGCCCACTTAGATGGAATACAGAATCTTACATAGGGAATTTCTGTGACTTTGTCAACCAGATCAAAAGCTTACGGGTGTGTGAAGGAGGCGTTTTAGTCAGTTTCGACGTTGTCTCTCTTTTTACAAAAGTACCGGTAGATGGTGTGCTAGAGATCCTAAGAGATAAACTACCTACAGATCTACACCAATTAGTCAAAATATGTTTGAAAAACACCATTTTCGGTTGGAATGGCAACTTGTATGAACAGCAGTGGCGGCTCGTGGTTTGGTGTACTGGGGGGCATTGTAAAGTATTTTTTTGGAAAAAAAATTGTTCTTACTCAAGTTTTAGGTAGCCTTATATTTCAAACCCATCCTTTACGTTGGAAAAATGATCTATTTTACCAACATTTTCATTGAAGTCTTTAATATACTTTTGATAAGCACTCTCTAATAAAATTATTGTAAATTGATACCTACATTGCCAGTGTGTCAAAAAGCACAAATTTTTAATGTGGTTTACGATTAAAAAATGGGTTTGAATTTTAGTTTTTAAATGTTTGCAGTCTCAATATCACCCAATGAATGATCACAAAATAGCAGACAGTGGAAACAACAATCCAAAATTATTTTGCACGGACATCGTACAACACCACAAAATTATGATAACACAGCCAACAACTGTTTTCACACTACTACGTCGTGTACGTGCGAATTCCGCAAATTAGGCGGCTAATGACATGCGCTTATAATAGACAGCTAGCAGTATAATTCTCGGAAATTGTGGATCCATGACCAAGTCTTTAATACGCAGATACTTGTATCCTCTTTTAGCTTGTGTAATATGAATGTTACTGCAATGAGCTTTCTATTTCACTCTTAATTATTTAAAGGCCTTTTAAGCCGGCGTAGCGGCTTTGTTCGGTGGCATATAGCTGAATTGGGGACTGACAGTCAAATGACCCTCGCATAGATTTGTTTAAAGCGCGCGAAATACTCAAACATTCAATCGTTTTCGGATCCTGCGGCAGCTCTTTAATAAACGTTCTCGCATAGAAATCTCATACAAAAGTTAACTATAAAGTATTTTTTAAATATTATAGTGTATAATATGTTATGTACTCAAACAAAAAGTAATTATTTATTATTTCTTATTTCATTGGGAGGTCAATCAGGTAAAATCAGCCGGGATCTACAACATCTCTTGCTTTTTTTTGGTTCAAACTACATCGGACAAACTGGTCGTTCTTTTGAGTTAAGATTGCGAAAGCACAAAAGTGTGAAAACACAGACGCATCACAAAATCGGCGGTTGCTGAACATACTGCTTTAACAAGATGGACTTTGACAATGCTCGAGTACTCGCCAGAGTACCTCATTACTTCCCTCATATCGTATCCCTACTGAAAATATATATAGAAACCTCATATAACCTGATAATGTTTTCATCAGGTTGTATGTGGTTTTATGCGGTTTTTGAAACAACCAGGTTCATTTTGTATGAGGTTTTATGAGGCAACTGAGGTGATTTTCAGTAGGGATGTGATGTAATTGAAATTGAGAAACAACATAACAACATAAACAGACAGGATGATTTGAGACTCAGTATAGCTTTGACTCCAATAGTTTATTCTCTAAAGATTCGTAAGCATCATCGATCTCACGATCACGCTCCATTGGATCCGTCTTTGCCCAACGGTGACAGCCAACCAGAACTCCGCCGCCTGCCCGACAGGCTCAAAGTGGCTTCAATACCTCCGCTTATCGGATTTGAATTCAATGTTCTATTCACTCTGAAGATGCAAGCTGCAATGTCTTGCAAAACGTTAATTTGTATGGATTCACAAACAGCTAACAGGCATAAGCCGATTAAGTACTCTTGTTCTGACAAACAAGATACATTAAGATCAAATCATTGTTCACCCCAAGGTTCTAGCAATTTAAGCACACGGCCCTGTTAAGGCAGGCAGCGCCCACAAACAAATATCGCTCAAACTTTTAGAGCAAACATACCCCGTAGCCAAATGGCGCAACGCCCTTAAGCTCAATTTTCAAGGTAATTCTGCAACCAATTTAAATTACCATGTAAATGGCTATTATTTTTTTGCTTAGCCTCTTTTTGAGCTCGAACTTAGTGATGTTACTTTAAGCTAACACTACAATTTCTTGGTATATAATGAGCTAAATGTTCATACAAGTAAAAACTGTTTGAAGATTGCTTAGCACCACTTCAAATAGACTTCTCAACGACGTTGCTTTGACTTGTAATAACTTTAACAAAGTCTTTGAGCGACTAAGCAATTTAAAATTATTGTTTTGAAGGTCAAATAGTAGAACGGCGTCGAAAACATTGTTTTAAATGTAATTCTGATTAAGTGATTACACAACAGTTTCTATGGCTTTTGTCAGTTTTTTATTTAAATGATATAACGTGAGGGGGTTAAAATAAAACAAACATAAATTCTTAGTACTAAAAACGTCGTTTATTAAAACCTTTCCAGCCAACTGCTCTCAACAGATTCAGTCTACATACGATCTATACTTTATTCATATCACGGCCAGCCGCTGCTTTGAATTACAATAAACATAAAACAATATTTGGCTATCGAGTTCCTTAGTAACGTTTCTTGCGGCAGCCTACACTCGGCCAACCTGGAACTTGTCCTGTCCTTAACTTCTAGTTCACGGGGCAAAACTATTATCCTGCAACTGCATCTCACGCAATCGCTAACTGCGAACATAATTTGGTTGCCAACTGCGGAGTATAATTGTTGCCAACTGGGAACCGCAAACAGCCAACTGCAAACTTTAAACTGCAAATCGCAAACTGCCAACCGCCATTTGCCAATTGCAAACTGCAAACCGCAAACTGCAAGCTGCAAACTTCAAAATGCAAAATACAAAGTTACAAACTGGAAACCTTATATTGCCACGATGTGGAGATTGGTTAAACAAATTGCACAGTATAACTATTGTTGACCAAATTTGAATGAAAGCCAAACTATGCAAGTGCAGTAAGATATTTACAGAATATGTTTCAATCAACACCCTTGGGGTATATAACTCATTTCATGGGAGATCTCTAGTCGGTCTACAAAATTAATTAACAGTCAATACTCAGCAGCTCTTAGTTTATATCATTACCCTTCAAGTCTTCCTCAAATACATGTTAAAGCCTTTTAAATTCATACTTTGTTGTGGGTTTGTTATATATTGCAATGATATGCGTGTGCATGTACTTACTAGAAAACAATTCCCTAAATGCCCGCAATTCACGCAATTCTAAATTATATTTTATATGAGACTCTTTATTAACTTTCTCAGGGTCGTTATTTAGCTTGTAAGACAAGTTATTAATAAATAAATTTGAGATAGGATAAACACAAAACAATATCAACGTTACAAAAAAAAAGGTTTTATTTAATAAATCAATTTTCTAATGAAATTTGCGAAAAATCAAATAAATTTTACTAAATACTATCGTCCTTTAAAAAGAGTACACTTATCTTAACGTCTCCTTATTGGGATATCCTTCAATCGAGCAAACGATTAATGTCCAACTTCTACTTCACTAGTTTGCAGGTTCCTCAAGTAACCACAAACACTCGCCTTTAGTTTGAATCTTCCTCTGGTCTGTTTTATATTATTTTAAACTTGGTTTTACCACCATCACAACTGCAAAAACTTTCTGGATTGCTTTATACTTGTTATTCTTCTGGACTTTTCACAATTCGTTGATAATTAGTTGTATTTTCTTCTTTTATATTCACAATCACTTTTACATTACTTTTAAACTCGTTTTTCCTCTTTATTCATCCAGAGGATATAAAATTCTCTGTCTTTGTTTGCAAAAACGAGTCGTAACTAACTAAACAAATTTCGTTTGTCTTCCTTCTTGATTCCCATTTTTTTGAACAAACAAATAAATCTCATGACAATGAGTATTCTTTTATACGTTTGTGACATTGACACTGATATCCATAATGACATTAATTGATGCACAAAACAAGTAAGTCGAAAACTTCTTATAAATTAAACCTTTTGAACAGTTCTGAACTAAATTATAATTAAAACTAACATAAATAAAAATCGTATCAATCTGATTGTGTTTTTTCTTTTCTTTCAGTAAAAACAAACCTCACAAATATGAAAAATATAAATTATTAGAATTTATAGCAAGAAATTGCAGCAATAATACGCAACCCTGAGTTTAAAAGTTAGAATATCAAAACCTTACAGCCTTCACAAACCTCCAATCTCAAATTGAATTTTAGCAAGCATCTCAAAAATTGCCTTCCAGGAACTACAATACCCCAGTAAAAACATACACCTCCAAATATCATAGCAATATATTCTTTCTGTATTTATGTAGGTGTGAAGTGTATTTTAATCAACCGAATTATATTATTGTTAGAAGTTGTGTTTAATACAGACATCATTACTTACGGGTAATAATTAAACAAGCCAAGTGTGACAATATTATTTAAATTTTATTATTTTATTAAATATTACCGCTATGTAAAGCACAACTTGATAAAGATAACGCAAGAGAAATCAGTGGACTGCATTCCAATAATACAAACGTACAATGTAAACCCCATTTTCTTATTTGTAACAAAAACTGTACTGGTCCGATACATACGAATACACGCTTTAAATAATGGATACGAAAAGATCTAGCTTCTAGTAGTGGGGGCCCGTTGTCACTGAAAGTTGAGACAGGAGGATTTACTATATAGACAGATATGTGACTGTGACATCAGTTTAATGTGCCGAACATGCTTTTTGAGGGCCACAAAGCGATAGCATGTCATATAGAAGACTAATCTAGAGCAAGGGGCATTCGTAAAATATGATTAGCCTCAAATACAGCAGGTCTGTTTTTTACACCAAGTTTTTCGTAAATGTAATGTAGAATATCAAATAAATAAAAGAGAAATTCGGTGTTTTTTATTTCCCCAAAAATCGCTCTTACGTAAGCATGGTGTTAACTGGAAATATTTATGTGCATTTGATCAGTAAAAACCAAGCAAGAAATTGCCAGAGGACAGAGCGTCGCCCACAGTCAAGGAAAGGGCGGATATGACCGCATGAGTATTGCGTATAGGATGAGCAGAGCATGGCTTACTGCATTTATTAAATTCTGTTACAAGCTCGGCACTCATATTTACTTACTGGTTTTTATTGCAATACAATAAAATTCTTCTTTATTTTACTGCAGCTACTACACTATTATAAAATGTGCAATAAATTTATCGAAACCAAGACCAAGACTGAGTTAGCCTAGCTCTTAGTCTTGACATAGCAAGACCAAAACAAGACTACGCGTTCGAGACTCTTACAAGATTAAGACAAGACTAAGAGAGTGTTGTCTTGGTCTTATCGAGGCAATAAGAAGAAGTAAAAAAAACAATTATGAAGCACTACAGGAAACAATAGACAACTCAGTGGGAGAAGCAATGATAGAGTAGGAGATTTCAAGGGCAGATTAGACAAGAACTACAATTTAAAGAAGTAACAGAAACGTGGGGAGAAGACAAAATAATCATTGAATCATTAGCACGATAAACAACTTAAATATTATGACCGCAAGGTTTAAGCACTAGGAAATTTACATGATAACGGACAACCAAGCAGAGAGTTTTTCAGTACATCCATTTTTCTATCCGAGGTTTGCAACTCAGCTATCACTATACTTTCTTTGCTTATAAGTTGTTTTAATTTTTGGATCCACCTCTAATTTTTGTTTTATTGTATTACTTCTTTCATCATTTCATTCTTAAAATTAAGTAAGCTGCTAAGTAACTTTCTTGAATTTAGATATGTTTTCTAGTAGAGCACCTTAAGACCAATTAATTTTGTTTTGTTTTAAACCAGCTGTACTGTAATGTTTTGAAAGTTTAATGTAACGATCGTCTACTGAAAGATCTTGCTCCCATGTGAGTTCATGAAATTAAAAAATAAATAATAATATTTTTTTAATTTTATAAAACTTGTCAAATGGATCTTAATTAAGAGGTTAGCTATAGGTTTGATTTATAAAATCTGTATTTAGATGCAGTTTGCCGTTGCTGCTGAAATAGCTAGCCGTTAAGGCGTCATGAAGAGGTGGTACCCAAAACAACTAGCCCCCTCGGTTCACCACAACCTACAATGATTGCAAGATGACCAAAATAAGCTTTGGTGTATTTTTTTTATGATGAAAATGCAACCGACTATGATAATGTTATAGTCAGTTGATTCAACCACAACCAAATTGTGCAGTTAGATTTTCACGAAAGCTTTTTGTAGAATTGTTTAAAAACACATACCGAGTGATGCAAAAAAAGCATTAGAGTTGGTCTAAAACTAACGTGCCTCGGATATTAGATGTCTTCAGAAAATTGCAATCATGATTGCCATTAACATCTGATGCACGCTGGTCAAGGCCTGCCCACTTGTATTTTTTGTGTATCGCTCGGTATACCATATTTATAGCACTTATAAAGGGTTATTCAAATTTTACACCCTAATCTGTGCAGAATGCGTTAAATGCTGATAAATGGGGTATTTAAAAAAAGTTCATATACATTTCAATGCTGATCTGTTGCATTTTTGGCGAGTGGGGAAGACCCGCTGGGGTGTGGACTCAAGATACGATATAAGACCTGACAAATGACAATGACCAGCCAGTCTACCAACCTTATTTGAGTGCTGGACCGTCCACAACACTGAGTTTGTTGTACCACGATGAGGTTAATAATTGTAAGTATATTTTTAAACTTTATTTTAAAGTTACTAATCAACGATACTGGCAATATTTTTATACAAAAATTTATTTTTATACTTTGAAGAAAATCAAAATTAAAATTTCTGTGGCATATTTAATTGCGTGCAATTTATTCAGGTGTTATTGACTGAAACTAATTATAGTGTCGGCGCTTTTGACATCAAGTGCGCGAGATATTTCCATGTAAAGGCAAAATATTTTATTTGCTTATACACAGGCGCGATGTTTGGATTTTTCTACCTGTATTTCGTTGTAATGAGAAAAATTTTGCAAAACTGAATTTTTTGTAACATACTTGAATTTTAAGTATTTGTAATTTTAACTTATAAGTGGAGCTTTTATAACTTGGTGTGGTTGAAAAAACTAAAAGTTTATTTTGAAATTTATATTTTAAATTTTTGATAATTTTTTTGGAAAGACAATGTAATGGTAAGAGATTTTTTAAAGTTTATTTTTAAAACGTTTTCAAACTAATAAAAGTTTTGGTGGGGTTACAATGTAAAAATTGTCGAAATTAATAATAACTTGTTTTTTTAATTGTGTGTTGTTGGATTTTACATCATAACAATTTTGTTACATTGATTATATAACCGTGAGAAAATACATCAAAAGTGTAAAAAATATACAGTTAATCGTGATAATTTTCAGAGCTCGAAGAGGTCGTGTACACGAAATAAACCCTGTTAGTAAAGTGGTATATAATTTACAAAATTAAGGCGATTGAATTAATCATTCTTATCTTCAAACTTGTTTCGGTTTTTTGCACAGCAGAACTTTGAAAATATTTTAAGCTACTTTAATTTATTTCTCATCGTGTTTAAAGTATAGGTTGTTCACCTCCACAACGCGTATATGTCAATATTTATAACTTACAAGTATTAATAGTTTGTGTGTCACATTACGGTAACTAAATCACATTTTATTTTGTATTTAAAGATTGTTGTCAGGTATTCCCTCATTGCGGTTACTAACGACAAGGAATTCTAACTTAATGTGGTACGACAACTTCTATACATTTTAAAACAGAAAAGCTATTTTATTTCCAATTTTCCGTTAATACACAAAAACGGGTAAATACAAGGATCCTAGGAAATTTAAAAAAAATCGTTTTCTACTCGATCAAAGTTTTATGGCCTCAAAGAATTTAAAAGCCGCGCTAATTTGCAATAAATTCATAAAACCAGAATATAATTTCTGAACTCACAAGAGTCTACAACTGTAACCGTCTGATTTATTTATTTTCTCGCAAATTTAATCCTTATAATGTAAAAAGTTTAATCTGCTTTGGTATATTAATATTATATACATTTAATTGTTATTTTATTTCCATTATGTATTTTCGATGCAAAACATCACCGTTAATATTACATTTGGAATTTTAAAATATATTATAAATACATACAATGGTAAAATGGCGATTTACTTTTCCAGCTGAGAAAAAAAAAGCAATTATAAATTTGGTCAGAGATCGAATGCTTTATTGAAATTAAAAAATGTGTCCAGTATTATATTGAGCCATGAAATAAACTTCTGTTACTTGAACCGAAGTTGTATTTCTTGGCATTCTCAAAATTACGTAATCTGACAAGTATGTCTATGTTCAAAAAACACTTTGTATGATCGCTTCTTAATTATTTGTAGATTAATGTATATTGTTTTCTTGAATTTTTAGTCATAATTGAAAAGGTTGAGAAAAAAATCTTCTTCGTTCCCTATTGGAATTTATTGAATTTTATAGTTAAACATCTGATTAGGTGCTATTTAAGTTTGCACTGCAAATAAAAATTACAAATAAAAGTGTTCATTAAATTTAAAAAGTATTTTCAAAATAATGTTTTTTTTATCTTGTACTCCTTCCAAAGTAATACTATAAAATACTGTGCAGTGAAGACTACAAATGTTAAGAAATTTTAAACAATGGTTAAAAGGTGTGACTATTAGTTATTATTGAGATCTAGCGTGGTGCTGGTGCTGCACGAACTTCCCCGGTTCGATTCCGGGTGCTCATCTGTTTGCTTCTCCCTCGGAAGGCAACGGACTAGCGAGGCATATCGCCCTAGTAATGCTTTGTCTGGTACAAACGTAGAATTATATACTTTCCGTAGTTTTTTGTGCGTATTTAAGATGACTATACACGTCCGGATTTTGGCGGGACAGTCCTGATTTTTAGGTCGCGTCCCGATTGCCTCAGCAACGCTGGCGGGACGCCAATATTATATTGTTAAGCAATTGTTCCGCATTTGAGCTAATCATAATATATATTACATAGTAACACAGTGCACGAAGAAAGTAAATGTGTGCCAAGCACTGTGTGCGTTGCAGCGTTTCGATAAAACATTCATACCATCAAAATCATGGCCATATAATATCCATCTTTTGCTTTAAATTATTTCTCAAAGTTTATTTTTCATTTTGTTTGCTGCGTCTATTTGTTAAAATAAACAAATAAAAAAGTTACGTTACGTTATGTGTGTTAAAAACGCTTAATGTCGGTCTGATTGAGTTGTATGGCTGTGATAACACAACTGAACATTGATCGTTCAGTTTGCATCTAGGCGATCTCACTTATGTTCCATCACTTCCGTTTAATATTCTCGTGGCAAAGAAGTTTCACTTCAAAAACATATCCATTTGTATTTAATTCTGTCTTGTTTTACGCTCTAGAGTCACATTCACATAACCGTCATAACACTGCTTACATCTGCTTATGCAGTTTACTATAAATAACGATTGTTGGCAACGGACATTGATAGTTTCTCTGTTTTATTTTTTGTAGAATGCTGTTTTCTAAAGTTTGGTAAATGTTTTTTTATACAAATGAATAGACAAAAACGAAAATATAGTTTTAATACCGAGTTACGGAAAAAAAATTTCCATTATTTAGTGGGAGGAGGGTTCATGTGTAATATTTTTTTGGAACAAAAGCGGGACACGTTTACACACGAACCCAGCCCTTCCCTATACACTAGAATTGTTTTCTGCAACTCAGTATTAAATGTACACTTCCGCTTTTGTTCACTCATCTTAAGGTCCTTGTATAATCAAATATATTATAAAAAATTATCATCTCATTAAAATTAAAAAAATAAACGTTGGACCAAGAGAACAAATCCAGAAAAACTAACAACGTTGTAACGTACGGCGCAGCTATCTCCGCCATCGTGCTACTGTCATTTTCTAGTCATGTTCTAAACATGAACATAACCTACCACTTATAAAAATCAAAAAATTTTGGTGAATGTAACACATCACCTTTATTACAGCCAAACTAAATTGCGAATTTTTAAACACATAACTGCAAACTGCATAATCATACGTAAGTAGTGTTGTGGTATCAGTATAACCATGTGTATGCGCATGCCTACGCTGGCGATCGTGTGACTGACTCTATGAGCGTAAACCACTGAGGCAGAATTAAATAAAAATAAAAATGAGAAATTGTTTTATGCACTATGTACAATGTATATCGTGAGCTCAAAAGCGAGACAATTTCTCAAATGCAGGACGTTTTGGCGTTCTGTTAGCGTTTCTGAGGAAAGCGGGACATGGGCTTGAAAATCGGGACGTATGCGGCGGGGAGTGGGGAAGGTGTTTGTAATTATCATACTGAGTGCCACAGTTTTGCTAAATCTCAGAGACTCGCAGACATACTTCGTGTTTTGTATTCGCTTTTAAACCAAGTTGTTATCAGTGACACTGTAGCCTTCATACCTCTCGATTTTGGCGGGGCAGTTTCGAATTTCAGACCCGTGTCTAGAAACGCTTTCGTACTGAGTTATAGCTTTCCGAAAATGGAACTGTCTACTTGCGCTTTAAGTAATATCTCTACTAAAAATTAAGGTATTTGATTTACATTGTCTATGACTATTATACTATTGATGATTTACATTTTCACTTCGTTTCATTGAAATTTATTTACCAGGGATGTAAATGTAGGGGGTGCTTAAAATTTGTTAAGAGATACGTCGCCTACTCCCCGCATATACACCCCTTCTTAAGGAATCAAAAACGAAAGCCAACCAAAGTTTGAAATATCATTGGTACAATATCCATACAAAATTTAAAACAAATATCTCAATTGATAGCAAAGATATTAATTAAAACATGATTAGACATTTTCGGGAGGCTGTATATTTTTATTTTCTAATAAAATTTAAAAAAAGCTTTTTCAGGGGGGTCATGTGTAGAAAGTGTAGGGGAGCTAAGTAGCCAAACCCCCTGGTAAAAGCTATGGCACTATACGAAGAAGATAACAAATATTATTGTGTATTTGTCATTACGTTGGTGTATCTATAATAGTTATTTATCAGATAAAATATTTTCAAAAATGTGACTTTAATACAATCTGAATGTGAAAACACCAATGCTATTGGGAAAAGTAACTTAAAAAATTGACCTGAGTGTAATCAAAACTAAATAATTATATTTAGAAGACTTGAACATGTTACATAAGGTAAATAATAAAATTTAGATCATTTAAAAATCAGAAAAAGCCGCGGACAACAACCTCAGACGTCACTTCATACGTAATGTACGATAGTATCTGCAGAGGCAAAGCTAAACTCTTCCTGCAGGCAAAATGAAAATAATCTAGGTGTGTCATAAGCCTATTCGTACGATTTTAAGTAAAGGTTACCCATTATTTAATATAACTCAGAAAACTAGTCTATGTGAAAAAAAGTGATAATTGCTAATATTTTTTTATTGACAAATAGACAAAACAAAAGTACGTTTATTTTTTGTTCCAAATTGTTTTTGCTTGTTATAAGGCAATAATAATAAAATAATCCAGTTTAAACTAAAACCAGTACTAACGGAGAGATTTACTACGGATGAATTTGCATTGCAATAATCAGACAAAAACTGGATTTTAGGTTATTCATGTGAAGTAAACGACTCCATTATTACTGCGTTTACGTTAAACTGACTTACTTTACTGCACTATCACAAGCTACTTGACACAAAAAATAAACCATTTGTTTTGTTCTGTTTATTTCAAAGCAAATCCGATAAAGGTGACAGTGAAGCAAAATGAGGGAAATCTTCTATAACTGGATGACTATTAAAAATAGAACATGAATTTATTAACATTTTTGCTTTTTTATAGCATCATCAATCACCTCATAACATTATGACCGTTCCTTTTGAAACACCCTGTATATCGTTACTATTACAATTTACTTTCGGCTTAGACCGCATCGTCATTATGGCATTACACACAGCACAATCAGGTAACGATCGACCTGTAGCTTGTCTGCCTTTACAAGCATTGGCTCTAAAAGATTAAGTGATAGTTGTTCGTGGGTCCTGCCTGCCTAAATAGGGGCGTGTCCTTAAATTGTTTGAACTTCGGGACGGACAAGGATTCGTTCTTAATGTGTCTTGTTTGTCAGGACAAGAATACTTAATCGGCTTATGCCGTTTAGCTGTTTTTGAACGCATACAAACTAACGTTTCAGAAGAAATTGCAGCTTGCATCTTTTGAATTCAAATCGGGGATGCGGAGGTATTTAAACCCCTTGAGCCAGTCGGACAGAACGACGGAATTCTGGTTGACTGTCACCCTTGGCAGATAACGTGTAAGCAGGCCCAAACTATATTAGAACAAGCAACCGTTAAACAAACTGGCAAATGCGAACGGTTAATTCCAAAGCCGTCCCGGAACGAATTACCCGATGACAAGGTAATAGTAAACCTGAGCAAGATGCTGCTAGATGAGTAAATGACATCGTTATTAAAGACATGGTTCAACTATGTTGTAGCACTTAAGCGCATTCCAGTGAAAGGCACAGTAACTGGCGTAAAAGCAGCTATTCACAAGCTACCTACAGAAATTACTGAATGTATAAGACAGGATGTATCATGTTACTATGCTTGCTAAGAGCGGAACCGACTAGCTCTAATATCAGTAGGGATGAGAAAGGCGCAGCCAAATTACTAAGTGAGAACAAAGATGTCCTCATACTAAAAGCAGATAAAGGCAATGTTACTGTTGTGATGAAAACCACAGATTACTACTTAAAAGGTGGAAGCCCTATTGTCCGATTCCACTTATCTTAATCTGCTCTGATACTATTGACACTACGGAAAAACAGTGCATTATACCAAAAAACTCTATCACACCTCGCATCTACAGTTTACCCAAAATACACAAGGTTAAAGTTCTATACTCAAACCTGTTGTGAGTGCGATCAATTTTCCCACACATGCTTCAGCACGATATTTAGCCACTAAGCTTCGCCGATATAGTGGCAGTACAGCATATTACATAAAAGGATTCCTGTGACTTTGTTAACAAGCCCGAAGGTTACGGTTGTGTGAAGAAGATATTTTAGTCAGTTTTGACGTTGTATCTTTTTCCACAAAAGTACCGATGGATGGTGTGCTAGAGATCCTAAGAGATAAACTACCTACAGATTTAAACCAATTAGTCGAAATATGTTTGAAAAACACCTTTTTCAGTTAAAATGGCAACTTTTCACATCATAGGGGGCGTTACTTGTGTAATTCCATAACGTCATACCTTCTGGAATATATCTGCTTGTTTGCTTTTGGTTTCAATTATGGTTCGAAATATGTTCACCTAATGAGTTCAAATAAGTACGAAACATCTAGTGGTCTATTCTAATCATAATTAAAACCAAATCTCTTCTCTCTTATTTCTTGCCACACGGGCGTTTCCGTGATTTGTGCTTACAGGCCGGTGTGATCGCTGATACCTGCTTTGCAGGTTCCGATTACAACCTTGCCAATTTGTTGCTTTTCAACTTTTCCTCTCCGCAAACTATAGGGGGCGTTACTTGTGTAATCCCCCTTTATTGTTATGGTATCAATGGTTTGAAGTGTAATACAGATTCGACAAAATTTGTTTTATTAAAGTAATGTTAGACCCAAATTGTAGAAAAAAATGCTTTTTTTGAAACATTTTTGAATTGTGGTGCAATATATTCGGGTGGTTTCACCGAGGTTTAGCGGCCTTTACTTTGGCTGTCCCCGTTTCAGCAATTCCCGTTTCAGAAATCCGTTAGAGCTGTTCAGCGTGGCCATGCTGAACAGCTCTAATTGTTGCACGCTAATAACTTGCGACCTAGTCGGCGTGGCTATTTCATTGAAAAAAGCAACGAACAAAAAAAAACAAAAGTTGACTCCTGCCTCTGTTTGATCTAGCCTAACGGGAACCTCATTTTAATTTCGGAATTTCCTCCGATGTGTAATATTTTCATTGGGATACCTTTCTCCGAATTCCACAAAACAAGGAGGAATCGAATAGGTCCAGTCTCCGTCAACTTGAAAGCCATTCCGAAAGTAAAATTCAATAATGAATGCTCTTTGAAATGTATTAAAAATCATTTTAACAATCTGCCAGATTCGTGAAAATGACAATTAATTATTATCTGACATTATAAACATTCCCTTAGTCTAGCAAAGACGTGACTTTTCATTCCACAGCCCGCTAAGGATCAGTTTTGTTTGGATCTCTTGATACACATAAACATGCATATTGCGTCATAAAACGGTGTTAATTTACACTTCCGGTTCAAGCGGAAGTGATAGCAATTTTTTTTATTTTTAATAAAACACCCTGTATATTTTTGCATATTTGGATAGACATTTGAATTTCCTTTACAGCTATGTATAATACTTACCTATTAACTTTTAATTTTGGCCACCAGAGGGCGTTTTTAAAAACCTTAAATGCCTAATAATGATATTTATAATAATTAATCTGTTTTTAAATTAGTAGAGAAAACAAAAGAATAATGAACTTCAAGGTTTTTTTTTATTAATTTCTTTCAACATTTTATTGTGGCAAGATAAAAACAATTAAAGAAAAAAAAATTAAAGAAAAAAAGTTATGACCGTTTAAAAATTGAGAATTTTTTTTTCATTAATTTTTTTAATATTTTCTTGTCACAATAATATGTTTAAACAAATTTAAAAAAACACTTAAAATCCATTATTATTATATTTTCAAAGCCAACTTAAAAAAAATTAATTATGAATATCATTATTACTTATTGGGCATTTAAGGTTTTTTTCTCGCGGCCACCGGGTATATGTGACTTAATATAAAAATAATGCTGTGTAAATAAACGAGTACAATTTTCTTAATAAGTTTCTTCTGTTTCTGAATCAGAATCTTCAAGTAAACTTAGTAAACTATTGTTACAATCGTTACAATTGCACTCACTGCAGCATTTCGGTCTCTCTTTTATGTTTGTTTGCACTTTCTAAATAAATATCTGGAAAATGACTTGAATATCATATTTGTAACTGACACCGTTTTTGTTTTCTGTTAAATCATAGAATTCAACAAACACTTTCAGTGAGAACAAGTGAAGAAGTTTCACTTTGAACTTGCGAGCTCGGCACACATTTTTTTTGTGTACATTCGCTAATTTTCAAATGGCGTCTGCTACGATTTTCATAATTTTAGAACTTGAATATTTTGTTTGGTAAATATATACAAATATCTTCAGCACTACACGCCATTGAGGCCCTTGGCTTGATCCCATTCGCTTCGGATTTGACTTATTCGCTATGTTCCGGAGGGTGGTGGGGCCCTTGGTTAATTATAATACTTACTACTATTTTGAATTGATTGTGTGGCAGGCACATTGTGTAACATTATTAATAAATGTTTAACTATTAAAAATTAATAAATAATAAAAAATAAAACACTTGGTATTTGTTTCACAATCTGTTTACAGATCTGTTAGAGATTGTGAAACAAATACCAAGTGTTTTATTTTTAATTATTATACTATTAATTTTTAATAGTTGAATATTCAATAATACCTACTAATTTTAGTGTTTGCAAGGTTCTCTAATAAAACATTAAAGCTGCGCTTCGCATGCTTTGAAGGGAACATATAGGTGATATGTTGAGAGTAAAATTGCGGTTTATAACAAAATTCAATGTACAACTTATACTATGTATTAATACATTTAATTTATGTAACTGAAACAAGTGTAAAGAAAGCTTTAGTATTTTCGGAAATACTTTTGCAAAAGCTCAATAACACAATCGTATTTTTTTAATTGATAGGTAGTACCATTAGATTACGGCATTACATTATTATAATAGTGATAATTCGTAGATGTTGTAATCTAGTTGCTACAGGCTTCAATAATATTATAATTTATAGTTAACGGTACGAGTATATAACAGGTACTGATTGTATTTATGTATTAAATAAATTTTCCTGCCATACAAGTTCTCAAGGTACGTTTAATGTTATTAGATGGCTTATTATTATTAATATTACTCTACTAGTAGTAACGGTTGGAAGTTTTTCATACAGATCGGTGAGCATTGTACAAGGTGGGTGTGGATAGCGGCACCTTCTCGTTATCTTATTAAAAACTGCTTTTACCAAAAAAAGGTCTTAATAAAAGTTGTTCAGAATGTTGACCTGTATATTATGTACTTTTTTTATTGCACAATTGACTAGGATTGAAGATACATAATGCAAGTTTTTATTTGAGATGAATAACAGAATCAAAAATTCGTTAAAGGATATAGTACGTTTACAATCTTGTACAAACCAAAACGGAAGTAATTTTAAACACTTAATAAATTAAAGTCGAATGTATGTATCTACGTATATTTGATTTCAGGGCTACTTGACTGAAATATTGAATATGACTATCTTCTTAGCAATAAATCACCATTACATTTTCTCGTGTAAAATCATGGCATCTTTATATAAACAGATATAGAAAAATCAGTTCTTAAAAAAAAAATTAAAAAATATACAGAGGTGTCCTTTGAAACAGAAACTTGCGTGTTGCACCTTGAATCCCAGTAAGCATTGCAATAAAAGAAATACATAATTAAATATAGCACTACATTCTGAACATTTTTTATTAAGAAATGTTTTTGTAAAAATACTGTTTAACAAGATAGATATCTATACTTACCCTCTATATCTAAACTAGGTTTGCGTTCTTTTGTTTCACTATATTACTCGGAGAAATAATACTTAACTTTAAAAGCTGGAGCTGGGTACAGTAGGTCTGTGTGGGGCAGTTAGCTTGCGCTTGATGGAGCAGCAATTAGTTTTAGTATTTTGGACCGTGTTTGGGGGTTAGCTCCGTTTCGATCCTGAAAACAAACTGACTCTCCGTCCAAAACGCAGCTCTTTTTTATCGTAGTCTTGTAGCAAAATATATAAACATTGACCGTCGTTGCATAGCAAAATAAACAAACATTTGCAGGAAACGGGATTCGTCTGCTGCTTAGTGATGTACAACACAGAAACCTGTATGTTTGCTGCCACCTTTGTTTTAACTAATTTTTTTATTTGGACATGGAAGAAAGTGAATTTAAGATTGTCGAGGGCAGAATTTATGGATTATGTCAATGTTTATAGCAGCCACTCCGTTGTAAGCCTTGTTTTTGTAAATCCATAGCACTTTTAAATAATCAGATTGTAAAAAAATTAGTTCTTAAAACAAATAAATAGATGTTTTTTAAAACGAACATGTTGCGTGTTGCACCTTGAATCCCAGTAAGCTGTGCAATACTAGAAATACATAATTAAATATAGTACATTCTGAACATTTTTTATTAAGAACTGTTTTCGTAAAAATAGTTTTTAACAAGATAACCGGGGAATGTTGCTATCCATGCTCCCTCTGTATCTAAACTAGGTTTGCGTTCTTTTGTTTCACATATATTAATCGAAGAAATAAAATTTAGCTTTAAAATTTAAACATGACTAAAAGTAATCTTTTTACCTATGTATACAAACGTAAAATACATAATTGTACGTTCTAAATAAACTATCTATCATTATCATTATAAAGTTGTTTACCTAACGTTGAAATATTTAGGTTAATTCCATACGTAATTACATGTACCAGTCTCATGTTAAAATGATGGGCAGCAGCGCACGTTGTTCGTTTTACAAGAGAGGTGTAATTTGATGCAGGTAATGGTTCGGTTTATGCTAATTTATTGTAGGATGGGTTACAGCGATGCTTAATATTTCGGTTAATTCAAAAAGAGGTTGGGCTATTTATACATTTTAGATCCGCCATAATTAATTTTTCAATTTTGACCTCAGATTTGAAATCAGCCATTATAAAAACCTTCAAAACCCAAATATCATATAAATCTGATGAAATTTTGTCTAGTAGTCCGTCATATTGGATCCGCCATACTGAATTTTTCAATTTTGACATCAGGTTTGAGATCAGCGACCTCGCAAACTCTTAAAACCCAAGTTTTATGCAAATCTGATGACGTTTGAATTTTGACCAGCTTCTTGCGAATCTGGTCCACTGTGCGTCGCGCCGGGTGGAAACATAATGTTGGTGTTAATCAAGTGACGATCGCTACCGCACGCTGCCTGCCCCTCTATAAGCTCGTACATCCTGAACTTTCAATCGAGAGTACTGTAGATTTTTGTTGCATTCTAAGATTATGCCAAGTAGCGGTGTGTATTTGTTTATGTTGGCAAAAGCCATTGCTAACTTTTAATTTTATTTGATTACACATGTCCATCAGTCTCTGTCCTTTATTATTTATTTCTTGTTCTTCAAATGGTACTATAATTTTGTCGTTTTCTGTTCTACCTGTTCTGGCATTCCAGTCTCCTAATATGGCTAGTTCTCTCTTTTCTCCTTCCTCATCTAATATTGCATTAATCTTCTTATAGAATCCGTTTTTGTTTAGTGTTTTCATTATCATTTGGTCCATATACTCCGACAATAGTCGTTTTATGTCAGTATAGTCTTATAGTTATTTTTATTGTTCTTTCCCAGTTTGTCCACATAATGGATACTCCTCTTTTTGCTATTTGTTTCTTTTGGTACTCCGCTCCATAAATGTATATAGGGACCACCGTGTTGTTCTATTCTTTTTCCTATTTTTTGTGTTTCTGTCTGTAATAGTATGTCCATATCCTTTTGTTCTGTTTTCATCGTGATTTCTTCCATTTTTCCATTTACACCTTGAACATTCCATGTTGCGATTTCCATAGTCCTTTTCCTTAGCTTTATTCGTCGTCGGTTTGATACGTCCGGCTTAATCATATTGAGATTTTTAGCTGTTTGCCCTTTTTTACGGATACTGGGGTGCTGGCTCCAACCAGGGTCAGTTTTTGTTTCCTGGTGAGTTTTTTTCTTCTGACTACTCTTTGACACTGCTGGATTTCAGCTCCGGCGAGCTTCCCCCAATTCTAATGGGAACGCACCCGATGGAGGTAACTGGGAAATCCTCACACGGGGTCAACATTTTGTGAATAAGAAAGAAAGGTGTTTGGATTTAATTTATAAAGCTGTTAATTAAAAGTAATATTTTTTGTTTCAAATTTTTGTGGCTCTCCTGTCCGTAGTAAATGTTCATGAGTGGCCGCTGTAATCTACAGTTAAAAAAACTAGAATTTTATTTTTAGAATTTGTTTGTAGAGTCGTTGTGTCACCTACCTTGAACTTGTTTTTGTTTGAGAAAAACAAAGAATTATGATGTAGGTCGATATTACATAAATTATTATGTATCTCTTCATCAATCTTATAGTTCAGTGAATTTAACATGTGTTATGTTTTCTTCGAGTTTTTTTTATTGATTCTATGTTGTCATATTATATATCCTGAAATGGTCAGAAATGTAGTGTCTCAGTGAAGGCAGGTAGAGTAAGGTCAATTGAATTTTTGTGATTTATATTAGATATTACTTGATACAAAGAGCGTTCATCTACTTGTTGCTGCCTCCAGAGACTTCTGTTTTCGCTGAAATAATCAAGCTACTTGATAGGCTATAGAAAATAGAAGAAGAAGAAGATAATTTAGTGCATAAGAAGGTTTTGAGTAAAATTTAAATCCACAAATGTTACTGTTATGTGAAAATTTTTAATGTATTATGTAAACGCGTTCCCGGTTTACCATAAATGTGATGCTACCTGATGCTGATGATGATGATGAATTTTTAATGAATCCAATTAATTTATATTAATTTCTATTCACCTGTAGGTAAATATGTAACTATTCCACAAGGAGATATGCTTTTATAATTTGCATAAAGTTTATTCACATCGATAAAAATTTTACCATAAAAGCTATTATAAATAATGCGGTAACGGTCGACATTGACACTGGTCTTGTGGCATTGAACCCGATGCTAGGACAACAGTGAAAGTAGGCGTTGTATCATTGTAGGTGATTGCGGATCCTGCCGAAGATTCTGATCAGAACCCAAAAAAAAGGCTGGCGCCATTTGGGTCGTTGACCACATGCATATGTAATTCGTTTTGGGCCTGCATAATATTTATGTATACGACTTGCGATTCTTTACTTGTGATATTTACGATGTTGATATTGCCTTATAATCAAGACGGTTATGTCCAATAAAAGCCGGTCCGTTTATTGCGTTACATTTAAAATTTAAAATACAATAAATTACGCAATTTTTGGGAAGCATTTTGTTATCTATCAAATTTTTACCCAACAAAAAATTAACCTTTAATGTTCTCTAGAAACTGCACAGGTACCACAAAATGATCTTGAAAACGTTCTCTGCTAATCCCACAGATTTCTGTGTTAATCTTTATAAATGGCCACACTATTTTTAAATTTTGTGAGCTTTCGCCAATGCGTTAAAGATTTACTGAGAAAGCTTTCAGGAACTTTTTGTTATTAGTCAGAAGACAAATGACCAACATTGGTACTGTGTATCTTTTCCCTGCATTCTTAGTGGTACGAATAAAAGAGGTGAATTCTGATGATTCGATGAATTCTACATTAAAAACTCTTACAGATTGTGAATTTGCTGAAAATTAATCTTTTCCAACATTTTCTGGTATAATAAAGTATTTAAATTTATGCTGTACCCTGTTTACCCTGCAAGAAACTCTGTTATGTTGATAGCCAGGTCACCTGTGGTACTTGCGAAACATAAACGGCAACGTTTTGTCTCTTATAATTTTTGCGTAAACTGAACCACGTGTTAGGTATTAGTTAACGTAACATGTAAAATAATTTCTCGCGATATTTTTGACAGGAGCGGTCTCGCTGATCACATGGTCTGTGCAAAATTTCAACAAAGCCTGACCATCTGTTCAGGAGATATGAGAGAACGTACCATTAAACCCATACCAATCCTCCCACTGAAACGAAACCTTTCCTGAAAACAATACTTTCTACACTGGAACAATGGAAAATTAGAAAAAAAAATATTTATGTGGAAAAAAGTTTTACTTGGAATTACAGAAGATCGGAGACCAGAATATAAAACTAGCTGTCAAAGAGGATTAGCTTCCCAAATATTACTATACCTAAAAATGAAGTTTAGAATCTTGTTCTACTGTTACTGAGGTACAATTTAGCGTAAACGTGGATTTTGTTATGTAGTTTGTATATTACATGCAAAGCGACGATACAGTCATTAATTTTCAAAATTTAAATGTTAATAGAGGGCGGCATAGAGCAATTAGGGCCAAAGTCAGTAGATAGGTTAGACACAGGAAAAAAACTCAACTCTATAACGTCAAACAGAAGATTGTGCAGTCTGTTTTTGAGAAGTGTGGTTTTAAACTATTCCAACATGATACCAAAAAAGTATGTAACTTTCGCGTACCTTCAACTTTAAAATGTGTTTCTGCAAAATCTGAAAATTTTCATGAAGTCACTGCTTTCGTTTACTGGAAGCATTAAAAAGTAAAAAAGAAAAAAACTAGAGAGAGCGAAATTAATTCAGGGGTGCGCAAACTTAACACGTCGCGCCCTGTTTTCATGTCAGGCAAGATTTTTAACGGTGTGTTTGAGGGTATGTAATACCTTCCATCCGGGTTAAGAATATTTTGAAAAATAAGCTGAGTGTTTGTGAAAAAGTTGTATTTTTTTAATGATACAAAATAACAATAAACATAGGCTGATGTACGCAAAGTGGGAGGGACTCCTATCGAGGACTTCTGCGCTAAGGTGGTAGCACTGGGATTCGAGTCTGCAGGCAAGCAAGCGTATAGTCATAAACTAACTAATTATTTAATTTATGGTTTAGCATACATAGCGCTTATGCAATTTTTTTTGTTAAAATTAGAATTTGCTAAGTCGTATTCACACACAAATCGCGCTCCTTACATCATTTTGCGCCTCCTGGGGGAGGGGGGTCTTACTTTGCGCACCGCTGATTTAATTGATTCTTATTGATCATATCTGTGACATTAATAAAATCACGTGTGACTGCTTGTTTGATTTAGTTTTTTTTTTCTATTGACTATTATGTTCTGCAGGATCGTTGATAATTGATCATGTCAAACTCTATCGGGTGCCTTTTTTATAATTGATAAAACCTATTTAAACAGTTCATCAATTAATTGTACTAGCAGAGCCTATGCACTACGCTCCACGCGTTTTTTGCTACTTCATTTTAAAAAATAATAAATAAGTTGTGTCAAGATGTAAGCCATGTACTTAAAGCACTCAGCAGTATTTTATATACTTAAATACATCAAACAATGATTAAAATGAACATTGTCTTTTAAATTGGCCCCGTTCATTAGTATCTCCAGTTTAAGTTTTCACATTTGAAACTCTTTCTAACTATATAATATGCTACGTATAATTCTCCATGTCAGAATCTCAGCTGTGATTTTTAAATTCCTACGAAAGATGTCCGGTTACTAAGGTACATTTGTGAATTACAGACATACTACTTTATTTATAGAAACCAAACATACACTGAGTAAAAGCGCGAACTGGTAGCCATTGTCTTTTTAGCAGACTGTTGAACTGACATTTTGCGGCTGTCACTGAGCACGTTGTACTTAATCTAAGGCAATGACAACAGCCACCCATGTAGTACATATGTGCATCTAAAATGCATGCAAGTTTCAACCTGATCGGATCAACGTATGTAGTGTGCCGAGCAAACGTACCTTAGTAACCGGACATCCCTCGTAGTTTCTTAAATGTCTGTCTTTGATTCATATTACTGGTGATTGCGTTTGCTAGGTCCGGTTAGGTTAGGTTAGTCTTATCTGGAATTGTTTTATTATAATTTTAATGGCAATAATTTTAAATAATAAATTCACACTTCTAGATATCTGCAATGAAATTTGTAAACCTTCTAACAACCCATAAAAAAATAGTGTCAACCGGGAGCTCGGCCTTCATCCTCGAGGTTTATGTTCGAAATGACAGCAGCAGAATATATTGCAATAATAGTTACAAACAGTATAAGCCCATATCTGAATTGAAAACTCTAGTGTTCTGCGGTACAAACAAATATGCATCTTATATGATGGCTGCATTGATATGTGGATTCTAGTAGCAAAAGCTCTTCACCACTAAAAGTTGACAGGTGGAAGGGATTTAAATTTAATGTATCTTTCTATTGAAAAGTGTATTAGCTTTTTTATATTTTACCTTATTTTTATTCTTGACCTCTCTTCTTTTTTGCAATATTTTAGTTGTTATTAATGTTTGTTTTGTTTTAATTGCTTTCGGCTTTAGGTACTGTCCCTGCTCTCGTTTATTATCTCATATCTGTTTAGTATTCAACTAGTTTTTGTCTATCTCATTCTCTTGCAGCGCAGTTTCTTGAAGCTTCTTTAATCCTGTATTTATCTTCTCAGCGACCTTGTTCACTCTTTTGTTTTTACTTTTCTATAGATTGCGTCTGTCTTCTCTTGATGACTCTTCAGCTTAATATCAATCTTCTTAACCAAAGGATTGCGATCAGAGTTTATATACGTCGGTCGTGATGTATTTTGCACTATTTTTATATGTTTTATTAACTAGCATACAATCGATCTTATTCCTCACAATTTGCAGGCCATTATCTGCAGGTGATGTCTAGGTGTACAGCCTTCTCGGTGGAAACTAAAAATTGTTTTTATACAAAAGTGAAACAGTCTATCTCCTCTATTATTTCTTTTTCGAGTAGTACATGTCGACCAACACATGTACCCTGTTGTCCTTTTCTTATTTTAGAGTTAAACTCGCCCATTATAATGCAGACATCTATGGTTTTACAAGTCATTAGTTGTTCATAAAATTCTTTTATACTTTGATCTTTTAAACACCTCCCCTGTTTTTTTATCGCTCTGTAAACAAAAATCTGTAGAAATATCCTACGCATTTCCAGATTATGTGTGACTATACCACTCAGATTTCATCGAACCCATAGTAGTTTCGGTTAATCGCTCTTAAGTCTTTAATTAACGCGTTTAAAACTGATGCGCACTGACTTTTGGGTATATTTATTATTATTATAATACAGTTTTTCATTGCTTTGGCCAGCAGTAAGTATCATATTTAACTATAACATAATTTATGGATTAAAAACAATAATTGTGTCTGTCGTCTACAACCAAAAAGCAAAACACGATAAACGTCGACGGTAACCGATGATAACGACGTCAACCAACATGAATCGCGAGTATTAAAAGCATAGTTCAAATCATGACCAACCCATATTTTAGTGTGTGCTTATAATAAATATAATAATAACATGCTAATAAGTATCTGTATATTTAAAAAAAAAAAAAAAAAAAAAAAAAGGACTTTAACGAAGTAAAGCTGGAATTGATAAATAAACATGCTAATACGCATTAAAAAACATAAATAATTATATATTTACATTAAAATTGTATCTTGTTTGACACATTATATGAACCAAAATCTTAGACCAAAATAATGTACATACACTCAAAAGTTTTAGGAAATACAATTAACGATTTTTCTCCAAAACGATTTATTTTTACAACACTTTGCAGCAACAGTAAATAACAACGTTAGAATAAAAAATTAAATTTGCAGAAGACGCCGACACAAAACATTTGAATATAAGCAAATAATACCACGTTAAGAGCGCCGATTCCCGAACACACCCGAGCATTTCCGACTAATGCAGTGTTACCAAAAATGCTTGAAAATTAAACGTGGGTGATATCAGTCAAAACGAATACGACTCGTAATACGATTTTTCTTTGATTTAATTGTGGTGTAATTTAACTTGTGCTAGTTAAGGTTTAGGTAATTCCACTTCCGCTACGCGGTCGTGGAATTACAATCATCGTATTTACACCACAATTTTATCAAAAAATCGCAATCCCTCGTTTTATTATTTATGACTATTGCATGTGTCGCACAGCATTGTGGATAAAGACGGTATTAACTTACCGCGCGTAACTACCCCAAAACTCACAACTTATAACCATTAAATATACTCTAAAAACAAAACAGCTCACGAAAGCAAAATCACACGAAGTTAACCAACGCCACCGCCTCGCAACCGTCAAGATCTAACAAATGAGCCGAGTTGAATATCCATTTCATGTCCATAGACGGATATCCATTAGAAATCCACTACACATCCATGGCATGTTCATGAAAATACAGTCCTCCCCGATCCACCACCTGGGGACACACCCTCTAGTGGACAGACGAATTAAGATAAGAAAAATATATTTTGAAATACCACTCCTAAGTACAATTTGTTTTGGTCGCATGTTATTTCTTATTGAAGTTTTTTTTAGTAATACAGTAAAGTTAGTTTTTTGAACCTTTATATGGCCGTAAGAGCTATTTTCAAAAAATTGCAGTACTTCGCTAGATCTCTTCAAAAATAATACCACGTTCTTACTTTCCCAGACCTCCAGTACGTACAGGAATGTATTGTGATCGCGAAAATGTTCGATTCTGTAATTTTGACGGAAATACATGTTATGGACCTCTTGGGAACCCTTAAAAATCGTTCATAAAAGATGTCGGTCTGTATGTACGTGTAACGCGCAGTCTTACGAACTACTGAATCGATTTTAGTGAAATTTACTATACGCACGTACAAACAAAATTGTCAAGCCTTTTTTTACGATCATGCTTTTTGAAGACGCTGGAACAAAACAGGTAATTTTAGTTATTTACTGAAACAATTTGCACATTTTCATTCTTAGAGATTTTGTGTTTACAGCGCAAATGCTTATAGTGTTACGTATCTTCCACAAAATGGATGTGTGAATTTAGGATTAGAGACTATTACTGAAATTTCGTTATAGGTGTTTAGTTCTTAATTTGAAAGTGTGGTTGTTTATTTAATCCAGCATTCCACATATTCATGGCTGAAACAGCAGTAAGATGAAAATAGTAATGGTATGCTTGATTTTGGCTTTTTTACTATTTACTAAGGAATTTACCTCAACGATTTGTGCTAATGGTTAGTAAGAAAAAAAAACGTTTTGATGTTCGTCGAGATGTTAAATAGATAAGAATCGTAAGTAGTTTTCATTTTAAGTATCAGTACTTCAAGCTTTTAAGATGGGATTTAGGCACTGAAATTAACCTTTAGGGTTTTAATGAGTTCCTTGCTTCACCTCACGCAAGTTAATAAGGTGGCAAGTTTTTTTTGCGTTTAATTGCATATCAGAGTCACATGTAAAACCTTGAATTCCGGAACTACTTATGTCTGGGTTAATGACGTCCTTGTCATTTACAATAAAAAAACATTTTATCTTAAATTTTTTGCGATACGTTTTTAATAGATAAACTTGATCTAACTGAATCGTATTGAATGACTATTTAGGAGATAAACAGGTTATATAATAACCCCCGGCTAATTGGAATTTTAAGTATTTTGTTTTGCTGATGTTAAACTAATTTAGTTTTCAACACTTTACAAAGTGCTCAAGAATGAAAACCATAGCCGTAAATTTATAATTAATAGTTTGTATAGTGATAAAAATATGCAAAACTCTTTCTAAATCAAAAACCAAGTGAAAAATAAATTGATTTAATGCTTTTTCAAACATGGTTGCTATAAATTTAATATAGCATGTTTACAGGAGTTATGATTGCAAGTTTGCCATTAGAAAAACCACGTTTTCCACTATTGTAGCAAATGTATCAAAAGTGCTTTCGAAATGCTCCGTTCGCCGTGACTACAGGCATTGGTTTCTACACACAGGTTAATAATCTGCAGATTGTAAAGAAATGTTCAATACTTTTGAAAGAATTCTTTCATTAATGTTTTATACATTTTTGTGAAAATTAAAAATTTAAAGAGTTGAATGTAATTGTTATTTTGAAACTTTATTACTCATTAAATAATTATCGTAAAGTTATGTTTTCTTTTAATTTGTAGCATTTTTTATCTTTTGTATTTAGAAATCTAATAATCTTTTTTAAAAGCCACCAAAATACAATAAAAATTCCATATTTAAGTTCAAATTTTTTTCTGTATAAAATATGAAACGCCACCTCATGTCATTGCAAAAGGGGGTATTTTAAAACAATTTAAAGAAAATTTTCTTTTCAATTTTTATTATAAACCGTTTGTTATCAACTATTTTATACAATTTTTCAATAACACATATAATTCCCTATATTTTTATAAACTTAAGCCATGTAATAAAGGTTGTAAAAAAAATTATGGATTGTTGAAATTTACATTTCTACAGCCCAAAACTATTAAATTAAACTTCTTAATCTCGCATGGTCGGAAATTTTCCGCTCTACATAAAAGGGAGAACAAAATTTTTTGATAGGCAATTAAAGTTCGAATTACAACTTAATATCTTTTTTTTAGATATTAATTAACTAACACATTTCTCCCTCATAATTTTTACCACAAACGTTATTCATATAGTACGGAGGCTTAAAATCCAAAAAAAATTTTTATTTGCAACGTGTACGAGCGTTATCTTCGTAATACTGCTTTTGAAACGATGAAGAATTGTTTTTCTTTGCTTTGATTATATTTTTTTCCTTTACAAACACATTAAAAATTTGTACTCTTCACTATAAAAAGCATTGTTTATTTTATTTAAATTTACTGATTATGTTTCACTTCAAAAATGTGTCTTTGTCGTCATTATTGTTTAGAGACCTGCTTTATCGATCAACAACAGAACAGTGCTAAGACGTACTTTGCATTTGCTTTTGCACTGAGTTTCGTGGACACACGGTATAAGCTAACGCATTTGCATAAGAAAGTCAGTTTATTCTCAACAATCGTGTCAAATGGTCTAAAGAATAAAACAAAGCAACCCCACAAGTCATCCAAATGGTTCAACTTACGTTCGAATTGAACTAACAAATAGTCCGAAACCAAACAACTCCACAATCCAGGCAAATATGTGATTACACTAGGTCTGGACGGTACCGCGACCCCCTTCAAGAGCAAAGCAGCGGCTACACTGGGTCTTGACGAAGCCCTCCAGCACTACGAGCTCCTTTTCAAACAAGACAGCGCAAGGATCACCATCAAGTCATGCAAGTCTCTGGCCCGGTCTACGCGGACATCAACCTTGTGAAGCTCAAGCCTGGGCCCCTTCTTCTTTGTGCTGTGAAATAATTAGTTTATGTAAAACTTGTTTGATTATGTGTTAATTGACAAACAAAACGTGCTGATTTAAAAAAGATCACTGCTTCTTATTTGCATGGAACAATTAACTGGCGGAATGTATACATATACGATTATAACAGTTACATACATACAGCTTCTAAAGATCCATTTTTATAGTCCAAATATTAGACACTCACAGCGTTCAATTATTAAATAGATAGATGGTGGCGCACTTTATACGCTATTACACGGCAGACGTTTGTAACTGAAATATTTTACATTTCCGGAATTAACTCCTAACAATTTTTTTTAAACCGCGCATTCGTAGCTAGAGTCGAGTAGCATAAAAATATTTTTTCTGTAAATACATCTTCACTAGTCAGGGTATCACAGACATCTATATTAAATTTGTAACTGTCTCACCATTCCGCGTGCGGCGTCCGACGTGACGGGCCGCTTCTACTAAAAGCCAGATTTTTGCTAGCTCATGCTATTCTCATCACTTCTCATTTCCGAAGCAAACTCTTTGGGCTGTAGATGCGTAGTGCGTTTGCGCGCACGGGTTTAGCTAGTGTCTCTTTTATTTTTGTATGTAACCTAGTTAAAATTTTTCCATGGGAGGAACCACCTGCATAAAATCGTAACCGATATTTTAAATTTTGAATATTATCCTAATCAATATTGGGTTTATAGGACATTCGATTAAAGCACTAATTTAATGTAAATGATGTTTTGGTTAGCTACTATACGTTACAACTTTAATAAAAAGTTGACGTTTTTATTTAGTTATTTTATAAAATTATATTTCATACCACCAAACACGAACAAACAGCGAATATACTCACTGTACATGAAGCATGGACAAAGCAAATTTACAATATTTTTCAACACACTCACAAAACGCAGGCTCTTTTACGTAATAGGAGCTGCAAAGTACGTAATGCATTGAGGGGCGGTTTCCTGGGGTGTCCGCAGTAACTGCTCCAGCGGCCTTACGGATGTCGGGAAGCCAGAATGTGTCAGGCGGGCTGGCGGAGTAGCGCTTCAAAAGATCGGTGTCCGCGTAGAGATCGGGTAGGAAACCTGTTCTTTCATTTTAGTTGAGGTGGCTTGGTTCTATCTGCTTGCTGTGAGGCTCTAGCAGAACATTGATGCTGCGGAGTTTTATGTCCTAGAGCGAGGTTAGTTGCTTTGGGGCTCTAAGAGGGATTTGCTCCGAACCGAAAGCTTTCGCTCAAAAGACTCTAGGGAAAGCTTGCGGGGCTGGTCTGTTCTGCGTACGCGTATGCTTGATCTAGAAACCAGTTTCTAGGAGGAGCTTGCTGTGTTGATTTGCCTCGGATAGGAAGACGGGCCCTAGGAGGAGCTTGCTGTGTTGATTTGCTTCGACAAGACAACATGGTAAATTTCATGCCGTATTCACTTAATACAAAGCTATTAAGACAAACAAAATTGAGCAACGCCACGATGGCATGAATTTGTATCAAAGCAGCTGTGTGTTTATTCCGTTCATTTAACAATGCATAATTTTAAATTGGGATATTTTGAAAGTTCTGGGAGTGGGCCAGCGGATGGTCTAGTGGTTAAAGTCCCAGGCTTTGAAACTAGACTCTCAACGGCAGTAGGTTCGAGTCCTCTGCCCGACCGAAATTTTTCTGAATAAGGTAAATCCGGCGTGTCCATGGATGGTGTGTGTGGTGTGTATGTTGGGTTGCATGTCTTTCGGGGGTGGGGCATGTTAGACCGGTGAATAGCGCTGAAGTGCACTGAGCCCGGGTAAGGGGGTGGGGTGGGAATCATGGAGTCGTGCTCAAGCACGGCCTCATAATTCTTTTAGAAAAAAAATAATATTCTGGGAGTGATGTAACCTGACAGCAATGTTAGGAACGCCCTATAGATTCCTGATTTCGGTGTTACGCTAATTTTATGTTTATGTATTCTTTTAAGAGTTACATTAACTCTGCCCATAAAACAAAACAGCTAATTTAATTTATTAAAAATAATAGTTAACACGGTTTACACAGTTAAGTATTACCATATAAGTATTAGCTTTTACTTGGTAGTTTAAACAGATTGAGTTGTAAAATGGGCGGAGATAATGACATTTAATTAATATAATACGCATGAACTACCTGACTACTTTAATTAATACAAAATAATTAATATTTTGCAGGCTTTCTTCTTCGCAGTAACGTCATGGATAGTGGTGGCGAGTCAACCGTACTTATACAATCCATACCACCACTTATTTAGATACAATATTCCTTATTATGGAGGTTTTGGAGGGTACGCTAATCACTTACAAGGATATTCTCCATACATTCCAACGTTTCCACACGGCTTGTATGGTGATAACTCACTGACTTCGTACTTGGCTCAACCCTTCAACTTGCCAACATTAAACGTGCTGGCAGAAGTTCCCTATTCTGTCAAAAACAAATTTACGGTCGTGCCTATGTTTGCTGTAGCAAAGGAAAACATGAATATGGTATCAAATGCGTTAATTATGCAGGTCTCTAGGCAAAAACCAACAATGACAGTAAAAACTGACGACGATATATTGCTACAATGTACGCCAGCTGTTAAGGTTATTTTAGAAAAGCCATTAATCATATACAGCTTAAAGACGAGCATAGTTTTCCCTTCGGAGATTCTAATTGCACACGAAGGATTTAAAATTCCTATTCGAGTTGGTGCGGTAATAGCTCCAATACCTCACGATGCATATGTTTCTGCTGACACACCAGTTCCTGTAGATGCTGTGTATGCAGTTCCCACAAAGCCTTTCGTAATAGATTACGTAAACAATGACAAAGATGTAATAATCAACCTCGACAATCAAGCAGTAATAGTAGAAAACGATGTTAATAAAGTTTCAACGGGGTTGCCGCCCAAAAATGTAACTGTGCTCGAATTTCCTGAAACTGAAGCGGAACCAACATTTCAAGTCGATGAAGAGGACGAAGAATTGGGTAAGTCACCATAAACTTATAGCTGCTGAACTGATAAGGGTCCACTTTACTACTTTAATCTACTAATGGACTTTCTTATAATATTTAAAAAAATTTCAGTTAATCGAAATCCTCCAGCTGGTGTAATTCCTGCAGGCATCGTTCAGTCAACACAGCCTCTATCAAGCGTGCATCCATTTACAAACTCGAAGGAATCTGATGTTCTTACCGCACTGCGAGAAGAAGCAGCTAAAAATCGCGTCAAAGCCAGTACAATTGCAGTTGGTGCGCCATCATTTTAAACATCATTAGATAGTATTGTAAATGATAGACTTTAACTTCGCTAACATGGAAAGTATTCATGTTTCATTATCATTCCTTTAAAATTGTAGGTATATAAAATAAGAGTTAATTGGGACATTAAGGAAGCTATTACTAGTGGGTATGGTAAAGCTTTGCAGGCAATTTACGCTAGGAATGCTGTACTTGCTGCAGGCTTTTTCAGATTTTTATCAAAGACGTTGACTTCCTAAGGTATTAATTCGTAGATTTTACATGCGATGCTATTTAGATGCTTGACAGCGATTTGCGCCAATTGTTTCAGGATAATTGGAGCTTTTTCAAGCTGTTATGTAATAAGCCTGGGGCTCGTAGTACCATCCGATGTTAAAATATGTTCATGGTTTTCGTAATGCCAAACAAAAACACTGTAAAATGATACTTGAAATTTACATTTAAACCATGGTGGTTCAACGGGCCCTTATGACGCTACGTATGTAATGATATAAGTACTATTTTTATACTAAATGGAAGTGTTTAAAATAATGTAAGGCAAATACAATACTGTGGAACATTTCGTCTTTATTTTCTGTAAACAATAAAAATCCACAAGGGTATCTCGAATCGACTGGGCTAAAGAGGTATAAAAACACTTTTTTTTTTAATTCAGGAATGGAATTTTGTCATACCGCACTGCTTGGTATTTATTATTTATTTATTTATTGTTTATTATATATTTATTTTCAACAATTTACAGGCGATTAGAATGTAGGAGGCGATTTATGTTAATATTAAATACAAATACTAATTTACAGAGGAACAAGGTTTAATGCGTGTGTTCGTTTAATAAATACAGAAAGACTCTCTGATCGTCAGAGTAGTAAGATACATGAAAATACCAATTTAAAGCTCAGTAGAGTTACCCCCCCTCTCCCCTTGAGGGTAGGGATAACTCTAGTTATGAAAACCAATTACGAAGTGTTGCCTTACCTAGTTCCTAAAGCCGCTCGATGTTTTCAACTAGATATCAATAATAGTCTACAATAAGTTAAGTGTAAAAAAGGCAGTTGCAATTATTTGAAATTAACTAAAAGAGTAATTTATTGGTTCATAGAAGATGTTGCACAAACTCTGAAATCGCGCAACAAAAAAGCTGTTGGGTGACCGCCGCGAGACCTATTTCGTATACGACCGCTGCTTTCTTTGCTATTGTATGCTGATTTTATAAATTTTAAATTTTTAGAGGTTGGGGTGCGTTTTAGGGTGGTTTAAAGGTGTTGCTTTAGCAGAGACGATAATTCTCGTAATTGTTTTAAATTTCAAGTTTTAGGGAGTTGAGGGCGCGTATGTATTGAATGAATTGTTTCAATAATACAGATGAGTCTCTTCATTTTTACAAATTTTTAATGTTTTAGTTGTTGGCGTGCACTTGTCGGTGGTTTAGAAAGGTTGCTTTAACAGGGAGTGATTCTGTTATTGTTATAAAATATATATATTTTTTGGAATTTGAGGGTGCACTGGAAGGGGTGTATGATTGTATCAATTTTTTTAATGTCGGCATGATTTTCTTTATTGTTAAATAATATTAATTTTTAATGATTGGGGGTGACCTTTAGACTGGTTTAGGGGTGTTGTTTTAATAACGGGGATTATTTTTGCCATTTTTACAAAATTATATTTATATATAACTTTGTAGGGTTAATTTGTGATGCGATCTGAATTATATCATATATAAAATATTTGCAAACTACATGTTGGACCAAATCGAAAAAAGGCTTCGATGAAAGGTAGAATGTGTTTCATGTCCTTAAAAACAATCACATTACCCTTCTCTAGCTATATTCGAATCAATTCAAAGTTTGCCCAAATAAGTTTTGAATCGAACAGGGAGAGATAACAAAACAGATACCATCTCTGTATCTCAAAAAAGTGTTCTTATACCTCTTGTTTTTCATGTTAATAAGCAATATAGGTATGTAATAAAGTTATAAGCAACAAACATTACACTGGCTGAAATCTTCAAAAATATTCAGCATTTTATTTAAAATCTACATTAAAGTATTTAAAATATTTTAAATTACAGAAAACGAATTTGGAGCAACGTAAAGACTAGAATATTTTTTGCAATATTTTTACACTTTAACTTTCATTATCTATTAACAGGCAGCTCTTCGTTATCTTCATCGGTTATATCAGGCTCGCTGGTGTGATGTTCGTCAACAATACTTCTTCCTGGATGAATATCACCCATGTGTCGTGATTTTAAATGTCTTTCTAAATCCCGCCGCCGAACTAATATTTTTCCACACAAATCGCACCTAAAACAAAATTTAAACTATGATCCTAATCGTGCTTAAAATTATTATTTTGTTCTATCTACCAGTTTAGTTACCCGAGTGAATATTGTAGAAATTTAAATTACGATAATATCAAAAAAAGCAGTGTTTCGTTGATTTTGAGAAAAAAGTAGGCAGTTTTGTCAATAATTTGGCAATGTTTTATACAGAAATAATTGCACATTGTGTAAATGGTCCTTCTGGGGTTTTAAACAATATCTTTGAAGCGGTTTGCGTAATGTATAGTAAAATGACGGTAATAGGGATATCACGCTATCTATATAGTAAAACCGGATTCCTTCCACCTGTCTTAATTTTAGTGGTGAGATTTGTTTATACAGCGGTCTGTTATATTATTTAGTAAAATAGACCAATTGGATATATACGCGTAGTTTTGGTAATTGCAGCACAATCTGTTGATAGCTTAGTTCGAATATAAACTTGGACGAGGAAACGTGTTAGGGCCTCGCGCTGCATCTACCGGGTAGGTCACGCGGCATTTCTTTTCAAAAGTCTGTTAAGTGTTTTACCAACTGCTTACTATTTTTACATGCATGTGAAAACAATGAAAAGGATGAATGAATAAAATGCCAGAAATATCAGGCACCAATATGTTCGTTGACTTTCATTACGCAGTGCAGTAGTCTAACACATTTGACGCGACAAGTAAAAAGTTTGTAAATTGTCGTCAAACCCGCGACGTGTTGTGAACGACATAAAAAAAACATCATAAAATTATTGAATGTACGGTCGGTTTACGAGGTTTATTACTACCATCGGTGGCGCCTAACTTTACTTTTTATTATGGAGGTCAATTTCGGTTCACGGAGAAAAGGTCCCTGAAAAAAGCAAAACAAATCCACTGAGAAAACGTCAATGGAAAAAACACCCGCCGACAAAAAAAGTCCGAAGAAAACCTTGGTAAAAAAATCTTATAGTAGAAACATTTCTCGGAAAGAACAACCTACTAAAATAATTTCCCGAAAGAGACCGCTGGAAAATATTCCAAAAACAAAAACACTGGTGAATCACTGTATAATAAAGAAAGAGCTTTCCCTGAAAAAGATACATGTTTTTCTGTTTTTGGTCAATTTGTATAAATAAGGTTGCATTATATTTTAGAATTACAAGCAAATGACTAACAAGATTTTTTTATTGCGTATTTATTTCTTCCAAATACATTTCGACAATCTCCGGTAAGGCCTGGAAATGGGAAAAAGTTCAACTAACCCTTTTTCCGTTTTTTTGGGGGAATTTCTTCAGGGGAATAAATACGATTTTTGTACGGGGTTGTTCTTTCTTGAAATTGTATTCTAAGGATGTTTTTTTCTTCCTTTTTCGGTTTTATCACGGGCTTTTCTTTTTTTGGGAGCAGCAGCCCATGTAATTTGCTTTCATAAGATTGATTAAAAAATTGCGAATTTCTTGACGTTTAAGCACAGAGACATTTTGGCCCGACCCGTTTGGGCGCAGGGACGTTTTGGCGCAGAAACGTTTTTATGCTGAAGTTTCAGAAATTATGATTACGTAATCATCAACTGTAAATTACAATAGAAATTGTTTAGTTTCAAAATTTTCTTTAATTCATTCACATTTTTATAGCAACTCAATTATTTATCAACTAACGTTTAACACGCGATACAAAACTGATACGTAAATAATTAGCAAAATTAATCTAAATTAACACAAAATACTTTTAATTACAAAAACTTGAAAAATATATAATAAACGCCAAATTCGATTGAATTGAGGCATTGTATTGATTAGATTTATTGATCAAATGTTGTCGCTTTTTGATTTTAATAATAACACTCAAACGTTCCTGGGCCTAAACAGTTCGCGCCGGAAAGCCCCTAATCTCAAACGTCTCTGCGACTAAACGTCCTTGTGCCAAAACATTCCTGCACTTAAACGTTTCAGCACAAACGACCTGTTCCGGCAAAAAATTATTTAGAACAGTTTTAAATCTTTTTGCTGCGTTTTTATCACTATTGCTTAAATGGTTTGACATTAGAACCTGGAGGTACAACGGAACACTTTCTGTATCTACATTCTCAGTTTACTTTTTTAAACTACTAATTTGTGGATTATCATATACAACTATGACACACTATTAGCTAAATTAGGGCAAAGCGGAAATTAAGCACACCTACTTATATGCTTCTTAAAAAAATATCTGCATAGATACTTACTTATATGGCGTATCTCCTTCAGCGTGAAGACGAACATGTTTATTTAAATTACTGGGATCGCCAAAAGGTCTCATACAAAACTTGCATTTCAAAGGCTTATAACCCGTATGTGTTCTTATATGAATTTTCAACCCATACTTTCTAGAATAACATTTTCCGCAATATAAACAAATGTGACCTTCTTTAGATTTTCCCAAACTGCTTACTAAAGTTTCCATTTGGGCCTCGTCATTGTAGTGAACATTGTTCTGCAACTGGTTCTGATTGTAAAAACTTTGATCAGAAGTAAAATTTGGCCAGTAAGGTTGAGTGTTAGGTACATTATACAATAAAAATTCAGGTTTTTGTTTATTGCTATATGGTTCAATTTTTTGAAATGGTTTAAATGCGGAACTACGAGTATCGGGAGGTTCTGAATAAGGACGGTATAGAATTTTCGTATCTTCTTGAGGAGATGAGCTTGGCCAGGTTACTGCATTAGATGGATGAGAAACTGGTCGCTTTATGTTCAGTGAGGAATTTGAAATAGATAAATCAATTGCGTTTTTTTGTTTCAATAAAGAAAGCTCTGGAGTAAGTTTAAAAGTAAATTCAGTAGAATTTCGAAGTTCCGTGGAATTACGGTTGGTATTTTCCAGCAGGTTTGCTAATTTATCCCAGAGATCTGATACTGATTGTCGACCGCATTTCAAAATTATATGCAGCTTCAACGGATTTGGAGATTCATATAAAGCCGAACAACGAGTGCATACATATTTTTTCTGACCTGAAACAAACATTAATAGAAATATATAAATGTATTAAGATAACAGTATTTAGAAAAGATAATAATTGTTACAGCTGATTATTTCGCTCGTAATATAATAGACTATTTACGATGTCGTGTTTTCCGTTTCAGCCAATAGAAATGTTGAACTCGCATATTATTGACATACAAAATTTTATCTGGAATTAATTTAAGCAAACTACTCATTCGTATTATTTGCTAGTTTTAAAAATACAATTAATTTGACAATTCGATATATTTAGCCAGAAATAATCTCAATGTACCATTCGAAATCTGAATAAGTAATCGGGGTAAGTTACTCAAATTTATTTTGTGTAAATATGCATAAAAAAATTGAGACACACCAAATCATTCCACAACGTATAAATTATAGCAAACTGTAAAAAATACATTAAAAAATAACCGAAAAAACATTATTTAAACTTCCTGCATGGCAACTAATGTTTGGTTAAAAAAAATAGAACTCGCGTCGTACCCTAATTCATACACAAACTGTCATACCAGAAACAATTTTTCAATTAACAATACAATTTGTAATTTTGTGAATTAAGTTCCGACATGAGTTGTTTGCCATGGCCATTCCTTATCTAAATTGTTGTTGATCATACGGTACCTAATACTGAACGTGTCTAATGTCAATGACTATAATTTATGAAGCACTATTTGGTTCAGTTAAAGAATACAAATTACAATACTTTTTAGATTGCAACAATATTTTTGTTGAAATCTAGAAATATTATTTCAGTGTAAAATCTTCGTCGTTTCATAACTGTGGACGAAGCATGGATCCATCACTATACACCGGAGACCAAGAAACAGTTTAAACAGTGGATTTCTATTGACGAACCTGCGCCGAAGAAGGCTAAGGCGGTTTTATCGGCCAACAAGGTCATGGCCACAGTTTTTTGGGATGCACGCGGCATAATTCACATCGATTTTCTTGAAAAGGGGAAAACAATCAAAGGCGCACAACGGTTTCAACAATGTCATTTGACGAAGAAGAAAGTTCTCTTCCATCAAGACAAAGCACGGGTGCACAAGTGTGTAGTTTCCATGGCCAAAATCTATGAATTACGCTTCGAATTGCTTCCACATCCACCATATTCTCCAGGCTTAGTCCCCTGCGACTATTTCCTGTTTCCAAACTTGAAGAAATGGCTCGGCGGAAAGAGATTCGGCTCTAATAAGATCATCGATGCAACAAACCCCTATTTTGAAGGGTTGGAAAAATCGTATTATTCGAAAGGGATTGAAAAATTGGAAAAACGTTGGACTAAGCGTATCGACCTAAAATTCGACTACGTTAAAAATTAAATTGTCTTTGGCCGAAAAAAATATTCCTTGTTTCATTTTTACCAGACTTCTCACTCCGCCCTCGTATTAAACGTAAATTTAATGCGTTAAAAAATGTTTTTCATTAAAAAAATTGTGAAAAACTAAAAAAAATTCTACATAACAAATATAATTTGTGCGGACTAAAATTATATGATTTTTTAACCTTAACTGGCCCAAACGACGCTTCATATATTGCAATCAGCCTTTGCGTCCAAATGCTGGGCTCCGGCACTCTTCTCTGCCACGTATTCTCCTTAACGCTAAGGTAGAGTACGGGGGACCTACAATTTAACGTCGAATCCGAAGGGCTAAATAGATTTTTATTGCTGCATGGCTACGGCTGGGAATCGAACCCCAGACCCTTAGCGTTAGAGGCCAGGCGCCCAACATCTAAGCTACATCCACTCTGCTCCATATATACTAATACAAAACTATTTTCTTAAAACGGTAATACAAACCTTGTATGTTAGCAGGAGTCAAAAACACCATTTGCATTGTAGCTAAAATACCTTCTGAAAACCATAATAACAATTCCTGACCAACTGGTATAGGTCTTACAGCTTCTAAAATAAGTTTCGAAGCTGTAAAGTTTTTGTTGGCAGCTGGTTGCAATTTCAGTTGAATATTATAGCTGTGGCAATCATCAGATAAACGCAAAGCTCTAATCCAGTGTATATTTTTACACCAAATTTGTTTCGAAGAATCGTGCAATTCTATTGTTCCAAACGAGTTTGTGCCAACCAATATCTGAAATCAATTCTAATAGTCAAAACTTCAAAATTATATTGTATGGGGTATCTAATTTATGGTTTTTATTATTTGTTGAATGTAAAGATCTTTTGAATATTGAAAATAAAAATTATTTTTTTTTTTACTTTTTGGGCGACTTTAAACATTGGCAATTAATTAAACGCAATACTGCTGTTGTGACTAGGACGTTATACAAATATGCTTTTGAAAATATTAAAAGTAATTCTTTTTAAGTATGAGAAAGTCCAGGCGAAGTTGTTCGCG
Source organism: Ctenicera cuprea (assembly GCA_958336395.1). Classification (NCBI taxonomy): domain Eukaryota; kingdom Metazoa; phylum Arthropoda; class Insecta; order Coleoptera; family Elateridae; genus Ctenicera; species Ctenicera cuprea. The sequence goes on along the minus strand of OY284487.1, from coordinate 66,102,859 downwards.
CGTTTCCCCTCGTGCACTTGTAGCAAAGTATAGTATAAATAACTAGTGATGGGATATTTGGAATGAAAATAATCGAACCATTCGATTATCGAAATATCTCGAGAGGTTACAAAAAACCATTCGATCAATTTTACGATTTTAAAATTTTCGGATTTATTCATTTCGGAAGCGATGTCCCGTACATTAACTAACTGCAAATACCCCATGCAAATACATGATAGGCTGACACCACCAGTCGTGGTATTATGATACGAATACACTAATGGAATGCGATTGCATAAAGACGGCTTCCGTGACGTGTTTCCCCCGCACGCACAACGAGTTAAGAATATTTTAACTTAAACATTCCAAAATTACTAATATTAGGAATAGCAAACACAGCAGTTTCTATTGCGCTGTTTGTTTCTCGTGGTGATTTCTACGCAGTCGTATTTGAAAATTTTAAAATATTGCTTTAAAAAGTATAAATAATAAAAAATATGAAAATATAAAATTTTTTTATTAATACTTAGAATAATACCGTTTTACTGTTAATAAAAACACGCCAAAAAAACAAAAATCCATTATTTATATGTATAATAATTAATAATCAGATATTGTTTTTGTCCTTGGTATCATAATAAAAAAATAATTGACTTTTTTTTTACTTTTTGGGCGACTTTAAACATTGGCAATTAATTAAACGCAATACTGCTGTTGTGACTAGGACGTTATACAAATATGCTTTTGAAAATATTAAACATAATTTTTTTTAAGTATGAGAAAGTCCAGGCGAAGTTGTTCGCGCGTTTCCCCTCGTGCACTTGTAGCAAAGTATAGTATAAATAACTAGTGATGGGATATTTGGAATGAAAATAATCGAACCATTCGATTATCGAAATATCTCGAGAGGTTACAAAAAACCATTCGATCAATTTTACGATTTTAAAATTTTCGGATTTATTCATTTCGGAAGCGATGTCCCGTACATTAACTAACTGCAAATACCCCATGCAAATACATGATAGGCTGACACCACCAGTCGTGGTATTATGATACGAATACACTAATGGAATGCGATTGCATAAAGACGGCTTCCGTGACGTGTTTCCCCCGCACGCATAACGAGTTAAGAATATTTTAACTTAAACATTCCAAAATTACTAATATTAGGAATAGCAAACACAGCAGTTTCTATTGCGCTGTTTGTTTCTCGTGGTGATTTCTACGCAGTCGTATTTGAAAATTTTAATAATATTGCTTTAAAAAGTATAAATAATAAAAAATATGAAAATATAAAATTTTTTTATTAATACTTAGAATAATACCGTTTTACTGCTAATAAAAACACGCCAAAAAAACAAAAATCCATTATTTATATGTATAATAATTAATAATCAGATATTGTTTTTGTCCTTGGTATCATAATAAAAAAATAATTGACTTATAAAACAAAAAAATGTATCCACTTTCGCGATTTATAGAAATATTACTCAAAAACGAAATTAGCGATGAAATTGATAAACATACTGATCAAAGCTGAATGTTTACGCAGTTTTGGCGAGCGGCCCGAGAAACGACGATGAGAACGAAAATTCTTTCATAAAATCATTCGAGAAGTTGAACTTTTTACCGCATAGAAACATCAGAATGATTCTATCCGCATGAATCAATCGATTATTACATGCATTCGAATGACAATCATTCGATTATGACGCGTTTTAGCTCGTACTTGCAAGACCACAACCAGAGAAGGAAGGTTATGGTTCAATTTAATTAAAAAAAAAACGAACTATCAAATATTATACAGCGTCTTTTTTTACGATGGTCTATGGCTACACCTACTTAATCTTTTTTATGCAATATGATCAAAAATTATTATGATTCAGGTATTCTTTAGAATTAGAAGTCATGTCTTTAATTAAATTAACTTGATAGCTTCGATGCGTCATCTACATAATTTTTTCAGTTCAATCAAAGACATGATTTTCAATTTCAAAAGTCACTCTAATTGGATTCTTCCTTGATCGTATTCTATAATACTGAAAACAAAAAACCACAAAAAACGAATAAGACGGTCATGAAGATTAATGTTTATTGTCGGAACTTAATTCATACAGTCACAGGCGTTCATAAAGAATAAGAGAAAAAAATTGACGATACACTCTGCTACTGAATGCGAATTTTTATTATTCAATAGTTATAAGATTCTAGCTGCGAATTCTGTCTGCATTGTGCACATATTGTGCATTTGCAGCTTGTTACCGCTTATAAGCTCGCCTCTGAAACTAAACAAATCAAAAAATATAAAATCACAATATCATTAGAATTATTTTCGACAACCTCTCGAGACACCTCAAAATATTTAAACAATTGAAAGGTTCGATTATTTTCATTCGAAATATCCCATAACGAGTTTGCAGTAAGCACCAAGTTGTGTTGTAGAACACGTGCATATTACTTTTTTTTCTCTTTTCTTCTAGTGAAAATGTATGACCAATACAAAGGCAGCAGGACTTGTACGTAATACTTTGCTGAAAATGAATCAATTTTCTAATTTTCTGGATAATTTTGCTTGAGATAAAAGGAATTTTTTTATTCGTTACCAATAACTGGAGGGAGAGGAGACTTGGCCGCTGCAAATATTAACTTATTTAAAATTAGGTTTTGGTTTTACCAAAACCAAATTGTAGCCCATCTCAAGCTCTATAAGACAACTAACGCTTAAGCTAGCTAAATCGTCCGGTCAGTTTTTAATTTTTTCTTAATTTCGAAAATTTTGAACATTTTTTCAGTTCACAGTTTCCAGGCATTCTAAACTTCTCATACTAACATTATATGCGTATAGGGCTGCAATTACAATATCTAATGCCGTTTTTATTTCGTTTTTGAGTAATAAAGCGTTAAAACCAAAATTTTTAAAAAATTCGCAATTTCAAAGCTAGTGTTCGGAGACAAATTTTGCGAATTGTTTAAAGGTCTTTTATTAGATCTAAATTTTAAATTCTGAAAAGAATGATACCAAAAAACATGCCAACGTTTCACCTCCGGCTTCGGCTTTTTATTAAAAACTTATTTTGCAATTAAATTTGTGACACTTTCGAATTCCAAGTTTCATCAAAATTCGACCATCCATTCGGGAGATATAAACGAAAAAATTAACTATCCAACGAAAACAGTTCAAAATCAACTGCTGGCTATTAACAGAGAGTGCTGGGTAATTCAGTCATGTGCCGACTGTGGGTATGCTTCGGTTCGCAACGTAAAAGGAATACCGCTCACAGGCTTCATAAAAAGATGTAAATAAAACTGGTAGTGCGCTGAAATGTTTGCGAGAATAAAGTATTTTGTAATTTTTTTCGAAAAACATACATACGAAAAGCGAAAAACGGAAGAATTAATTCGTCCGCCAAAATTTGAATTTGGGTGGCAGAAAAAAAATTAAAAAATTTTTCGCTTCCTAGTTTTGGTAGTTCTAAAAGTTGTGTACCCTTAGAGCATTTTCAATATTAAATTTCATTCGGATCTGATACCTTGTTTTAGAGTAAATATACGGTAAACAGTAAAATTTTCGAAAATTGATAGCATTTAAGTGTCGCAGAGTAATAATATTGTGTACTGCTTTTGGGTGATAAGGCGTTAAAAACAAAATTGAAGTTAAAAAGTTTGTAAAAGCCATTCGGTTTGCCCTAAGGTTTTCTATTAGATTTAGAATAAGTTTTCCGGAAAAAATGCAACCAAAAAACATGTTTCACTTCCGCTTCCGGATTTTTTTAAAGCTTATTTTCCGATGAATTTTCGATACAATTTCTCTTTATTGCTTTCTTTCTGTATAAATAATAACGTTTCATATGAGTTTGTGACTTTATGGATTAAGTTTCGGCATGAGCTTTGTTTTTCATGGCCACAGTTATCATGTATTTTACAGTTTACTTTCTAAATAAAACTTCATTTCTTTAAAAAAAAGATTTCAACAACGTTTTCCTTTTTAGTTTAGTTAATAAATATTATAACAAGAAACTCGTCAATTGCAGCTCTAGAAACAATTAAAGGATATTTAGGCGTTACCATCTTAAGCTTTGTTACAAAAAAATGTCTACTAAAATAATTCTTTAGAAATTGACTTACAACCTTTAAAAATAGAATTACAAATTTTATTTGTTTATAAAATTACAATTAGTTATTACTTTCTCAAACCTTCGGTTTAGGGAAGTATCCATTTCATGAGAATTTTCAAAACCTATATTTTAACGGAAATACACCTTTTGGAACTAAAAGAACCAAAAAAAAGGGTTTTTAAAACATGTCTCTGCTGTGAGTGGATGACGCCTCTAAAGACAAAAGTACTGGACCGTTTTTGATGAAATTTTAAATCAAAAGGTACATCAAAAATTGTAGTTCTAGCTAAGCTTTTCAAAAAAACCCAAGTAAAATTAATTTCGAAAATTTGAAAACGATCGCAATAGCACCGTTTCAACATTTTGAAAATTAAAAAAAAATATATTTCAAAAACTGCTGTCACGATTTTTTTTTAACTTTCTGAGCCGTTAGATATTGCAGTGCACTACGAATATTTTTTTTACTGATTTTCCAAATTTTACTCTGACGCCTTCCAGGAATTTTTGAAGAATTTGAAAATGATTTATTATTTGTTTAAAAACGCAAAAACGGAAAAAAGAAATGTCATTTGTCCAAGACAATTGATTAAATTTTGAGGGTTTTTGGTCCGGTTTTCGCCTTATTATTTTCTCAAAATATAGCATAACGGAAATAGAGCGCGAGCTTATCAACACATTCAAATGTTCTGAAAACCTTTTCATACGTCAGCGAATAAATTAGGTTCATTTCTTTTCGTTTTAAACTTTAGAAAAGAACTACTTAATTATACAAGCCCCAGAGACAAAACAATCAGATGATATGAAAAACCAACAGAAAAATGTAAAATTATTTCATGACGAATTCTGGATCACAAATCCTTCATGAGTCCTCCTTGAATTTATGTGTTTTGTTAATGATTTAATATATTTTTTATATCTTCGTGAGGTAACTTTACGATTAAGATAATAGTATTTTTTCTAATAACTTGCATTCTTCTTCTTCAAGAATAAATTCAAACTCTTCATTATTTCTTTATAATGAACTGTGGATATACCTTTCTCTTTAAATTTTATAGTTATCAAAAGTTGATTGGGAATGTATTTCAGAACATCAGGAATTATCACAAAATTTACCAAGTTATGGAATTATATTTTTTATTTAATTAATAACAATACTTAATTTTATTTTATTTTCTGTTTATGTATCGGATGGAAGTCCACTATCTACAGAGCCTGGCGATTGGTTGGATGATGATGAAGAGTCCGATGAAGAACTATGCAATAATGTCTGTCAGAAAATTTAAATTATTGTTTGGTTTTACTTATTTTTCGTTAAAGTTCCCCAGCGCAGCGACAAAATTGTTTCCGGCTTCTGCATTTGCAAATCTAAAATTTATCTGGGTAAAGTTGAAGATTCGAAGGATTACTTCATTTCCCTCAATGTCCGCTGCACAATCTTATTCAACATAATGATTATGTTGACACTTGTGTTATTAAGATACAGTCTTTCTGCACCAATTATGACTTGCATTGTACAAGCCGGAGCTTGTGCAAAAGCAACTTCTGCCTCGCTGATTGAATCCATTAAAACTGGTCTTTTTCCTCTTCTTATCATTAAATGTACTTGAAAGTCCTTCAATTTTTCCAGCATTGGCAGATTGACTCCATACTTTTTGTCCATGTTTATACCTACCTACTCTTATCTATAAAATATAAAAGAAGACAAAAAGGTTTAGTATAAATAAATAAATGTAGTAAATATTGTTTATACAAAATTGTGCTTTATAAATGCACACATTAAAATAATAGAGGGTCAGAGGTGATAACAATTTTAACACTTCAATTTATAAAGCTTTTAACCTCAATTTCAAAAAATAATGTAAAATTAAAGTCAATAATGTGTGCATTATAAATCCACCATCACAAAACAAATAGTCCACCATTAAACTGATTTATATATTACCGCTACAACAGGCGAAAATCATGTGCAAAACAGCAACAACGAAAACATCAATTTTTTGGTCAGTAGGTACCACAGAACGTGCACAGAACATACACATTTCAATCTCAGGTCTTATAAACTATTTTTCAACGATTACCATCAAAAATTAACTTTTGCGCATCAGTAGTAATTAAACCACTTACTGATTAAACATAAAAATAGTATATTATAGACCAAGGTAGAGAAGACATTTTTCTCAGCCGAGCAGAATTATTTCCCGAGATGCGAAGCATCGAGGGAAATAAGTTGCGAGGCTGATAAGTCTTCTCTACCGTGGTTATGTATTATTTTTTCCACTACTAGCACCTTTATTCCTTTTATAATTAATTGATTTTACATTAATAAAAAATAAAATTACAAATGCAAATATGCACAAAAATAAAGCTTGAAAACAAGAGAATAGTTAATTTCAATTGACATTTATGTAAAATATATATTTTATAATATAGTGGTTATAAAATGTCAAATTTTGATGATTTGAGTGAAAACTGCACTCCTCCTGAAATTAGGTAAGGTGCAGAAAGTGTTTGTGAACAGTTATTACCAGTAAAATCAAAAGATTTTTACATGAAAGTTGAAAGGTGAATTTAAAGATTGGTAGCAATTGTTTTCATTATTAACCAGTAGTTAAAAATGAAATATTATTAACCACTAGGAAAGAAATTCATCTTCTTGGCTCTAAAACAAAGTAACTAATGATATCGTTTAATGCTAGTAGTAGAAAAATGTTTTATTACTATACTTTAGATAATTTATTTAGCAAGTCTCTAATTTGTTCCAATATTCCTTTAGTAGGACAATGTACATCAAACCTGTTTAGCTGAAATTCACCAGATTTAACAATTCTTTTAGTAAATTTATTGTACTAAAAAAATGTATTACTTTGAAAGAAATATAACAAACCATTTGTATATCTTAAAAGGATTATTTATTCCTGATGGTAGACCTGGAAATAAATCGTAAATCATTCCGTGTGTCTTTGGTTGATTGTTTTGTTCTCGATGCTCCTCTAGGCATTTTAATTACATGAATATAAAACGTTGTTTTTAAAATATCTATAGTTCTAGAGAGCGGCCGTAGCTCAGTGGTAAAAGCGCGGGCTACCAATGCAGCGGATCCGGGTTCGATCCCCGGCCCGGTCGTTCTCCCTCGCAAGCAGTGTTGGGTAGTATCTAGATACATGTATCTAGATACTGGATCTAGATACTGTTCAAGTATCTAGTATCTGTATCTAGATACGTTTATAAAATTGTATCTTGTATCTGTATCTAGATCCTATTAAGCGGTATCTTTTTTTATTAAACAATAAAAGATCCTAGATACATTCAAGAATTATAATTTATTTTATGTAGTTTTCGAAGTTTATTAAAACATTTCTTTAACTTAAAATTTAGGACATTTTTGGACATTTAAATTTTAGCATTAATTGCTTTTGCAGAAAAACCCAAATACGTCTTAAGATAGGTAATGGTAATAAATATTCAAACATCCCCATTTTCAGGGGATAAGAACTGTAAGAAGCTTAAGGTTTTATGTATACATTTACCCATTGTGGCAATACAACAACCGCCCTTGCTGTTTTGGATATTGGGAATTTCCAAGTAAATCTCATAACCAGAGCGGTAGGCTTGTCTTGACAAAACTTGAAGTTTCCTCAGTATATATAAATAGAAGTAGTGGACAAGTCCAGAATCAATTCTTGTGGTAGTCTGCTAGTTATACCTTGTGATTACAATTAGAAGAATGAACGATAACGAAAGTGCTTTTTTGGAAGTGCCAGCGATACTGGGTGGCGAGTTTTTTAAGATAGTGTCGCGTTGTGATAGTAAGGTTGTCACACAGTGTCAAAACTGCCCCTCAAAGATTCAGGGTGATGTAACTTTAAGTGGAAACCTTATCAAACATCTTAAGGTGTGTAATGATTTTTTCATTTATACTATTAATTAATATTATCATGGTTTATGCGCGCTTTCATTTCTGGAAGTGTAATTTTTTAATGTGGTATCTAATTTGTATCTGAGAAGGATCTAGATACATTTAAAAGTATCTTGTATCTGTATCTAGATACACTTAGTAAAATGTATCTTGTATCTGTAACTAGATACACTTTTTTAAAAGTACCTGTATCTGTATCTAGATACAAATAAAAAGTATCTTACCCAACACTGCTCGCAAGGCAACGGGACACCAGCGAGGTGGATTTTTCCCCAGGAAAACCTCTCTGGAGAAGAAGTGCATGCACTTCCTGTGGTTCGGAGCCCACGTTAAACAGTAGGTGCCCCATGTCTGTCTGTGCAAATTGTCTATCGCCGCGCACCAAACACAGACATAGGAGAGAGATAGTCCACGCCCTGAATAGGGTATGGCACTATAAGAAAAAAATAGTTCTTCATTGGATTGTATAATTGGCTCAATACGGGATATTAAATGTTCTATATGATTTTTACAATTATATATCCTGTTGCTATGGCTTGATAGAAATCAGGATTACTTATTACAATATTCATTCTACCACCTTCTTCAAAGTTAGTCTGTTCCTTAACAGTGTTTCTTTTTAGCAACATTAACTAATTTTAATAGCTTAAGCAGCTTTTGAAAATTCAATAGGTTCTATACCGCTATTTACCCTTTCGGTTTTTCTGTATTATCAATTATTGTTGCGTTTTTAGTTTTAAATTGTTTCTCTAAGTTTCGTATTAATTGCGATTTGTTTAATTTAGAATATTTGGAAATATTATTTCTTTTTAAATCTTTAACAGTTTTACTATAAAGACTTTCGCTTTTAATCTTTTTTATAATTCACTAGTTTTCTTAAAATCATTATTGGTAACTTTAAGTAAACTTTCATTTTATTGATGTTATTGTTAAGTTTTGATGTTTCGGATTTTACCTCCGGCTCCGAGCCGTCAGATTTCGTTTTCGGCTCTGAGTTGGTTTCTCCTGATTTCAAATCATTTGCTATATTTTTAATTGTTTTGTTAACCTTTGTTACATTGTATTTATTTAATTTCAATAACTCGTCAATTGTTTTACCTCTCATTTGCTCGTTAATCTTTTTGTTAATTAAACCATTTATTTTCAATAATTCATCAAGGTTCATATCTTCAAACCTTTTCATTGATTATGGAAAAAAATTGTCGGAATTTTGTATCGCTTTATTTCATTTTGTTTATCAAGCACTTCTTTTCTAAATTTTAAATCAAAAAGAAACGCACCTAATTTATTCGCTGACAATGTAACAGACTTATCCATTTATATGATAAGGTTTTCAGAACATTTGAATGTGTTGATAAGCTCGCGTTCTATTTCCGTTAAGCTATATTTTGACGAAAAAATAAACCGAAAATCTGACAAAAAACCTTAAAATTTAATCAATTGTCCTGGATTGGACCGGTTTTCTTTTAAATGACATATTTTTGCAAAAAATGTCTAAAATTGTCCAATGTAGATAAATAGGGTAAAAACAGGTCAAAATCTCTCAAAATTTAATCAATTGTTCTCAATGGGGGTCTTATTAGTTTAAACTTTGTCATTAGACTACTTTATTATGATTAGCAAGAATTTTCAACTATTTTAAAATCTAAGAAATAAAACTGATACTTCATAAAATCAACAACGCGTTTTCCCGCAGTTACGTGATTTTAACTACAAATATCAATTAGCTCTAGTCAAATAATATATATTTTATTCTTTGCATATTTTTGATAACGGTTTCAATAAACCATTTGCGACATCATAGGGTTGCCTATATAAATTGTTTTCTTAGAAATCTAACATACGGTGAAATGAAGAAAAATCGAAAACGTTGTTACCGAACTCTCTAGCTTTAAAATGACGGCCTCTACAACGTTTTGAAAATCTTGACTTTAACTTGTTTGAGAGCCCCTTGTGGGTGGTAGACGAAGAAACAACATTAACAAAATTTTGAAACTAAAAAAAAATATATTATTCAAAAACTGACCACACGATTTTTTTACACTTTATAGGCTTTTAGAACGGAAGATTGGCTGCAATTTAGTAATGATATCTAGTATGGGAAAATCCTCTCGAAGTTAATACTTCAGCTTTTTTTAACATTAATTTGAGGATGCTATTGCTTCTATCTGATTATAGTAAAGATATTTTTTTAACTTGCCTGAACAACATCACAGTGGCCTCGTAAAAGCCTAGGGTCTATTGGAATTGTCATGGCTCCTTGAGGAATACTAGTAGCCGCAGTTGCTCTTCCTGGTACCAGTAGCTTGATAGACCCTGTCACATCACCAAGTGTCACAAGATTTGAATTGTCACTTTTACCAAGATGTAAATTAAAAGGCACCGTTGAGAACATTTTCAGCAACAAAGTTTATAATTTTATTTTAATTTTTTAAGGTAGGTTACCCAAAAATTCATTTATATATTTTATGAGGTTGCTTCTAATGACAGTTTTTTGAAAATAAATCACAGCACACCCTTTCCCTTCAATATTTATTAACTTTTATTATTATAATTACTTATTATCAATTATTATCATAACTGAACTAATGCCGTAAGTTGCAACAGCGACAGTAAATTAGTAAGATATTTAGCAGGTTGTTAAGTATGAACTAGGAAGGTGTCCTGATTTCTAACCACTTTAACCACCACCCACCACCCATCCCATAGGGGTTGGTCATTGAGATTCACCCCAAATCTATTATTTTAATCGTGGTCCAGATGAGACAGGGGGGTATTAGTGTTATATTTAACTACATTTTATAACAACCATGGGTTAAAATTTTTGTAAAACCCTGCTTTCAGATTAAATTAGTTATAATACATAAATTTAAGTTATTAAACAAATTGCGCACAATAATGGTTATAATACTCAACTTACTGAAATCTTAATTAAAGAGAAAGATTATAAATTAGCTATTCAAAAAATCGGTACAATTAAATACACTTATATTCCATATTTTGGCAATAAATTGGAAAATATATAAAAAAAACAAATTAACGTAAAGTAATTTTTTAAACAACTAAAAGCATTTTAAACACTGTCTCTAATGCCAAAGAACAAACCGATAATTTAGTAAAATCAGGCATTTACAAATTAAATTGCTCCCATTGTAATTCGGTTTATATAGGACAAACAATTAGAAATTTTGATATTAGGCTTTTACAAATATAAACGCCCATATAAGTCTAATTACGCTAATCACTTATTAGAACACAATCATTCAATGACATCTGTTAACATTTTTACACGTTTGTGATGATAAACATAAATTAGATATACCGGACACATTTGCAATTGACAAACATTTAGAAATTGTGCCATTGATGAATGAGCAAATTGATCTCTCAAATTCACCATTATTGGATGTTTTGGAATAAGAAATAAAATCATTTGCAGATATAGATAACCAAGATAAAGCCATCAAGTTCTATTGTTCCTATAGCAACACCAAATGTTTACTTTTAACCTTACTTTTGATAATGACGTGTAAGTAAGCACGTTGAAATACGCATATAGTTAAAATAAATATCTGTCGAAATTAATAATTATTTTATTTATAAATTAAAAATTTTATATCTGATGGTTAAAAGTAAAAACATATTTTTGTACAAAAATAAATAAAAACGCATTTCATTTTGGATTCTGGTAATTCTCTTAATTTATTTGTTAGCGCAGAAACCAATACTTCTACTTTAATAAATTCTTTTATTATTTTATTTGTATATCAAGGAAATGACAAAGTATGTATATACCCAGCGAAAAACCGTAAATACTTTTCATATTCGTGGTTCTGCTTAAATATAAAAAATAACAGCTAGCTTAATATAATTGTGCGTTTTAAATAAAATATGTTACGGACCTGTGTGTGAAAATGTGAGTTCTATCAGGTTTCAAAACACACTTGGGGCCCGCCCCTAGCTTAATGTGGCTTTTATGCTTTATGATATACACTTGTTTCATTGTACTGCATCAGAGGTTGTGATGTTCTTTAGGGGTGGATATTAAAAATGCAATATTACTTTATTTAAAAATGGTAGCAGATTAATTAAAATAGCGCGATTTATTACAATATTGCAACGCACTGTATGTTTCAAGTAAATCAGCGTGTAGGTAATTGAGGTGTCCTAACATTGATCTACTTTCTTATTATTATTTCATAGTTTTGCTAACAACAAATAGATATTCTCAACCGCAGCCTTGTCACTACTATAAAGTTAAATATGATTTGACAGTTTTGCAAAAGGAAATTAGAACAGTGCAGATTTTTTCGTTTACTATACTTTTAGTATAGGGAAGTATTGATTTCATGAAAATGTTCGAAATTAAGATTTTGACGGAAATACATGTTTTGGACCTTCGGTAACCCAAAAACGTGGTTTTAAAAAAACTTCTGTATTTGTGTGGGTGGGTATGTATGTATGTGGGTACAGTCGTGGAAATACACCAAGTCACAATTCTTCTCTATCTATCTATAGTACACTGGATGAGAAAGAAAATTGATACTAGAAAGTTGAATGTCGTAACTAGATATTATATTATTTTAGATTCGTTGCCATGATTACATAACTACATCAGAAAACTGTATGAAATAATAATACACATGCAAAAGGTAACTGAAAAAGTTACGTTATTTTGTCTTGTGACGGTGTATTTCCACGGCTAAATATGTGTGGTGCATCATAATCCCCGAACAGATGGTCCGATTTTGATAAGCTTTAGAATAAGAAGGTGTATTAATAATTAACCGACGAATAATTATTAAAATAAAATCGAGATCGGAAGCGGAAGTTAGATTAGTTTTTTTGGTAGCATTTTTCTCGGACACCGAATGTTTTAAATCTGAACACGATATCTGATAGAAGACCTTCTAACAAAACCAAAAGATTTTTTTAGAACACTCTAGTTTCAAATTGGCGGTCGCTACGGTTTTTAAATATTTTAAATGTAACGCCTTATTACTCAAAAACAAGTTTAAAGATCGGGATCAAATTTGGTATTGTAATAGGTCTAGGGAGACACAATGTTAATATGTACAAAAAATTTGAATTAAAAAAAATTATCTAGTTTATTGCTTCAAAATTTTTAAAATAAAAAAAATATTGCTCAAAAACCAGCGACGAGATTTTTTTTAAAATTTTGTAGGTTAATTGAGATTGAGGTGAGCTACAATTCGTCGGCTTATTTCTCTGCGACGCCTTCTATAAATTTTCGATAACTTTGGCTTTAACGCCTGTTACGCAAAAACTAAAATTTGATATTAAAAATGCCTTAGTGATATGCAATATTACAAGCTACGAGAACTGGAACTACCAAAACTGTAAAATATAATAAAAAAAAAAATTCTGTTTAAACTGAATTGTTCAACATGGGTAGTAAAATAAAATACACAACATAATTTTTAGGTACTGCAATATTTAGGGCGGTTAATTTTCTCCCTCACACCAAATTTTTGGCCGACAAATTTGGCGTTTCGGTTTTGGTTTTCTTTCTTCCCAAAGTGAACATCATTTTTTTTCGTAGATACAGAGTAAGACGGCAATCGACAGGCCAGACGGTCATCAGTCAGGTGGCAGTTAAAACTTAGCTCGTTTTGACTGCACGTCATATTATGTCTTTTTCGTTGCACGACCGGTATCTTCTGTTATCTGTACGACGTGTTCCATTTGCGCTTTGCATAGTAATATGTCAGGACAAGAATACTTAATCGGCTTATGCCTGTTAGCTATTTGTGAACCCATACAAATTAAAGTTTCGCAAGATGCAGCTTGCATCTTCAGAGTGATTAGAACACTGGAATCAAATCTGAGGTGCGGAGGTATTTAAATCCCCTAGGAGCCAGTTGGGCAGAACGACGGAGTTCTGGTTGGCTGTCGCCGTTGGCCGAAGACGGATCCGGTGATCGTGAGGTCGATGATGCTTCCATAATCTCAGAACGTTTTTTAATGAAACACCTTGTATATTTTGAAATAGTCAAAAAAAGTTATTTCTGAAAAAAACAAACTAAATGCAGGTTTACCTTACATTTGGGTATTTTTTTACTTTACGGCAATTTGAGTGTAAATTCCCAACAAGAGCAAGTGCATTTCTGCAGCTGAAAAAAGCACCTTATGCTGGTCACGTGCCCATATTCCCTGACACGTGCGAGTTCTCACAGTACTTGCACATCTCTCCAAGCGCAGTCAGCCGGCTAGATTGGAGGGTGATATTAGTGGATATTTGTATATCTGGTTGACAGATGCCAGATGCACTTCGGAACCCACAGGTGCATGCAATCAGGTTAGCTTTATGTTGTGATAACTGCATAAGATGGACAGATATTAATTAAAGCTTTTTCATAAAACAACTCCGTATATAATCTGAACATCAGCTGTAGGTACTGTAACTTATTGATATTTTTCTTTAGGGAGATACATAAAAACGATATGCTAATGATTTATATAAATAACAAACCATTATTAAAGTGGCGTTTTCTTCTTCAATGCTATTTATAAAATGTCTACATGGATTTGAAAAAGCATATTACATTAATTGTTTGGAATTACCTATACAATTGGCAACATAAACAAATTGAAATTTTCAAACAAACCTAGCACTCTAGTTTGCGTTATTTAACGCGAGTGTTTTTTAATTCAATTCACAAGTAGTACCTATATCATTTAATTATTCCACGAATAATATATCCAACAGTCCGCAGAATATATTAAATATAATTACTCTAGATACACGACTTCTATGCAAAAATTGAAGCCAGACGCCGTTTCCTAGAAGGGCAATCTCAGTTTGTGATATGTCGCGAATTTAAACAGTGTTTCGCATTTCAACGCTTTGAAGATTAAAACGTACAATTTCTAATTGTAAAATTTAATGACAAGCGTGTTATGCGGTTGGTTGCAAAAATCATCGGGAGAAAATGAGTCAGTTTGCGGTTTTGATAATTTGTTATGTATATGATTATTACAAATAATAGTAAATTTTGTGTTAAATATGTAATACAACGAATTTTAATTTGAAATTTTGACCTACTAGAAAATGGCGAACCGGCTTCACTTATTTGATTGTTCATAAGCTGCAGTCGTGTTTCTAGTAAAACTGTATAGAACATTAATGATATTTTTAAACTAACTAACAAAACAAATGCGTAATTTGCAGGAAGTTCGAGTAATTTAATCCGATTATTTTACATATTCGGGAGTGGTATATGCGAATGAATTATTTCACGCCTAATATATCAAATTGTCAAATTAATTGCATTTATAAAACTATCAAATAAAACAAATGAGCAGTTTGCTTAATTTTATCGCGATATCAGTTTTCCATCAAAATTAATAGGGTTAAACTTTTCTATTAGCTACTGAAACGACAAATGTGACGTAGTGATTGGTCGACATGTTATGAGTGGAATAATCAGTATTTTCTAGGTTCTAAATTTACGTGATTTGGCAAGACTGTATTTAAATATTTAGAAGATCATTGATAATTTTTATGCTATTTTGGTAGACGATATTTTTACTTTGAATGTATTAGACAAATGTACTTAGCTATATTGCCTTACTGACAATTGCTTGCAGTAAACTATTGTATAGTTCCAAAATACAACTAACATTAATTTTTCATTTGCGGCTGAACCAATCTTTTTAGTTCCGGTTTCGTTTAACTGACGTGACGGTCCACGCTGCACGTGCAGGTTATTACCCAAAGCCAAGGCAGTATTAAACTTACACAGTAAAATTTGTCGTAATAAACCGATTTTGTTATAACTTTATTATAACAATTCTACAAAACTTAACTGGAAACACAAAACATTGCCCGTAATTTTTTTAATCATAGGTAACCATTTAAAATAAATGCTTCCGGTGTTAATGTCTACAATCCAAAGTGTAGTACTGCCTGTATGCACTTGCCTTAGTAACACACCCCATATTAAATGTTCATTTGAACCGCGCTGAAGCAAATTCACCCCACTGTCATCGGTTTCTGTTTACAATATATCTAGCCCCTCTGGACCACTAGTTCAGGCTCGATTGATTCCTAATTATAATCCTAATACGATTTACTTATTGTACGAGGTGCAGATTGCATATGTATGCTTGGATTAATGGTGGTGTTTGTGTTAAGAATTAAAATTACCGCCCTATTGAACAATCAGTACCAATTTTTTCATTTTTTTTCTTTGTCCCAATGTGCATTAAATCATGTAATAGATATATTTTGGATTTTTATTCCGAAAAACAACGGTCACAGGATTTAGACTGACGGTCAAGCCCTTTAGTTTTTCTGCTCAACTTGAAAGTCAATTAGGTACAATTAATTTCGCTCATCTGTGACTGCTCGATTCCTTGGAGCAAAGCGGGTGCGAGAAATTAATTCTGACTCCGGAGCTCTTAAACTGTTAGGGTCTTCGTATGGAAGGTTTGCTCTGTAATAGGTTATCAAAATAATTAATATAAATTATAAAAAAAAATGTTTAAAATATCAATTATTTATTAAAACTTAAGTAGGGGAGAGCGCTAGATTGGCACACTTTTATCTTTTCATTTTTTTTAACATGTTTAATTTTGTATACTTTAGCGGACCTTTAGGTTATTAGGCAATAATTACTCTAATAAAATTTATTTTAAATTATTTTATTATATATTTTCAATTTGAGCCAACTAGCCCCAAGTTCATTTTGCAAAGGATTTCTTGATTTATGTAGCAGTTACATACACTCTACCTACTGCAATACAAAAAAAAATTACTTGTAATATTTTAAAAGCACAAAACCCTTATTACTTCTACTTACTTAACTCGCTGATTCATATGATTGCAGTGTTGTCGGGTTTCAAGTATGCCAACCAACACCCTTCGGTTTCCCCTACGAGTACGCACAAAATAGCAAAACAAAAATAATAAAACAGCATAAACCTTCAACTTTTAAAAATCTATAGAGGTGTACAGTTGTGTTATCTTTCAAATAACCGGTGCTTCTTGCATATTTGCCCCAGCGTTTGTAGCCTTGCTTTTTATCTTCTGTAGCTGAAACTTTTCCGCGTGGTAGGGAAAACACGGAATGCATTTTTTCTACGACTATTTTAGAATATAATCATTCTGATACAATTTTTAATTACGGATTACCTTAGATTCTCCACTTGTTATAATAGAATATTTCATTCTAATACTGTTCTAAATAATAAAGGTTGCGTCTTTCGTCTATCAACTGTTTTTATGTTTTGTTGACAGTTACAAAAAAAGCGTATTCTAGAAACGAAACTTAAAATTTTCTTATTTTCTAAATTTAATGACCTAAATCATTTATAGTCGTAGAAAAAGTATAGTCTGTAACACATTTGGAATGGCTATTCCGCACCCCTGAACCGTCCTCCTCGCCTTTCGGCTCCGGTGACAAACTTTCCACTCGTGCAGAATATGTTATATTCCAAACTTGTTACAGAATATACTATTAAACGTTAACACAGTATAGGAACTGCCAGCGGTGGCTAATAAAAGAAGCCAGAAAAACAACAATTTTAATCATAGTTTGTATTTACTAATCTATTTATTTTCACTAATAAGTTCTAGCTTTAGGTACTTAGTTGAAGTTCATATTGATTTATAAATAAAATACTTTATTACTTCATCAATTTTATTCATTTTGACCTTATACCTATTTCGACATGTTTACATATTTATTTCAAAGATAAGATTAAAAAAGCTGAAGTGTCGACTTCGAGTGGACTTTCCCATACTAAAACTTATCGTATTGGCAAAAGCGTAAATTTTATAATTATAACCTTCCATTCCATCTATCCAAATTCATAGCAAGCGCCACAGTAAAATCAAAGCTTTCAAAAAAAAAATTACAAACAACAACAAGAAATTGTAGCCAATACTAGTTAGTACTAATATTTGCCGTTGCCGTGTTTGCAATAGTGTAACATTTAATAATTATAACGGTGTACAGTTCAGGGAGTATTAGATTTCTAAGAAAACCAGCAGCAGAAATTTGAATTTGCAATAGCCTGTTCAATTGGTTTCCGTACCGTAACTCTACCCATAGAAGCAGCGACTACCTGCACCACCAAAGCAAGGTAAGCGCCCGTCGGCGCACCTATCAGCGGATTAAAAATTCCGCTTCGGATGTGGGACAAAAATGGCTACAATAGCGGACGCACACTAACTCCCGTCAGCGGTCAATCGAAAAATAATCTCTTTCCTTAACTCCCGTCAAGAAATGTTTACCTGGGCCAATAACTTAATCCTCATCCTGAACTCCCGTCAGAATAATGCGCACGCGGTTTAAAGTCAAGTTGATACAGTATGTACCGGTTTTTAAATGAAATGATCACATCAGACATATATAAAATTTGTCCTAAAATTTATTTCAAAACGATACATAGCCAACCGGACGTCGGTCGTTAAAACTACAACTAAATACATATAAAATATACAGACATATTTTAGAAGTTAAACTAAAGTTAACAAACTATTGTGCTAAATTTATAGGAAACACATTTTATGAAATCGTATCTAGCAATTTGTTGATTATTATATTGTAGAATTTTGTTTTTAATAAAGTCCTGCCTGCGCTGAACCGATTTGCGGATGATTCTGCTGTGGGATGCCTTTGCACTATTTTTATATAAGTGTCAGCAATTATTCCTATTGGACATCCGTTATCACTACCTTCTTAATTGGTTAGCACTTGTCTGTACCCAGAATTATAGAAAATGTTATTAAAGATATTGGAAATATTTTAAGTTACCTACATGATCATTATCATAATAGCTTCTTTGCTTAATCACCAATGCTTAGCCCTGACGCGAGTTCAGGACAGGGATTATAGGACGCCTACGACTTCGTAATCAACAGAATTAATCTGACGGGAGATAGGGTTGCCCGACAATAGCTTAACTCGAGAAGGTATCAAAAATATGCAAAGAATGAAAAATATATTTTTTAACTAGAGCTAATTGATAGGCGTAGTTAAAATGACGTAAATGTTAGAAAACGCGTTGTTGATATTAAAAAGTATCGTTTTTTTCTTATTTTTTAAAATAATTGAAAATTTTTAGCAAATCCTAATAAAGTACTTTAAATAGTATACTAACATCTTTGGCAATCGTAAACCATTTAGTGGAACTTCTTCTCCTTTCGACGGGTAAGGCCAGCCTCCTGCCCGGTATACGTGCAAAGAAGGCTCACAGAACCCGCACTAGTTGCGGGTATTAAACAGGCCATTGGCCTATAACAAGAGGAAGAAGAAGAAATAGTATTTGGAACTGATAAAAGTTAATAAGTAGAGTTGGGCAAATGCATATTTGCATCTTTTTTCCTATTGATCATAAAATGTTAATTTTTCGTATATACACGTTTCGTGATGTTTAGAGTCATAAAAAGTAAATTTTATTTTGCATACTTGGCATATATTACAACTTTAAGGCATACGGCATATATTAGTGCATATTTTAGCTTTTAATGGCATGAAAATGCATATTCTAGCAAAAAAAATAAAATTTCAAATAAATTATCAAATAAAATATTCGTAGTTCTTAGAAGAAATTGCACAATTTCATCTAGTGAAACCACATAAACCCTAGACTTGCACTTTCTAAATTTCCAAGTAGGGGTAGAGGAAATAAAGGATTAACTGACAAAGGTTGTATTATTTGGGTAGGTCTTATTCCTTAGGTACAAATTTCTTTGAAAATAATATTTGGAAATTTTTCTTATACTTATTCTTAGAAATAGTTATTTATAATTTTAGTGCTTGACTAGTTGATTTGTTGCCTTGACAGAGAGCTGTAAAGTGTAATTGTCCAGTCTATACTCTGAAAATGCCTAAAGTTGCTAGTTCAAAAAACGATTTAATTAAGAAGTGGTTGAAGCCGTATACATGTTTTAAATACGATGGAAATGTTGTGTTGTGCGTCATCTGTGAAAAAGAGGTATTTATCCGTTTATTTTAATTTTGAATTAAAAAAACTGTTTACTCTGTTTAAAGTTAAAAAACTTCAAACAAGCTAAAACAGCGAGTTAAAAATTTAATACTAATTTGTTATTTTGTAATTAAGCAAACAATTTAAGAATAAAATTAGAAAGTTTTTTTTGTGATATTGCAAAGGATATGGCACAGGCCACAGGGCACATTCAATTATTTTCCTTTGTGTAAGCTGTAGTAAATTTTACTTAAATATTGTTTTTACAGATAAACGTTAATAAAAAGTTTCAACTTGATCAGCACGTAGCCACCGGTTCGCATCAAAAAAGAAAAAATAATACAAACGAGCCAAAACAACAATTATTGCTGAACTGCTTAAATAAGAATGTCAACAATTTCAACGACGATTTGTGTAGAATGATGGTTTTATGCAACATTCCATTAAATAACATGGACGTTCCCGAATTTAGAAATTTCTTAGAAAAATATACAAAACAAAACGTCGTTTCCCGGAGAACAGCTTCCAGAACGTGCATTCCAAAATTATACGAAGAAAATCTTCAAAAAATAAGAAACGTTGTTTCGAATAATTGTATTTGGTTTACCTAGTGTTGACGAAACCACCGATGCTAAAGGAAGATATATGTATAGCGAATTTTATTGTAGGTGTTTTAAACAGCAGTCCTTCTTCCAGTTATTTAATTGCTGTTAAACAACTAGAAAAAACCAACAATTTGACAATTTCACGTTTTGTCAATGAAACCCTTTCGTTACTTTATTTGCCAAATCAAATACCACCAGAAAGGATTTTATACATGGTAAAAGCAGGTCAAAATTTAAAAATCTTTTTCTCAAATTTAATTCATGTAACTTGTTTGGCCCATGCGATGAATAGGGTGGCCGAAGTGGTTAGAACTGAGTTTCCTTTAGTCAATAAATTAATTAATAAGGGAAAAAGGTATTTTTAAAATCACCACTTCGCGTCGAAGTTTACAAAGACTTGCTTAAAGATGTGCCCTTACCTCCACAACCAATTCTCACCAGGTGGAGAACGTGGATAGAAGCCGCTCTATTTTATTGTGAAAATTACAGTGAATTTAAAAATGTTGTTAACACCTTTGATTCAACTTCTGCTCAGTCTGTAGCAGATTGTCAAGATATTTTAAAGTGTCCGGAATTGCAACTTCAGTTGTCGTACATAAAGGCTCATTTGTCGGAAATTCCTAGCATCATTAATAAATTAGAAACACAAAACCTGCTTCTCACTGAATCTTTAGAATTAATCGAAAAATTTCATTCAATTTTGAATAAAAATAAAAATAAAATATGCAAAAAAGTTAGCAGCAAGATGGACGATTTCATTCAGAAAAACAGCGGACTTTCAACTCTGAATTCCATAAAAAATATTTTAAATGGAGATTTCTTAAGCAATGGCCACAATGACGAATGTTTTGCAGTTAAAAATTCACATTTATTTAAATATTGTCCAGTAACTTCTTGTGATGTAGAAAGAAGTTTTTCCAGCTACAAAAATATATTGGAAGATAAGCCGCAAAATTTTCTCGTTGACGCCATTGAAAAGCGCATGATTATTTATTGTAATAAATAGGTTGTGTTATTTATTGATTTTACTTCTACCTGTATTTTTGTATATGCAAATAAAAAATGCAGTTTTAACTGAAAATAATAATGCGTTTCTATATTATGTAAGCCCTTTTGATTTTTTGAATGTTGAGTGTTTGTAACTAAAAATAATGAAGATCATTAATTGTATTTATCTTTTTCTTTCAACGAAAAATTACATTTGATGCAAAACGTGCTTTAACTCATATAATAATTACTAGTATTAAACTGCAGATTCAAATAAACATCAGATTTTCATATTAGGCACTAAATAAACAAACTAATTTTTTTTAGTGCATATCGCAAAAGGTTACTGCATATTCTTGCATATATTGAAGGTTTTATGCGGCATATTTTAGTGCATATATTGACGGTTTTATGCGACATATGTTGGTGCATATATGCACTATCTTTACAGCATATTTGCCCAACTCTATTACTAAGGATCGGCGTTTGCGTTTTTGAATAAACAATTAATCAATTTTAAATTTTTCAATAATTCCCGGAAGGCGTGAGAGTAAAATTTGGGAGATAGGTGAAAAACATATTTGTAGTTCAATGCAAGTTCTATCGTCTCAGAAAGTTTTTAAAAAAATCGTGTGGACAGTTTTTGAGAAATTTACAAAATTTTGTAAATTTCTCAAAAACTGTCCACACGATTTTTTTTAAACTTTCTGAGACGATAGAACTTGCATTGAACTACAAATTTGTTTTTCACCTATCTCCCAAATTTTACTCTCACGCCTTCCAGGAATTATTGAAAAATTTAAAATTGATTAATTGTTTATTCAAAAACGCAAACGCCGATCCTTAGTAATAGAGTTGGGCAAATATGCTGTAAAGATAGTGCATATATTATTATTATTATTATTAGTTTGTTCTGGGCTTTGGCCTTAACTTGCCTTTCGTCACTGCGACCCTTAATGGTTCTATTGTGACTTGTGAGCCCGTGTCTTGTTAGAGAAGTTGTAGGCTGTTGAAGAACCTAAGTATATCTCTGAGATTCGATTCCCTTATTTCGGTAGGTGTAATAGTCTCCTTTCCAAAAATTTTGTGTCTTCGACGACCGGCAGCGTTGCATCTGCATAGGATGTGTTCTGCCGTTTCTGCTGCCTCGTTACATAGTCGGCAGATTTGGTCCTCAGCCTTACCAATCTTGAAGAGATGGTATTTTAGTGGAGCGTGGCCTGTGAGAAGGCCAGTGATGGTTTGTAGCTCGTTCTTGCTGAGAGACAAAGCATTCCTTGCTTTCTTTTGCGAAATAGTTATAAACTGTTTTGCCTGACGTTGTCCCGGTATGTTTTCCCAGTACGAGGACTTCGTTAGTTCCTCCCATAGACTGACCTCGTGTTTTATGTGGCATTTCTGTACACCACAGCATATATGCACCAACATATGTCGCATAAAACCGTCAATATATGCACTAAAATATGCCGCATAAAACCTTCAATATATGCAAGAATATGCAGTAACCTTTTGCGATATTCACTAAAAAAATTAGTTTGTTTATTTAGTGCCTAATATGAAAATCTGATGTTTATTTGAATCTGCAGTTTAATACTAGTAATTATTATATGAGTTAAAGCACGTTTTGCATCAAATGTAATTTTTCGTTGAAAGAAAAAGATAAATACAATTAATGATTTTCATTATTTTTAGTTACAAACACTCAACATTCAAAAAATCAAAAAAGCTTACATAATATAGAAACGCATTATTATTTTCAGTTAAAACTGCATTTTTTATTTGCATATACAAAAATACAGGTAGAAGTAAAATCAATAAATAACATAACCTATTTATTACAATAAATAATCATGTGCTTTTCAATGGTGTCAACGAGAAAATTTTGCCGTTTATCTTCCAATATATTTTTGTAGCTGGAAAAACTTCTTTCTACATCACAAGAAGTTACTGGACAATATTTAAATAAATATGTGAATTTTTAACTGCAAAACATTCGTCATTGTGGCCATTGCTTAAGAAATCTCCATTTAAAATATTTTTTATGGAATTCAGAGTTGAAAGTCCGCTGTTTTTCTGAATGAAATCGTCCATCTTGCTGCTAACTTTTTTGCATATTTTATTTTTATTTTTATTCAAAATTGAATGAAATTTTTCGATTAATTCTAAAGATTCAGTGAGAAGCAGGTTTTGTGTTTCTAATTTATTAATGATGCTAGGAATTTCCGACAAATGAGCCTTTATGTAGGACAACTGAAGTTGCAATTCCGGACACTTTAAAATATCTTGACAATCTGCTACAGACTGAGCAGAAGTTGAATCAAAGGTGTTAACAACATTTTTAAATTCACTGTAATTTTCACAATAAAATAGAGCGGCTTCTATCCACGTTCTCCACCTGGTGAGAATTGGTTGTGGAGGTAAGGGCACATCTTTAAGCAAGTCTTTGTAAACTTCGACGCGAAGTGGTGATTTTAAAAATACCTTTTTCCCCTATTAATTAATTTATTGACTAAAGGAAACTCAGTTCTAACCACTTCGGCCACCCTATTCATCGCATGGGCCAAACAAGTTACATGAATTAAATTTGAGAAAAAGATTTTTAAATTTTGACCTGCTTTTACCATGTATAAAATCCTTTCTGGTGGTATTTGATTTGGCAAATAAAGTAACGAAAGGGTTTCATTGACAAAACGTGAAATTGTCAAATTGTTGGTTTTTTCTAGTTGTTTAACAGCAATTAAATAACTGGAAGAAGGACTGCTGTTTAAAACACCTACAATAAAATTCGCTATACATATATCTTCCTTTAGCATCGGTGGTTTCGTCAACACTAGGTAAACCAAATACAATTATTCGAAACAACGTTTCTTATTTTTTGAAGATTTTCTTCGTATAATTTTGGAATGCACGTTCTGGAAGCTGTTCTCCGGGAAACGACGTTTTGTTTTGTATATTTTTCTAAGAAATTTCTAAATTCGGGAACGTCCATGTTATTTAATGGAATGTTGCATGAAACCATCATTCTACACAAATCGTCGTTGAAATTGTTGACATTCTTATTTAAGCAGTTCAGCAATAATTGTTGTTTTGGCTCGTTTGTATTATTTTTTCTTTTTTGATGCGAACCGGTGGCTACGTGCTGATCAAGTTGAAACTTTTTATTAACGTTTATCTGTAAAAACAATATTTAAGTAAAATTTACTACAGCTTACACAAAGGAAAATAATTGAATGTGCCCTGTGGCCTGTGCCATATCCTTTGCAATATCACAAAAAAAACTTTCTAATTTTATTCTTAAATTGTTTGCTTAATTACAAAATAACAAATTAGTATTAAATTTTTAACTCGCTGTTTTGGCTTGTTTGAAGTTTTTTAACTTTAAACAGAGTAAACAGTTTTTTTAATTCAAAATTAAAATAAACGGATAAATACCTCTTTTTCACAGATGACGCACAACACAACACTTCCATCGTATTTAAAACATGTATACGGCTTCAACCACTTCTTAATTAAATCGTTTTTTGAACTAGCAACTTTAGGCATTTTCAGAGTATAGACTGGACAATTACACTTTACAGCTCTCTGTCAAGGCAACAAATCAACTAGTCAAGCACTAAAATTATAAATAACTATTTCTAAGAATAAGTATAAGAAAAATTTCCAAATATTATTTTCAAAGAAATTTGTACCTAAGGAATAAGACCTACCCAAATAATACAACCTTTGTCAGTTAATCCTTTATTTCCTCTACCCCTACTTGGAAATTTAGAAAGTGCAAGTCTAGGGTTTATGTGGTTTCACTAGATGAAATTGTGCAATTTCTTCTAAGAACTACGAATATTTTATTTGATAATTTATTTGAAATTTTATTTTTTTTGCTAGAATATGCATTTTCATGCCATTAAAAGCTAAAATATGCACTAATATATGCCGTATGCCTTAAAGTTGTAATATATGCCAAGTATGCAAAATAAAATTTACTTTTTATGACTCTAAACATCACGAAACGTGTATATACGAAAAATTAACATTTTATGATCAATAGGAAAAAAGATGCAAATATGCATTTGCCCAACTCTACTTATTAACTTTTATCAGTTCCAAATACTATTTCTTCTTCTTCCTCTTGTTATAGGCCAATGGCCTGTTTAATACCCGCAACTAGTGCGGGTTCTGTGAGCCTTCTTTGCACGTATACCGGGCAGGAGGCTGGCCTTACCCGTCGAAAGGAGAAGAAGTTCCACTAAATGGTTTACGATTGCCAAAGATGTTAGTATACTATTTAAAGTACTTTATTAGGATTTGCTAAAAATTTTCAATTATTTTAAAAAATAAGAAAAAAACGATACTTTTTAATATCAACAACGCGTTTTCTAACATTTACGTCATTTTAACTACGCCTATCAATTAGCTCTAGTTAAAAAATATATTTTTCATTCTTTGCATATTTTTGATACCTTCTCGAGTTAAGCTATTGTCGGGCAACCCTATCTCCCGTCAGATTAATTCTGTTGATTACGAAGTCGTAGGCGTCCTATAATCCCTGTCCTGAACTCGCGTCAGGGCTAAGCATTGGTGATTAAGCAAAGAAGCTATTATGATAATGATCATGTAGGTAACTTAAAATATTTCCAATATCTTTAATAACATTTTCTATAATTCTGGGTACAGACAAGTGCTAACCAATTAAGAAGGTAGTGATAACGGATGTCCAATAGGAATAATTGCTGACACTTATATAAAAATAGTGCAAAGGCATCCCACAGCAGAATCATCCGCAAATCGGTTCAGCGCAGGCAGGACTTTATTAAAAACAAAATTCTACAATATAATAATCAACAAATTGCTAGATACGATTTCATAAAATGTGTTTCCTATAAATTTAGCACAATAGTTTGTTAACTTTAGTTTAACTTCTAAAATATGTCTGTATATTTTATATGTATTTAGTTGTAGTTTTAACGACCGACGTCCGGTTGGCTATGTATAGTTTTGAAATAAATTTTAGGACAAATTTTATATACGTCTGATGTGATCATTTCATTTAAAAACCGGTACATACTGTATCAACTTGACTTTAAACCGCGTGCGCATTATTCTGACGGGAGTTCAGGATGAGGATTAAGTTATTGGCCCAGGTAAACATTTCTTGACGGGAGTTAAGGAAAGAGATTATTTTTCGATTGACCGCTGACGGGAGTTAGTGTGCGTCCGCTATTGTAGCCATTTTTGTCCCACAAAATTTTGAAGCAGCGCTATTGCGATATGTTTCTGATTTATAAAATTAATTTTGTTTCATCGTATACTACCTAAACAGGGCTCTCAAACAAGTGGTGGCTGATCCCGAACTACTTTTTGAGTAAATGGGCGTTAAATTCGAAATTTTCAAACAGTTGTAGCGACCGCCATTTTAAAGCTAGAGAGTTCGGCAAAAAAGGTTTTCGATTTGCTTTAAGTTCTTCTCTCAGCTTCCGTGCTTAAATTTTCAAAATTTCATTTTGGAAAAAAACGCTACAAAAAACATGTCTAACTTCCGTTTCCGGTTTTGAATTTTTTTGAGAAGCTTAACTAGAACTACAATTTTCGATATACCTCTTGATTTAAAATTTTATCAAAATCGGTCCAGTACTTTCGCCTGTAGAGGCGTCACCCACCAAACACCCATTCACAGACAGACATTTTTTAAAAACTGCATTTTTGGGTTCCTTGAGCCCCAAAACGTGTATTTCCTTTAAAATCTACATTTCGAAAATTTTCATGAAGTATATACTTCCCTATACCGAAGGTATGGGAAAGTAATAAATAGTTGGCGGTCTAGGCCGTTTGAACGCGGACAGTTCAACGCGTCCGTTTGCACGCAGAGACGTATGAACGCGAGGGCTTTTGAACGCAGAGACGTTTGGACGCAAGCAGGTATTTTTTTAATATACAGGGCCTACTTTCAAAACAGCTTATTGTATAGTATACTTATTTAGGGTGATCTGAAACTCGCGGACCCGGACTGTGGGACGTTTTTTCTACCATAAAAACTGAACAAAAAGTTCCTCTACAATTTTTCGATTCGACTAATATTTTTGGAGTTATTAAGGTCTTGAAAAATCTGAAAATTATCAAAAAAAAACATTCAAACTTAAATTTACGTGTTTGAACAAGTATTGAAAATAAATCCACGATACATTACAAGAAAAAGAGATAGTTCATATGATAATTAGAGGAAAAATTAGAAAAACTTGAAATAATGTTTTATTTTAGCATTTTCTAATGTTATACCCAAACGTGGATCATATTTGATAATGAGTATCTGTATATAAAATACTTAATCACTTTAACAATATCTATTTATTTAAACCTTATACGTATTTCGGCATGTTTACATGCCATTGTCAAAGGTTATTTTGAAAGTAAACAGTTAGTGTTGTTATAGCAATAGAACTTTTTTACTTATCTTGGTAATCGTCTGCAGATGACTTGATTTCTTATTCCAAAATGTCCAGTAGAGGAGAATTTAAGAGATCAATTTGCTCATTCATTAACGGTACAGTTTTTAAATGTTTGTGAATTTCAAAAGCTTCTAGTATATCTAATTTACGTTTATCATCACAAAAGTGTAAACATTGTATGGTGTTATTAGATGTCATTGAATGATTTTGTTCTAGTAAGTGTTTAGCGTAATTGGATTTATGTGGGTGTTTGTATTTGTAACAACGTACGTGTTCTTTATACCTAATATCAAAATTTCTAATTGTCTGGCCTATATAAACCGAATTACAATGCGAACAATTTAATTTGTAAATGCCTGATTTTAGCAAATCGTCTGTTTTTGATTTTGCATTAAACAAAGTGTTTAAGATGTTCCTAGTCGTTTTAAAGCTTACTTTATATTTATTTGTTTTGTTTATAATTTTAGCAATTTTTTCTGATTTGTCACCAAAATATGGGATCGAAGCATATTTAATTGTATCGAACAAAGTTAGGGTATTCGGGTAAATTTTTTGAATGGCTAATTTATAATCTTTTTCTTTAATTAATGTATCAATAAGTTTAGTATTATAACCATTACTGTATGCAATTTGTTTGATAATTGAAATTTCTCTATTATAATTAATTTCATCTAAAGGGACCGTCATATTTGATACACCACCTCATGTAATTGCTTTATGTTTTAAATATGACAGTAAATCTAAAGCCCCATAACAATGTTTCTAATACGTTGAAGTTGTATAAGCGTGGATTAGATGCCACGAAATGGCTTCGAGCTTCAATATGGGGTTTGGCATCTTTAAAAGTACCAATAATTAATTCCTTCCACCATTGCTCCCAGCCGAGACCTGAATGCAAACCATAATTAGGGTGCTCTTTACTAATTTTCCGCCAGTAAATCCTAAAATACCGTACATGGCACCGATTTCACTGTATTGCTTTGCTGGGGTGTTTTGAATTTTAGTAAAGTGTCCGTCGCATCGAAGGTTAATAAACGCAAACGTGAGAGATTTGTTTTGCCTCCAAACGTACTTTTATAATTCAAATAATCAGTCAGAACTGCAATAACAAAAAAGAAGATCCTCTTTATAGCAGAAAGCCTTTTTTATTTTTATTAGTAATATCAGCATTTCGTATTAAAAAAAATGTTGTCAACTTTAATTTATTGTAACAGCACTCACATTATTAATTTATTAGGGTATAAATTGACTATGGTAACAGTTTTTAGTAAGGTTATGTTTGTGTTATGGTCCCAACTAGGTGCACGTTGATGTGTCCCGAATTTTGATTTTGCAGACACGTGTATGACGTCAGACTCAGACTGTCCCCTATCACTAAAAACATCCAGGGGGGGGAGGACCGTAGCAGTCCACCATAAAAATAGGAAGTATGGGACCAAAGTAATTTTAAAACAACAACTTTGACTCAAACCGTCCACACTTGTAGCACCTGACGGCCCTATCCCTGTCGCTAAAAACATTCCAGGAGAGGTGAACAGTAGCAATCTACCATGTACACCATAAAAAAAATATAGGACAAAAGTAATTAAAAAAAAATAAGACCGATTCCCTGTATCGAACTCCGCGCCTTGCTAGACTGCAGTTCACGCTCCTACACTACCGAGGCTTGTTGCAGAAGCAGTCTTGAAATCGGTAATCATGCTAGTTATCTGTATGTCATGTACGTGTCGTGTCCACAAAAATGAAATTCATGACACATCAACGTGCCCCTAGTCACGTCAATTTATATATAAGGTATTGCGAATTTAATGTATATTTAACCAGTTTCAAAAATATCTCAAAATATTAAAAGAGAAAATGAAAAGAAAAGGGTTACCACAGTGCTACCAACTTACTGCAAGCAAATAGCCACACCATACACAGGCAGGCACGCACTCACATACACACACGTACACACACAGTCCCCCACACACACGAAAGCCACAATATCTGCAGTTCTTTATTTTATAATACACTACTATATTATTACAACAAGCAGTACAACAGGAGACATGTTAAGAAATTGGTGATACAGTTCCTTGACCTAAGCTAATTACGAGATGAATAAGGAGATTCAAAAGAGCACTGTGGGTCGTATTTACAATACACCTGGCTTCGTAATATGCAGCTGTTCACACTACAATCGATGCAGTTAATACAATTCACGTAATTTTGAACCTGCTCACTATTGATTAGGTAGGTACCTACAATTCAAAAATCTAATAATTTTACCTTTACAACACTTTTACACTGTAAACAGACACACTGTGCGCTCATTTCTACCTTAAAAAAAATAGGTTACTCTCTATAACATTCTGTTGATTTCCATTAGTTTCTCAATTATTTTTAGCAAATCCTCCCCCCCCAGAAATTGAGTTGAGGGAAATGCTACTAGCATGGCAGTTAGAAAGTGTTGTACCTTCAGTACATAAGAAACGAATTTGTTTGCAACTCTGATAGAAGAACCTACAAAATATGAAGATGCCAGTAGCAATCCTATCAGCATATTTGGGTTTGGAGAGACCGTGCCAGTATTGTAAAAAACGAGGAAATTTTGCAGCGTTTGAGATTATATGAACAAAAAAGTTAATGTAGGGAGAGAGAAAAAGCATATGAACAAAGAAGTTAATGTAGGGAGAGAGAAAAAGCAAGTGCAACGAAAAAACTTATTAGTACCGAGGTCGATGAACCAAGAAAGTTTCCCAACACGCAAGGGGACGTCAGCCACCCAAAAAATTGACATGTCCCTCAGACTACAGAGAAGTAGGCTTTGACGTCGATAATGAATAGACAGTGGTCATATGTGGGCCCTATACCATGTATTGGGCTCCCCAGAGTCACTGCGCTCACAAGGAGGGCAAATGTAATGGCTAACTGTTGTCAGCTGGAGTCCCTCTCTTGACCAGCAGCGACAACAACCACCAACAAGTGATGCCGCTCAAACTCAGGACGAAAATTGAAATGGAAGAGCTTATGCCGGTCATGGCATAATCTCATAAACAAACTTGTAAGCTGTGTGCTTTTTAATAATGATTACAGGAAGTAGGCACATAAAGAAAACCTAATTCGATACTGTCCCACCCGTTACACCGAGTCGTAGAGAGAAAAAACGAGTGCAATAGCAAAACTTATAAGTATCGAGGTCGGTGAACAAGTAAGCTTTCCCAACATACCGGGTCGCCGCCAGCCACCCCATACGGGCTCCATACCATAAAATTGAGGAAACTGGTGGATCATGCCGACAATGGCACCATCTCATAAGAAAAGTAACGAGATGCTATAAATAAATATGAAACAGTTTTAGAAACCCTTATCAAAAAAATCAGCCATTTTCTAAACATTTGGAAATGAAAGGGTCATAAATGCAATAGTTAATAACAACCCCATTGGAAAACTTGGAAAAATAATAATGGCATGAGAAGAACATGGCTGCCTAATACCCCAAGCTACAGGGAAAAGCTACCCACCCAACCCATGGCGCGATTTCCATTATAAATAATTATAAAATCCTTGTCCTTTGTAAATTAGGTAAATTAACAGATGTAGATACAACTCCTTTTGTTCAAGTTACTCATTATCTGACGTACATGCATACACGTTTTTTGAAACTCACATCAATACAACAAATACTATTAAAAAGCAACATTTACATCAATATGAAAGAAGACAAAACTTTAAATAAGATAAGGAAAAAGATGCATATCTAATGAATTTAAATTTAAATTTGAATATTTTGTTTTCGAGATTTCATCCCCAACTCTGCTGCTTCAAATGATGAAGAAGATGACTTCCATCTGTGATCTACAATTAAAAAAAATTGAGTAATACAGAAACAGAACATTCACTTTAGAAATATTATTTTGAAATTTATGGTTAGTTAAACATTTAAAATAAAGCAGAGGCCAAATTAAAATTATCCAAAAAATTATATATGAAAAGCAAACACAAAGTAAACTAGCTTTAAGATAAAAATTGCAAAAGTTTACCCTCTATTTTAGCAATTATTGTTCCGATTCTCATTCTGACTGCGACTGTGACTGGCCACTGCAACCTTTGCTGAAACTGCTACTACAACTACCACTGCAAAACTGAAGTTCTATAGTAGCCCTGTTCAGGAATTCATTTCATTGGTGTTCAGCACAAAGAAGGACCCTGTAGTTGCAATGTAGAAACTCCCTCTATGTTGCTTTCATTATGAACATCTGAAAATTTAAATGTAAAATTAAAGATTGAAATTACAGTGCACTAAATTGTTTAAAAAAATATTTTTGCGAAAAAGTTATCAGTTTATAATTTTAATGAATAATTTAAAACAGAATATTTAAGATACACTTTAGAAAATGCTAAAGTGTGATAAATTGAATAAAATGTACACTGTCCAAAAACATTGGTAGGTACCTATATGAAAATTTGAAAAAGGAAATTTTGCATTAATGAAATTTTGTAATAAAATATCAAGTCAAAAATACCAAAAAATTAAATACACTAGAGCTTTGATAACTATCGTAATTTTTAATTGATATACATTTGAAAACAAGCGAGGGCGTGGAATGCGAGCGAGTACGGAGTGCAAACAAATTCGGAATGCGAGCGATTCCTGAGTGCGAATGAAGTTGTAACTCTGATTATTTTTTGGTTATTGTTGAAATGTGATGTGAAATTATATAATGTAAATAGAAATATTTACATTTTAATATCATAAATTAAGAATTTTTCATAATTTTTGTACACATTACAGTAGCGTAACCACAAGAGTTTATTTACACCTACCAAAAAGAAATTGTTATATTTTGTTTTAATAAACTGTGCTGGCAACACCTTACGTTATCTAAATATACTAATATTTATCAATTAAAATTATTCATGACATTTTTTAGTTATAAACAAATCATCCCCAAAATGTTTAAAAAAATGTTAAATAAAACAGATATATCTCTGCAAAATAATTGACTATTTTATTGTTTGCATATTTGGGGTGGAAAATATGAGGGTTTTTCTAAGAACTTTCAGACCTCTATGGCTTTTCCTACAGCTCTCGTTATCTTCATCTGTTCATACATTTTCCAATAACAAGGTAGGTACCTTTTTCAGCAATAATTATGCACAATATACTGATCTCCCTTGATGTGAAGCCTACGTATTTGTTATGTGTCTTCAGTAACTCCTTCATGTTGCAGTCTGCAGAAATATAGCCGCAAAGTTTCTCGTACTACTCGTTCTAAAGGGGTTTTTTCATCACAAACTGTTTTTAACTGGAAATAAATGTTATTCTATTTAAGTTCACTCGCGTAATAAACAGCCTAGCATCAAAATAGTATTTTTAGAACTACAAGGGCAAAGATGGTACCTAGCTCACAACATATACTAACCGACTTGGGCAAAAGTTTTCGAGTGTATCTGTAGGAAGAAAGCATAGAAAATATTATGATGGTGTAAATATATAATAAAAATATCAGTTAAATTAATACTTACTGATATACTTCACTATGTACACTTGTTAACTAGTAAACCACACACACTTATAGCTCGCCTCTCCATCGTAAGGAAAGGGACTGCGAGAAAATTTGGCAAAGTAGCCATGAAAAAATGTCAGACGATCTGTTCTGCTTCACGTATGAAAATGGATAAGATGTTCGTAAAGGATAATACTGCAAGTACTTAAAATACTTTGATTAATATATTACCGTTAGTTAATAAAATTTAAAAGTGCTGCGCTACCTGAAGAAGTAACTTTCTTAACTTTTTTTACATAATTGTCGGTCAGTACATAAATATGTTTAACTTGCAATAATATATCCTGCAAGAAAAGAGCACAGAAAATATATTGATGGAAATGTAGTAATAAAAATATGTTAAATAAACTAATTTTAAATGATGTATAATATTGAACTGATACTTACCGATTTATCATTTTATTACACTTGATACACACACCAAACACTGCACCATAACAAAATGGACTAACACCAAGAAAAAGCGGCAAAGCAACCATAAAAAAAATTCAACCGGTCTTTTATGTTTTATCTCCCAAAATGTAAGAATTGTTTGCAAGAAAGAATATGGTAAGTATTTAAAATACTATCTTTGAAATCTCGACAGCTGGAAAAATATTTTTTCAGAAAGTACATGTTATAAAGTGTTAAATTCAAAACAAAAACTTCAATAACATATTTCAAAACCCCCGCCTGCCACTGTGGACGATACACAAGTCCGAAAATATTATGTTGTGCCCCTTTTAGCACGCTTTTGCACGACGAAACTTCATTAATCACAAGTAACAAACGCATTTTTCTATTACAAAAAATCCTATTCCTTGCTTTATGATGTAATGTTACTTCACCGACGTGTTTCCTCTACAGCAACAGTAAACAACATCGAAACATGGGTTAACACTCAAAAATATTCTACAGTCTGTAAAGGATTAATCTAGTGTCGAAATAAAACTATTTTAAATTAATTTTTATCGGGCCAGTCTACTTGCCTCTAAAATGCAAGAAATTGTTTAAAAATTAATGTTACAAAAAGTATTTGATTTAACTCTACTGCCTATAATCTTTGAATTCATTATAAAAATTAAAATCATTAACGTTAAATGGTTTTACGATGATGCTCTGTATGGAAAAAGCAAGAAAGTAGGTTTGAGTTAATCAATCCTTCAAAACCGTACACAAGTCAAACTCGATAATCAGAAATGTTCATTTTTCTGAATTTTCATGTTGCATCTACAAATAGTGAGCGGTGAGGGGGATAAAGCGAACATACCTACCTATAAGCAAAAAATTTAATGAAAACTCAGAAGAATGAACAAGTTCTGTTTGCAAAAAGCACTCCTTTTGATGTTCAGGTATTTTTTTGCAGCATATCAAATTCAACACAGCACATATACAAAATATTTTATAAAGAACGGACCATTTTAAACTAATAACACCACCATTAAAATATAAAAAATGTTTGAATTCAAATTCTAAAAGTTTAGAATATTTAAAAAAAGGAAGCAGAACTCTTTTCAGAAAAGAAATTGTTATAAAATTTGAGTATCCTTAAAAAACCAACTTATCCCTTCAAGCAACAAAATTGTAAAGCCAAGGAAATCTCAAAATCGCAAAGCACATTCAACACACCAATAACGGTTAGAGCAGTGATAGGTATAGTATCGGAGGGGTGTCAGAAAATTTTGAAAACCATATAACGTTGAAATCTAAAAAAAGTTCCTTTTCCATATGTTGAACTTCTTAAAATGGTCCTATTATAACGCACAGCAACCAAGCCAGTTTTTTAGTTCAAGAATGGGTAAAACACAAAGCAAGAACGAGAAACTCCAAAAACGTATTTCTGAATTTTCGTTTTGATTTGTATTTTCTGACGTTAAAGTTTTTTTTATGCATCAGAAAAAACAAATTATCAAATTATACAAAAAATAAATTGAGAATGTCTTAAAAAACTATTTAGTCAAAACTCATTTGCAATTCGTTGTATTTAATGCAAATCCACAAAAAACATATCACGATGGTGATTCTTTAATTTTCTATTAGGTATTGTCCTCCAATTAAATTTTGACAGCAATAATTTTATACAATCAATTCAAAATAAAACGGTAATTATCTTAATAAGTGGAATAAGTAATTTGAGCATTAAATTTTCTGTTGATATATTTAATTATCAACATCACTTACTTATTACAAGAACTGCTATATTATGCCCTTTCAGACTCATAACATATGCAAATTTTTCCGATTTTCGCGAAAATTCAAATGGTAAACGGCAAGAGCGATCCAGTGTATTTAGGTTTATTCAAAAACAATAAAAAAAACTGATTAATAAATTAAAGATAATACATTCATTATTCACTTTACAATATAACCAATATTTTTAAAAAAGTACTTGTGTATTCACATTTAAATTATAGTTGTTGGTGTGCTTTGCACAACATATTTATGCCAAGATCGCTCCTGAAAACTCTTCTTGTTTTACTTATTTTTACAAGAAAAACTGCTACAGCTATTCGTATGCACAAGCACTCCCGGATTCGTAAACGAGCATAGTATTACAAGCATAAAAGAAGCATTACAATTTACAAAATAGAATCTGCTACTTGGCGATGTGGAATAGAATTTTGAATACATTAAACACATTAACAAGCGTTTTCCAAAACTTTATGGTTCTAGACGCCATTAGTTAAACAACTGGAAACCAGGGAGAGGGGGGTAAAATTCGAAAATAGTTATTATAACAAAATATACTTAAGTGAGGGTCCAGATACATTTTCTTTACCTTTATCTAGATTGCCACCGCAGCAACAAACAATTTCTCAGTTAACTAAGGCAGCTACATTAAAACTTTTTGAATGCTAAAATTACAGTTGCATAAAATAGGATGAGAGGGCGCAGGGGTGGGCAAAAATATCTAATTAAAACATGTAAATTAAAAATTGCTATCGCACTCTAATCTAACTATGTTAGAGTGTGCGATAGCCTGATACCTAAACATCGTGACTAAGATTTTATTGATCTTCTTGCTGGATGTATTCTCGAATGTAACAGTTCTTATTTTGTGTATTGCCAATATGAGTTTTAACTACACTGGCTGTGCTACCGCAGAAAATTAAAAATAACTCACATTTCGATGTCTTAAATCCGTGAAACGCCTTCCATCGATGTCAAACCTACCTCCAATAACTGCGTTGTCCTCTTGAAAATTCCACTTTCAAACCGATCCAGTCCTCAATGTATAGTTCGTCAGCAATCCAACTCCTCCATAATCCCACTCCCTGCATATCATCTTCTCCAGCTAGTCCGGAAAGCCATTTCTAAATGTCCACTTCCTTGTCAATCCAGATCTTATATTGTGTTTGTTGTCAACATCTGAAAATTTTTAAAATAAATAAAACATTCATGTTTACGTAGTAGGAAAAAATGTTTAAAAAAACTATTCATACGAGTTTTTAAATTTTACTGGTAGTAAGTCTAAAATAAGCAAACTGAAAGATAATTTCTGTAAATAGGATAGAAAAAGGAGGCGGGGGAGAAACATGGAATTTAAGAGGCTAAATCACAATCTTAATAAAAGTGATAAGAAACTCGTTGCTGTGTTGCTGTAACATGGTTTTCGTGGCAGATACTTTAAAAGCTGTAATTGTAACATGTGTGGTGTTTTAAAACACCACACATGTTACAATTAACAGTTTTGTCCTCATGGAGTCATTACGGAAGAATTAAATGGTAAATATTTAAAATATGTTCATTTATTCATTATTTTTGTTGCATTTATGAAACCTCAACCTTATGTAGTCAAAATGCTCCAAAATATTATCAATCTTATATAAATATTGCGATTTAGGCTCTTAAACCTATTCAGTACACTTATTTTAATACTTTGATTTTGTTAATAACATTCGGGAACTTACTACTTGCCTCATTTTTCAGGTTTAAGCTTTTAAAGTATCTGCCACGAAAACCATGTTACAGCAACACAGCAACGAGTTTCTTATCACTTTTATTAAGATTGTGATTTAGCCTCTTAAATTCCATGTTTTCCCCCCGCCTCCTTCTTCTATCCTATTTACAGAAATTATCTTTCAGTTTGCTTATTTTAGACTGTTACTACCAGTAAAATTTAAAAACTCGTATGAATAGTTTTTTTAAACATTTTTTCCTACTACAAAAACATGATTTTAAAAATTTTCAGATGTTGACAACAAACACAATATAAGATTCACCATGGAGGGGTAGAAACAGACAACCAGCTACCGTTCCTGGATGTCTTGGTTAAAAAGAAATCAGACGGAAGCCTGAGCCATACTGTATACCAGAAGCCCACACATACAGACCGTTATCTCAACGCTAAATCACATCATCATCCGGCACAACTTCGATCAGTGGTCAAAACTCTAGTCACCAGATCACAAAGACTCGCAGATCCAGAAAACATAGATGAGGAAATAAAGAAACTCCGTAAGGCCCTACAACAAAATGGCTTCAACAATCAAACGATTAATGATGCATTGAAACCCAGACAAACCAAGCCACAGGATGAAAAAGAAAAACCTGCATCCAAAGCCTACTTACCATACGTCAAAGGAACCAGATAAGATTTCAAGAATTTTACGAAGACATAAAGTGGAAACAACATTCAAAACCGACATAAAAATCAGCTCTATTCTTCGAAATTCCAGTACGAAGATACCGCTGGAGAGCCAAGGTGTCTATGAAATTCCTTGTCAAGACTGCAACCAGACGTACATAG
This sequence comes from Ctenicera cuprea, assembly GCA_958336395.1. NCBI lineage: Eukaryota > Metazoa > Arthropoda > Insecta > Coleoptera > Elateridae > Ctenicera > Ctenicera cuprea. The sequence goes on along the minus strand of OY284487.1, from coordinate 66,064,575 downwards.
GACAAACAAACAGACGAGTTAGTGTACGAAAAGAAGAACACCGAAACGCTGTACGGAAGAACGAGAAGACTTCATCACTGGCACAACATGTGAACGCAACATCCCACAGTATCGATTTCGAGAATACAAGGGTACTGGCCAACATGGAACACCTAAAATCGAGAATCATAAGGGAAGCCATAGAAATCGAGAAACGTCCAAAAAACCTAAATACTCGTGATGACACCCAGAGACTACCAACAGCCTGGAAGCCAGCTCTGATCAAAAAACAAATAAATAAAAAACAACGAGCAAACACAGAATCACCGCAACAAACTCAAATCCTTACATCCACGACCGGACCCGTCACACGCAACCGAGCGCGAAACCAACCAGGCGCAGCAACGCAGAACGACCAAGCGGTATATATACCTGCAGCTGGAACGAACACCATCATTCGTTTAACAAGAAGTGCAAGCAGAAAGTTATCCGAGAAGACCTGAAGATGGCAAATGAGACTTTGCCGAAACGTCGTCAAAACAACCACACTGGTCCTTATGACCAACAAACTATTACGCGGAAGAATTCCTGGAAACCAACTACGACATATGTATATATATATATTTTTTTTTCCAAAAATAGTTGTTTAATGAATTTTGAAAATATTATTAAATATTGTAAAACTACATTGTGGACATGTTGTGTGTAACATGTTACATTAATATAAACATAATATTTATATAATATCACATAAATATTTTTTTTATGTTAACTAGCATGCTACATACAGTATTTTTACAATATAGCTTTAAAATGTTTAAATTCTAAAGCATGCAGACAGAAATTTTATTTTCCATGGCCAATCTTGTGTATTTTTTATTTGATCATATAGTATTTTCGATTTGAAAGAAAAAAAAGAAGACTCCAACGAAACATTAAAAAAAACAAAAGTACACACTCTTTAATACAAGACCTGGAGTGGTATTTTTGACTCTTGTATCAAATGTTTTGTTTACATTTATGACGTCATTCGGGGGCGTGAATGTCCAAAGGGAGCCAGGATTTTACTATATAGAGCAGGTCACATTTGAAGTTATTTTAAAATTGCTGGGGGTGTTTTTAAAAAAATAGGTCAATTTTAATTTTCGCTTGGCTTTATAAGTGTATTTGCAACACAATTTCTTGGTCAATGGGTCACATCAACGACTCGCTACGAGAGGAACCGTCAGACTCATCCAAAAATTTTCCGACACATGCACAGGCACACTTGAACAACACTGCTTGTGCTGGGAATATGTCATGTCCAGTTGCGGGGGTTTACTGCCAGTAGTGTTCAAATTTTGTGTGATGCAATTTTCATCAAAAAAGTAGTATCTAATTTTCAACAATTTCTTTTTATTTTCCGCAATCTCTCAGCACGACCTTTTCGCTTTTTGTCCATCTTAAAACACAGACACAGACCAATACATAGAAAATAAGACTGTTTCAAACTTTAATCTGTTTTATTTATTCTGTTAAACTTTACTCCTACATTTTTTAAGTTATCCAAGGGACAACGAAATCATAAACAATAATAAGGTTTAGCTGAAACAATTTTGTTTTACTCCAGAATGGTGATATAAATTTCATTGTTAAGTACCTACATGTTTATGTTAGGTCTCTTGATGTTAGGCATAGAAATATAAATCTTAATAATTACAAAACAATTAGTGACATGTTTACTACAAATAACCAATTCAAATAATTTTTTTGCCATAATCAGTGGGCCACGTTTTGCAAAAAAGGGGCGTTACACCACAGTTGCCCTTCTTTTAGACAAATAATGTTATAGTCGCAGCACTCTTAATAAAAAAATTTATTTGATCACACAGTAGAATATGTATTTTTAAACTACTATCAGTATGACAATCTTAGACGTTACTGTCAGAAATTGAAATAGAGCCCAATAGCTTCAAAAATTTAAACTAACCACTTTGAAGAAAAATGATTCAACACAAACAACTTGATTTACAACTGTTTATTTTTATTGCACCTAAATTTACTAATTACACTTATCACATATATAGCAATGCTAGAGATTGCTCATATATAGAAATTGGTGCTGGTTCACCTGTTCGATTTCGTATGTATGTCAAGAATGCAGCCACGTTATACAGAGTGCCTATTTTAAAACTGCGAGCCTAAATTTTTTAAATAGGCAACACACACGGCAACCCCCCAGATCGCTATGCATTTCTACTATTTTTCTTAAATTGAGATCAGAGTTGTTTTACAGTACATGTATCTACTAATGATTAAGTACAAATTTAAGGTTACTTTAATAACTCAAATTTAATATTTGACAACAATAACTACAATAATTTAATAGGAACATAGTACAAACACTAACGAAGCAGGTTTTCAAATTGCCTTCCCCCTTCGTTTTCGCAGAGTATAATTCTTCTACGCATCGAACCTCTAACACGAGCTAACGTTTCTGGTGTGATAGAGCGACGACATTGAATTATCCTTTCGGGTAGATGGTCTTCATTTCGAATGGGCACTTCATAGACATCGTTTTTTACTTTGCACCACAAAAAGAAGTCTAGCGGAGTCAAATCGGGACTACGGGCAGGCCAAGGATGCAATGCACCTCGTCCAGTTACGCGTCCCTCAAAACGTTAGTTAAGATAATTTCTCACATCCCTATGAAAATGCGAAGGTGCACCATCATTTAAAAACCATATGCTATTCCGTACGTTTTGAGGAACTGTTTGGAGGAGAGCCGGTAGTTCATTAAGAAATTTAAATACATTTCACCATCTAAATTTCCATTAAAGAAATGTGGACCTATTACAAAATCGCCAATAATACCGCACCACACATTAAGAGAAACAATTCTCTGAAAATGAGTTATCCTGATCCAGCGAGGATTGTCTTGGGCGTAATAGTGGCAGTTATGTCGATTAACCATGCCGTTGGCGTTGTTTGAAAACCACGCTTCATCACAGAATAATACCATACTTAAAAATTACGCATTGCCGTTTAAGAAATTGACAAAACTTAACAGGATGCTGATAATTCCTATCTTCAAGATGGTGTATGGTATAAATGTGGTAGGGGTGAAATTTGTTCGCCTTAAGAATATTGAAAACAGAACCTTTGCTAATGTTTAAGGCATTTGCAATCGCTCTTTGACTTGTATGGGGATTATCTGTAACTATTTCAATTACAGCTACTTCGTTATGTTCAACCGTAACTTGCCGCGCCCTTACTTTTGGTTTTGAAAATTGCCCATACTCTTGTAAATTCAGAAGAAGCATTCTAAATGTTTTGTCTGTTGGAATTCGTCTACCTGGAAAGCATTGCGCATACAAAGTACTGGCAGCACTCGCATTTTTTCGACATTCACCCAGAATTAGAAGCATGTCCACTTTGTCAGCGTTGGAATATACATTTTGCACCAAAGATTAGTGATCGATAATCTTTGTTTTGCACCGTTCAAGTAATGTGGCTTAACGAATTTGATTAGTAAACTGTCAAGTTAATGCAAACATGATTGCCCTGATCTTAATTATAGAAATATTTTGTTTTAAAATAATAGGCGGCAGTGACTTGTATTGTGTGTTGCCTATTTAAAAAAATTTAGGTTCGGAGTTTTAAAATGGGCACTCTGTATTTATAACAACTTGTTTTAACTGCACATCACATTATGTCTTGTTTGTTAACACCAGCAGTAGCTTCCTACCCTTGTGTAGTGCAGCAAACATATGGGATATATTTGTATGCCATATTGCACTTATCCGTGGCAGAGTAATACACATACAAGCAGTTAGTACTGGTGTATAATGGCCGCCACTTACATAATATGGAAATTTGAAATCCATGTGTGGCCTATTACTATGAGCGATCTAGCGCAGTTATATAATCAATGATTTTTTATACGATGTACGAGATAGGTACAAAGATTTGTTATTAACAATATTTATGCTAAAATTGTACATGCAACACAGCAAAGAATCTTGCGACATGCCTACATAAATTAAAAACCTAATGTTTAATCAGTTCCAAAATACTTTTGTCCAAAGTGATTAGGAGCCACTGGATGGAGTTCTGAAGTGAGAATTTTCATCTGCAATTGTGAATATTTAATATCTACATGCAATAATTATTAGAAAGTACCTACTTTGGGAAATGAATCCATAACAGTCTTGGCAGCCAGTGGCGTACAGAATAAGTTACTTAATATAATACAATCTTCTTTAACACCATGTTCTTTTAAAACATTAACAGCTTGAGCTACAGTATTGCCGGTAGACATTATTGGATACATGAGTAAAACCTGGAACACAAATATTATTTAATTTTCAAAGTTAACTTTACAGCATATACAGGGTAAGTAATTTAAGTGTCACCCCACTATTACTTTCTAAACTAGTGAAAACATCAAATGTTTCTCTTAATGTAATTTGTTGGTAATTAACTGCTGCATAACCTAAAATTATTATCAATTATAATGGGTGTTTAGTTATGTCTGTACAGCAGTTGTAATTTAAAATGGAACACCCTGTATATTATCAAGTTTCTAGATTCTATGTTCAATTCTAGATATAAAAGTGTTAAGGTACTATGATATTAAGATTAGTGGTTTTCGAGTAATTTGACTTTTTTCTAAAATTTTGAGATTTGTATTGTTAAAATAACATTTTAGATACCAAAAACGTCCAACCTATCGTCGTTAGGTAGAAACCATTAACAAATTATAAAGTATTCAACGATATGTTAATAACAGCAGATTTTTCTACATGAGGTGTTTATAATTTTGCAAAACTACAGATGTTATTAATGGAATTGTCGTCTATGGTACTCAAAATGGTGTAAAGCTGTAGGAAAATACAAAAACTCAAAACATCCCAATAATTTTTATGGGCAGCCTTTCAGTTTTTATATTTCCTCACTTTGATTTTCAAATGGAACACTTGGTATTTTTAAACACCATCAAATGTAGAATTAAATTGTCTTTCAATTTGATATGGAGTTCTGTATAACAAATATTAAAATGTCTATGTTTTTTTGAATTTTTTTAAAACTTTCACATTTACATTACAAATATTTCGAGAAAACTGATTAACCCATGGATATAAACAAAACAACTTCAACAGGTTTGTTCATTTGTTTAGCCATTGTTGTTTAGTTTGGGCACAGAATACAAATACTCCCAGAAGCGTCACTTGTGTCGGTTCCTTTGATGTTTTGAGCATCAGTTTGGGTGACCTTCGCCATATTGAATATGGTTAACGTCAAAATTTAATAGCGCCAACTTTAAATATAACTTGTAGACTTACAACACGTAAGACTAAAAAATATTGCTAAAGGTAATTGGCAGGAAACCGAAGCACGCATTAAATAAAGTAATAAGTAAAAATAACTCTGTCCATTGAGTAGGATTTTTATTACATGAAATGCAAATAAAATTACATTTTTTAATATTTTGCAGTAGGTATACCGGGTATTGTTATGTCCAAATGGTACAAGTATTCACCAACGTTTGACTAAAATTAATTACTTTAGGTAAAATTCACAAAACACAATTTACTGCCTCTTTGATTTACTGCCAAGTCAACCAAACCGAACTGCTCTCTCTGTGATGGCATTGAGTGAAAAATAATGTTATTGTATCTACTGTTAATTATTATGGATGTTTAAATACAATAATAAACACTAAGTTGAACATAACCTCCAAGTTACATCTGTCGGATTGACAGGAAAAGCATTTACAATATGGCCGACTGAAGTACAAAAAAATACCAAAGAGATGCTTCTGAGTGTTTTGGTATTCTCTGGTTTGGGTAAAAAAAATGTATCAGTCATTAACAAAGCCTTATTGTCAAAATGGATAATAATCGTTTCAATAGAAATGAATTCAAGTCGATATGATGTTAGATGTTAGCTATTGATGAAGCAGAATGTATTATTAAGTTAAACAAATAAAGCAACATTTTGAAGTCTTTTTGTTTAAACCAATGGCCTGATTACTGTTACGTTAGTTTTTAACACTTTTCTCGAAATATTTGTAATGTGAGCGTATGACCATATCAGAGAAACGAGAAACAAATCTTTAGCTACCCAAAACATTCATATTGTTATTTAAGAAAATTGTCGATGACATCACTGTGCAGGCACGTGACAGTATAGGAAATTTTTAAATGACGCATAAGCTCATTAGGGTACAAAGTTTCATAAAAAAATTTGATATTCTTAATAGATTAGAAAGTAATAGGAGGGGACACTTTTTAAATGTTATAAAATAGAATTTTTTTGTTTTCATAGCACATCTATTTTAATTGCAATTTATAAAAAGCAAGTCAAAAAAACGTGTTAATAGTCTCAGGCCTCACAACTCTGCTTTTTAAAATAGGGACCAATTTTTCACCTACCTCGTTTCACGGAACAATAGTTAGAAGTAGTGCATTCATCCTCAAGGTCGTCGTAAATATTGATATTTCGATAGACACCATTCACTGGTTATTCGACTTGACCGACGTAAATGATAAATAAGTGTACCATGCAACTGCATATTATATTATAAATTCTCGTTAATAAAGGCATCAAACAAGACGAAACATTACTCAGCTTACAGTTTCAAGAAAGTACGCTCTAGTCGCAAGTATTTAAATGGGATAACCATGTTAAAAATGGCTGTGATACCATTCGTGACAATCCAGAAAAAGGAGGTACAACTGCAACAAGAGTCATTTTTGCTGCCAACCTGTTGAAGCTTTACCAATACAAATCACCAAATAACTGTTTTTGAAGCAGTGGAGAAAACCAACAACACGTGTAATGGCAGCAGGTATGACTCTTGCTGCAGATAAACCTCCTCTTCATAGATTGTCATAAACAGTCTCGCGACTATTTTTAAAACAGTTAGTTCATTTAAGTACTTGCGACTTCTTGAGTGTACTGTTTTGAAACTATGAGCCGAGTCTGTAAAATTTCAACCAATCAGATGCTTTTATTAATGAGGAATCTTAGCAAAAAATTGAATTATAATACACTGTTTCAGCATACAGTTGAGATTTACATCAACCATGTTAAATAACAAGTGAACAGGTTCCATGACAACAGTTATGCATTGTTTCCTGTTTAGAGTAGGCTAGGTTCACTAATGTGCATAACAAACCATTAATATAAATAAAATAGTAATTAATCACTTCAACAGATATTATTATATTAATTAAGTTCCACCTTTAATTTGTTGGAGTTTATATTAAAGTATGAATAAAATAATCAATAACTTAATATTATTGAAGTTATTAATTATTTTATTTTTACATTAGTAGATATTATTTCATTTATATTAATAATGAACTTCAACGAAGTAAAGCTTGAACTTATTAATAACAAATAATTGCACAAATCACCAAATTCACTATGCCACGGCGAATGTCCAACAGGGTCCTGTTTTTTAATTTCCATTCATTCAATACCCTACTTTTGATTTTCCCTACCTGCCATTTAGTAGTACAATGTTAACTTCATGACTAATTTATGTATGTATATTATTTAAAACAGAATAATTATTGTACAAAATTTTTTGTAAATTTTAATTGTAGACGATTTCCACGCATTATGAAAATCACTAGGTAGTTTTCCAAAATTAGATACTTTAGCGACTAATTTACAAAAATATGGACTTTTAAAGACCTTTTAAAAAATTAGAAACTTTTAGAGAAAATAGGGACCTGTTGTGGGGCATGTGGTCTGTTCAAAATAGCAATGGGTAAACGTTTTCGGTTTCTATAATATTAATTTTGTACTGTTAGTCCACAAATCTCAAAATATTTGAAAAAAGTCAAACGACTCGAAAAGCACTGATTTTAGATTATAGTTCTTTAATACGTTTATATCTAAAATTAAATGTAGAATCTGATACTGCAATAATATACAGGATGTTCCTCTTAAAACAACAAAGTAATGTGCTGTGCAGGCACAACTAAACACCCAGTATAATTGGTAATAATTTTAGGTTAGGCAGCAGTTAATTATCAACAACTTTCTTTAAGAAAAAAAACTTGATAATCTCAACAGTTTAGAAAATGATAGTGGGGCAACACATAAATGACTTACCCGATACATTCAATTATTATTACACATACCTGCCTACGTGCTATATTTTCAGGAAATCTGGCATACACAACTCTAGCTTCATGTGTATCTGCATCAGATTCTACCAGTATTTTCCCTATACGTATACTACGACAGCAGTCTCGAAGTCCTTGTTCCATTGCTTCGCCAGATCGCACAATTGAAACCCCACAGTTTCCAGATCTATATTTAAGGCCATCATACGTAGCACCAGTTGGAGTGGTAACTTTACAATCGGTAAAAGGCAACTGATTTAGACTTTCTTCAATCACAAGTCGAATAAGACGATCCGCATAAAACTTAAAGTCACTCCGTGATGTGTTTCTGTAAATTATGAGTTTGTTTTAAAAAAACACGCTCTGCATGCAACTCGTACCTGTCCCTTAATATAGTTTGCAGTTCTTTAACCTGATCGTTCGTTGGAAGAATTTTGAGATTTTTTCCAAATTCTTTGCAATAATCAAAGTTATTTGCTAGTTCCAGGTCTGAACTTCCCATAGTTAATTTGTATTAATAGACGTAAGTCGGTAAAACTAAAACTAAAATAATTGAGGTTAGTAACCACAGATTAGAAATATATATAGGTATATTAGTAACCTTCTGTATTTTGTGCTGCAGCATGGTTATTGATGTTTTTCACATTTATGTCTAAGCCTAATTACAGTGACGACACAATACTTTAATGTTACCTGCTGACGATATCTAAATCTGTAAGTACATGTCGAATACTGTTAGAGGTATTTGTAGGTTTGTCTTTGCCGAAATTTCATGCGAATTTTAATCGAGGTTATGTTAGATTTTGACAGTTGACGCTTGCGTTTTGTTGCTGTGACGCTTCGCGTTGCCAGGTGTACGAAATTATCTGTAGATTAGTAGATTTCTCTAGCCGTATGCAAATCTATAGTTTGTTTTTTCATATTATGGTAATCATTTACTGAAGCAAAAAGGTTAATAATTCATATTTTTTTGGGCAAAAATTGATGAGTTTATTTGGCTTGGAATTGTTATTAAACCCAAGCGGTTAATTTTGACATTTCTCGACTGTTTATTCATACCAACGCCACAAAATGGCCTCTCTGCATGGCTAGCTTTGATGTTGGTATACATTTGAAAATTCTATTATATTACATTTTATATGTGTGTTCATACATTATTTATTTTTTCTTTGCAAAAGCTACAATTGTATCTTGTAGAACATTTTTTAATTAAATAACAACAAACATATAACCAGGCGTTTCTTTCTGACAAATCTAAATTTCTATAATCTGTTTCGTCAACTTTCAATTCAATATTTTTGTTATTTGTGTAAATTAAGAGTTTGGAATATTTGCACGGGGAATAACTATCTTAGCACAGTGCAACAAGATAAAAACGTAACCTACTGCAATCCAATGAGTATCTGTATATAAAATACTTAATTACTTTAACAATATCTATTTATTTTAACCTTATACGTATTTCGGCATGTTTACATGCCATTGTCAAAGGTTATAACCTTTGACAATGGCATGCAAACATGCCGAAATACATATAAGGTTAAAATAAATAGATATTTTTAAAGTAATTAAGTATTTTATATACAGATACTCATTAAATATGAACTTTAACGAAGTAAAGCTGGAATTGATAAATAAACTACTGCAATTCACCTGCAAACAAAAATATTGTCGCTTTTTCAGTTTTACGTTAGGTTATAAGCTGTGAAATGTTTTTTTCACTATCACACGTAATTTATTAATGTCCATGACTTCCTGCCAAATTAATCACGTAAACAGTAAAAATTTGCCCGTGTTGTTTATGTCATGGCTGTGTAAAAATGTTGCAATGAAGTAATTTTCAGCGTCTTCTGCGTTGTTTTGTGGTTTATTCTTTAGAAAAATCGTATTCGGGTATGTTTCTACTTTACAAGTGTATTAACATTCAGTTGCAGCTTTTAATAATCCGAAAGTCTCAAAACTGAAAGTATAGGAATCAATGTCATTTTCTGCATTTCTCAAGAAGATTGTTCGCTTTTGCGTATACGTAAAATCGCAATCCCGAGCCTAATTACGCATGTGTAGTTAAAATTTGAGAAAAAACGTCAATTTTGACGAAAAATATAAATTATTAATGTTTCTTGCTTTAGTGAACAATTTCAATTTTTATTTTGATTTTATACAGAGTGCCCATTTTAAAACTCCGAGCCTAAATTTTTCAAATAGGCAACACACAATGCAACCCCCAGATCACTGTGCATTTCTACAATTTTTTTTTTAAATTGAGATCAGAGTTGTTTTGCAGTACATGTATCTACTAATGATTCAGTACAAATTTAAGGTTACTTTAATAACTCAAATTTAATATTTGACAACAATAACTACAATAATTTAATAGGAATATAGTACAAAAACTAACGAAGCAGGTGTTCAAATTGCCTCCCCCCTTCGTTTTCGCAGAGTATAATTCTTCTACGCATCGAACCTCTAACACGAGCTAACATTTCCGCTGTAATAGAGCGACAACATTGAATTATCCTTTCGCGTAGATGTTCTTCATTTCGAATGGGCACTTCATACACATCATTTTTTACTTTGCCCCACAAAAAGAAGTCTAGCGGAGCCAAATCGGGACTACGGGCAGGCCAAGGATGCAATGCACCTCGTCTAATTACGCGTCCCTCAAAACTTTGTTAAGATAATTTCTCACATCCCTATGAAAATGCGGAGGTGCACCATCATTTAAAAGCCACATGCTATTCCGTACGTTTTGAGGAACTGTTTGGAGGAGAGTCGGTAGTTCATTAATTAAGAAATTTAAATACATTTCACCATCTAAATTTCCATTAAAGAAATGTGGACCATTACAAAATCGCCAATAATACCCCACCACACATTAAGAGAAAAAATTCTCTGAAAATGAGTTATCCTGATCCAGCGGGGATTGTCTTGGGCGTAATAGTGGCAGTTATGTCGATTAACCATGCCGTTGGCGTTGTTTGAAAACCACGCTTCATCACAGAATAATACCATACTTAAAAATTCCGCATTGTCGTTTAATTGCCGTCTAAGAAATTGACAATACTGAACACGATGCTCATAATCCCTATCTTCAAGATGGTGTATGGTATAAACATGGTAGGGGTGAAATTTGTTCAACCGTAACTTGCCGTGCCCTTACTTTTGGTTTTGAAAATTGCCCATACTCTTGTAACTTTAGAAGGAGCATTCTAAATGTTTTGTCTGTTGGAATTCGTCTACCTGGAAAGCGTTGCGCATACAAAGTACTGGCAGCACTCGCCTTTTTTCGACATTCACCCAGAATTAGATGCATGTCCACTTTGTCAGCGTTGGAATACATTTTGCACCAAAAATTAGTGATCGATAATCTTTGTTTTGCACCGTTCGAGTAATGTGGCTTAACGAATTTGATTAGTAAACTGTCAAGTTAATGCAAACATGATTGCCCTGATATTAATTATAGAAATATTTTGTTTTAAAATAATAGTCGGCAGTGACTTGTATCGTGTGTTGCCTATTTAAAAAATTTAGGCTCGGAGTTTTAAAATGGGCACTCTGTATATAGAACTGCGAGCAGGCCGCAGGTTGTCATTAAAAAGTGTAGCTTGCAATTATTACTAATGTCAAATTGATTAAACATACAATTTTCAAATATTATAGTCAAAACTTAGATATTCACCTTGCGTTTCATAAACATTTTTTTCACCATAAATTGATAAATAATCTTAAAGTGCCACAATATGAATCAGATATATATTTATTGGTATACAGTGTCCAGAATGGAATTAAGTATATTTTCCATGTTTTAAAACACGTTTCGTTTCAAAAAGTGTTGGTTGGTCTAACCTTATCAAACAATTTCTGTTTTTGAGATGATTATGGAAATGTGTTTTCTGACTGTATCGCGCACATTCTACTTAGCCAATCAGCGTGCTTAATTTCATTATCAACAACAGGAAGTGTTGTTAAAAAAACTATGAAAAGAACACTAGTGACAAGAGTGACAAGTTAATATAAATTAAGTATGAATAAATACTTTATTACTTCAACAATATTTATTTTTTCTAACCTTATATGAATTTCGACCGTATTTATAACCTTTGATGTTGGCATGCTTAAACATGTCGAAATACGTATAAGGTTAAAATAAATAAATATTGTTGAAGTAATAATGTATTTTGTTCTTACTCAATATGACCTTCAAAGAAGTAAAGCTAGAACTTATAAATAATATAATTTAAAGTAAATTTTCATAGAGTGTGTTTGATGTCGTTGTTAACTCGTGCTTTGTTTCAACTACCACCCGTCACCTTAAGTTTATTGCAAAATCGGGATCACTAGCTATATTACTCACGAAAATTTTTGGAGTGGCAAAAAGTAAACTAAATATAGTTATTTATAAATTCTAGCTTTCCCTCGTTAAAGTCCATATTTATTGATTATAGGTATATAAAATACTTCATTACTTCAACAATATTAATATGGTTGAAGTAATTAGGTATTTTTTATATACCTATAATCAATAAATATAGTTACGCTCAGCTGTTACATTTGATTTTGGAATTTACCTCAAATGCAGGTTAGTAATAGCAATACAAAAAATGTAAACGACGTTTATCGCAAAATCGGGATCACTAGTTATATTTCTTATGAAAATTTTGGAATGAAAAAAAATTAATGTTAGTAGGCTCAGCTGTTACATTCGAACTTGGGATTTATTTAGAACGCAGGTTAATAATAGCAATAAAAATGGTAACCGAATCTGCGTAGGTTACTAACGAGAAAACGTATGGCGCTAATAGGAGGGTTGCATATTGAGGACGCTGCAATCGAGGTTGGGGTTATTTTATGTTGTAAGCTACATTCGGCTGCAGATGGCTCTGTAATCGAGTTTAAGTATTAAATTAGCAACCTCCGTAGAAAAGCAAAGGTGAATTCTACGTTTCTTGTTAAATTAGTTGACATTTGAATTTATATTGAATTCTGAAAACATTTATGTATTTTAAATAATATATTTAGTGAACCACTTCAATGCGTCATCTGACTTGATCAGTACAGTATTTTCATTATAACCACAGTATACTTATATATACAGTAGCGAAAGCGTCCATATAACGCCTGGTAAGCTATAACTAGTGGCGCTCCAAGCGGTCGACAAGTTAAACCATCGTTTAAATTATGGCGGGTTTTAAATTCTAATCCAGTTCGTTGTTGTTACCATATTTTCAATGAGCAAAACAGAAAAATTACGGGCTACATTATATAATGGTTTTTAAATAATACAAAGATAATGCCAGTAATATGATTTATTAACATTTATAAACTGCGAATCTTCAAAATGCAGCGTACACAAAGTGAAGTTTTTATTCAAATATCCCACCTCCTTTTCACGTAAATCTTCACGTCTACAGTTTACAACCCACTGTTTTGAGCTAGAACGACGAGAAAGTCAAACTTTAATGTATTAATATTTATTAGAATTTATTACCTTTTTGGATCTTTGGGAAATGTAAAAAAACTAAGGTTAGGATTCTTTCCTTTGTTGTTTTTGCAGTTTACGGCGGAACATGCGCTCCCTTTCGAGACTCTCATATAGATTGGTATATCACTAATCACATTTTTATAAAAACACTGGCAAACAACTTGAAAATTGTTCTTATAACGTTCAAAAAGCAGAGAAACACTACTACCGTCAGCTGTCAGATTTTAGTGTAACTTGTTCGCCGCTTGGTGCTATAATTACCATAAATGACCTTTACTTTCGCTACTGTATATATAAGTATACTGTGTTATAACCTTAAACATTTCTCTTAGTTGGTTTCCATAGTAACTGTAGGCATTTTATTTATTCTGTTCTTCTTTGGGGTATTTCTAAGATTTTAGAATAAGTACATTCTAGAACACAATTTAGAGAAAGTTACAGCGTTTAAAATGCTTATGTTTTTGAATTTTTTTAGATATTGGTAGAAAATCGCAAAGCGTTTTTTCGTATACGTTCCCATAAAGTGTTCATAGGAATAAAATAAATTTTAGATTAGGTTTAAAAATAAAAAACCAGGAAATGAATGGTCTTACTATAATTATTACGCAAGAGTGTACTTACCCTGAGTTTTAGATTTAAAGTTGTGTACTAGATTCTCTCAAAATTTTCAAAGTAAAGAAGATTTTAGTCTAAAGTGGCGGCTGTATCAATTTAGTTTGCAATTACGTTTTTATCTCTTTCAATTCTTGACAACTTAAAAAAAATCTGAGTAGTATGTAGAGCGTAGAAACCGCTTCCTTGTCTGGTGAGAACCGTCTTAAGCATTTCCGGGACCCCTAAGCAAACATAAATTTTAGAACCCCCTTTAAAATATGAAAAAAAAATATTTTTTCAAAGTTTAAAAACCGTTATACACTGTCTATAAAATAACCCCCCCCCCCCCAAACTACCTTTTGAACGACTTGATATTTTACCACAAAATTTGGTGTTCTTTAATGGTAAATTAAATACTATTTTTTAGCCTATAATTAAATTTTGCATCATTCAAAATGGCGGCTCGGCGCCATTTAAAATTTTTTTTTAAATGGAAAGGGGGGTCGAGTGAAAGGTCATTGGGACGGTATTTTAGTTCCGCGTCTGATCCTAGAGTTTCAGAGAAAAATATTCAGCCATACCAAAATGACAAATGTGAAGTCTATTAAAAAAACTACGAATTAAAGCAAAAAGAAATTAAATGAAGTGTTCGAAATGTTCACCATTCACTTCTTGGCACATGAAAAGTCGGTTATGAAATTCCTGCCTTACATTTTCATAAGTTTCTTTCTGGAGTGATATTTCTGCAAACTTCTGTAATGCGTTGCTTCAGTTCTTCAATTGTTTCTGGACGGGTTTTGTACACTTTCCATTTCAGATATCCCCATAGACAAAAATCTAAGGGGGTTAAATCTGGGGAGCAAGCCGACTATTCTACAGGCCCCCGCCTACCAATCCATATTCCAGGAAAATGTCCGTTGAGAAAGTCAGAAACCAGCCTATAATAATGAGGCGGCGCACCGTCTTGTTGGAACATAACGTTTTCAATATTATTTCCAGCCACCTGAGATATTTCTGGGAAAATTTTGTCCTGCAAATGAAAAAGTGGACTACTGGATAAAAAAATCAAAACAATTTTGAATTGAGTGAGTCCATTTGTTTAAAATCCGCCATTTTGTTATGGCTGAATGTTTTCTTTGAAGCTCTAGGATCAGACGCAGAACTAAAAGACCTTTCAAATGAGTGTCACTCGACCTCCCTTTCCATTTAAAATAAAATTTAAAATGACGTCCAGCCGCCATTTTGAATGACACAAAATTTAATTATTGGCTAAAACATAGTATTTAATTTCCCATTAAAGCACACCAACTGTTGTGGTAAAATATCAAGTCGTTCGAAAGTTAGTTAGTCAGACTCTACTTACACTGCGCGCTGCTGACAGGTTCGCTTTGGGCATATACAGTGAGTTTTTCTTTTTTGTATACATATCAGCTATGTATACTTAGATAAAAAGCGTGCCAATGCATTGTTTTACTGCGATCTATAAGCAACCAACTGTACAGAAAATAATAGAGAGAGAGAAAGGTTATTCCTCATAGTGTGAGGTTATGTTCAAAATTATTTGAATATCAAAATTTTTTAAATAAAACTTATTTTAAAAACATAAAATATCAACAACACGCAAATTTTATGCTAAACTCAAAAAATCAAAATTAATTGATCGAATATAATCGCGCCTATGTGCATGTGTCTCCGGCTCAACTCTCCTCGCTCAGTTGTTTCCGTGGTTTTCCTAGTGTAAAAGTACTATCTACGGAAATACTCCCTTTTTCAATTGTTTCTGTAACCCATCGTTAAGATCCTCTCTCGAGTGAAGAGGGAATTAGGATTCCGGTGCGGAGTTCGAAAAATTCTTATAGCGATGTCCAGTGTTGGGTAGTATCTAGATACATGTATCTAGATACTGGATCTAGATACTGTTCAAGTATCTAGTATCTGTATCTAGATACGTTTATAAAATTGTATCTTGTATCTGTATCTAGATCCTATTAAGCGGTATCTTTTTTTATTAAACAATAAAAGATCCTAGATACATTCAAGAATTATAATTTATTTTATGTAGTTTTCGAAGTTTATTAAAACATTTCTTCAACTTAAAATTAGGACATTTTTGGACATTTAAATTTTAGCATTAATTGCTTTTGCAGAAAAACCCAAATACGTCTTAAGATAGGTAATGGTAATAAATATTCAAACATCCCCATTTTCAGGGGATAAGAACTGTAAGAAGCTTAAGGTTTTATGTATACATTTACCCATTGTGGCAATACAATAACCGTCCTTGCTGTTTTGGATATTGGGAATTTCCAAGTAAATCTCATAACGTGTGCGGTAGGCTTGTCTTGACACAACTTGAAGTGTCCTCAGTTTAAATAGAAGTAGTGGACAAGTCCAGAATCAATTCTTGTGCTAGTCTGCCAGTTATACCTTGTGATTCCAATTAGAAGAATGAATGATAACGAAAGTGCTTTTTTGGAAGTGCCAGCAATACTGGATGGCGAGTTTTTTAAGATAGTGTCGCGTTGTGATAGTAAGGTTGTCACACAGTGTCGAAACTGCCCCTTAAAGATTCAGGGTGATGTAACTTCAAGTGGAAACTTTATCAAACATCTTAAGGTGTGTAATGAATTTTTTCATTTAAACTATTAATTAATATTATCATGGTTTATGCGCGTTTTCATTTCTGGAAATGTAATTTTTTAATGTGGTATCTAATTTGTATCTGAGAAGGATCTAGATACATTTAAAAGTATCTTGTATCTGTATCTAGATACACTTAGCAAAATGTATCTTGTATCTGTAACTAGATACACTTTTTTAAAAGTACCTGTATCTGTATCTAGATACAAATAAAAAGTATCTTACCCAACACTGGCGATGTCCAAGTGGATTAGTGATTGGAATATTTCTAGGCGGGTTTCGGGCCCGAGCGGAGCGCATCTATACTATGTTTAGCATACTTACAAATAATTACTTTATCCTTACCGTCGCATTGGTAAGAAGAGCGAGAACATTCACCATATTACATTAATTGAAAACATAATATTTATAAATGATCATGAATGGGCACCAAAAATCGCGGGCCCCCGGTATTAGACCAGGCGAAACAACGACCTTGTATCTAGTATTATGCGACAGACTGAAAATTTACAGCAATATGCTGGTAAGCAGTCCCTAAATGGATTTTAAAAGTCAAACTGTCAACATAGTGTTTCAAAATCTTCAGAGATTAACTATATTTAGCCAATCTTACTGCAAGCAGAACACATTATAAAGAATTTTTCAGAAAAACAATAATAACAGAGTTTTTCGCAATAGCTAAACCTATTGGAGAATACACGGTATACAGATTTTCACTATTTTACTGGAAAATAGCAAGGAAGGGATAGGGCCAAGTGGGGATTCATATTTCCATGGATACTTTTAATTTAAAATGGATATGTTGTATTTTTAAATTAAGTTTAAAAGTATCCACCGATACGTGAATCTCCACTAGACATGCCTATTCTTGTACAGTTTCTGACTGATTTTCACTTCATTTTTATACTCGTGTTGATTTACTACAGGATATTTCTTTGTTGGCTTTGAAATTTAAATGTAACTAATTTGTATTTACAGGTTATGGGCAGGACCAAAAGGCAAAGAACTCGCAAAAAACATTGTTTTTCGGCTATTTCTTTAAATAGTAATTCTGAAATTATAGCATTAAAACAATGGATGAAGGTAAATAACTGGCAAAATACCAGCTTGCTCAGATTATCTGTATTTGAAAGTACAGGCCGAGGTCTAACAGCACCAAAACAAAGTTTAAAATATGGCACGCTTATTGAAGTTCCATATGAACTTATGATAACTTACACAACTTTGCAAGATTCATTTTTAAACGATGCAGTTTTATCAAGTGCCACAGGGAGGTTAAAAATACATGATCTCTTGAGCATTTATTTGGTATTTGAACAACACAAAGGGCGCTCGTCAAAATGGAAAGCATACGTAGACTCATTACCATATTGTGTTCCTTTTTTACCCTGGTTATGTAATCAAGAGGAAATCAATAGCATTCCTCAAGAATTACAGTCGGCAGTTCAAGAGAGACTTCATAGTTTTAAATCAAGTTGGCAGCGATCAAAAGAATCAATAGACCCAAGGTGGAAATGCGAATGCTGCAAAACTCCCGGGCATTGCGTGTTAACTTTTAATTCATTTACGTGGGCCTATGTAATGGTCAACACAAGAGCTGTTTATGTGGATCCAAATATAGTTCGTGGGTTGTCTCACTGTTCTGCAAATAACTTGAGTGACGTATTATCAGATGACCCTTGTATGGCGTTGTGTCCCTACCTTGACATGTTCAACCATTCTAATAAAGCTACCACTAATGCAACACTTACACAAATTAACGACAAGTGGATGTATAAACTTGTCACGTTAACACCATCTGAAAAATACGAAGAAATATTTATTTCCTATGGATTCCACGACAATATCAAACTTTTATGTGAATATGGATTTTTTATTCCTGATGATGAACTCGATACAATATCGTTTGATTTTAATGAGTTGCTTAGGTTTGTTGAACTTTCTCTAAATAAAAGACAGTACCAATTTATTCAGAAAAGGCATTTAGATCGCGAACTAAGTATACGTGCTAATGGGGTGTCTTTTAATTTAAAGGCGGTGCTTTTTGTTATATTAAATTGTGATATGTCAGATTGGTGCCCTTGCGTGTTTAGCGAAAATTATTCAAACCAGGACTTATTGCAGATGTTCGAACTAATAAAAAAAATAATCCAATGTAAAATTGATAAAGGTACAAGGAAACTTTGCAGTTTAACCAAAAATTCTGTAAACATTACTAAATCCTTTGAAAACGTACTAAATTATTTGCAATATAGACTTACGTTTATGGAACGAATGCTTAATCATATTTTTAAAGAATTTACATAGTACCGACAGTGTAATAGGGATCGGTAAATGAATCTGTATGTATACAGTGTTAAGTAAACCATCAACTGCAACTGGAAATTAGCTAGTCTTATATTAGAGAACTATATTTTTCATTGTAGTACTTTGTCAAATACAATGTGTAAAAGATGTATAAATTTACTAACTTAAATTAATAAAATGTAAAAATGTAAATGTAGAGTGTAAGATAAAACCACAGTATATACCTACGTAGGTAGGGGAAAGTGGGATAAGATAACGAGTTGGGTATGACGACGAAGCCTTTTAAAATTTTTCCGCGAAATTTAGTAGCCAAGTTAGAGTGCCCTGTCATCTTTCCTCTATGTAAGGAAGTAAACTACTTAAAATAGCGTGGTTCGTAGGCGTGCTTTTCGCGGTACAGAAGCGTCTGTGTTTAGGACAGTTTGCTTATAAATTCTGTGCAACGAAAATAGTGCATTTTAAGTGTTAAAAGGTGAGCTGGTGTTAATATTAGTTAGCACTGTTAGCTGTATGTGTTGATCTCTTATTTCTGACATTTTTTTCGAACTAACATTATAAACTCAAATTTGTCAGCAAATATTTCAAACATAACCTCAACGGGGCAAGTTGGCGGAGGTAAGTTGACGAACTCGTCATCTTGCCCCAGTAAAAACTGATGTTCAACTTCTTATATTACCTACTCTTTCAGAAGATGCCAAGAGTATATAAAAGAAGAACTAATAGGCGATCATGGGATGAAATTGCTTTAATAGCCGCTATTCAGGTTGTTAGGGAGGGGATGTCATGTAATATGGCTGCTTCGAATTACGAGATTCCAGAAGCAACATTACGAAGATATGTAAAGAGAGATGTACGAGGTGAGGACCTTCCTATACATACACTTTTGAAGCAGAACAAAGTCGTGAATTGGAAAAATACATTGTAGGCATAGGTAGGAGAGGTTTTGGACTTACCTCTACACAACTTAGAAAGTTAGCATACGAGTTTTCCGAGAGAAACAAAATACCGCACCGTTTTAGTCACAACAAACAAATGGCTGGTAAAGATTGGCTTGAATCATTTATGAAAAAGCACAAGTTCAGTTTAAGGACACCGGAAGCCACGTCTATTGCTCGGTTAATGGGCTTCAATAAAGTGGCAGTGGGCAAATTTTTCAAAATCCTCCAGGAAGTTTTAGAAAAATATCATTTCACTGCTGATAAAATCTACAACGCCGACGAAAGTGGTCTATCATCTGTCCCTAATAAGCTTCCAAAGGTATTAAAGCCTACTGGAACTAGAAGGGTTGGCAAAGCTGTTTCTGCCGAAAGAGGAAAAAATACAACAGTAGTTTGTGCTGTTAATGCCGTGGGCAACTTTATCCCCCCACCAAACAATTATGGACAATCACGTTGGACAACTTTTTTGCATGGCCCTACATGAAGGCAGCAACAGTCGGGAATGCTGTTAAGGGTTTCGAGCAATGTGGAATTCAACCCTTCAATCCAAACATATTTGTAGAACACGACTTTGCACCCGCTGCAACCATAGAACGAATTCAACCACCCCTTGTTGAAAGCCTAGATTCGTCGGATGAAGAAATACCATTAAGTTTACTTCGCAATGAGAAAACTGAGCAAATTTCGACTCCAAAAATAATGGTGACACCGGTATCTTCTAGCGAGAAATTTCCTGCTAAGGCAAAAGTAAGTTTTATTTTCAACTCCAAAGAATGTAAATAATGAACCAGGGCCAAGTGGATTAAATGCACAGCAAAGTTTCTCTGTTAAATATAAGACCTTTACCTAAAGCTTCCAAAACTGTAAACAGCAAACGCAAAAAGATATCAGCCTGCATAATAACCAGCACACCTATGAAGAGGCAATTAAAAGAAAAAGAAAATTGCTAAGACAAAAGAACGAATGCAAAAAGCAAAAGGAATTGATAAGAGAACAAAAGAAAAAACAGCAAAAAGAAAAGACAAAGAGGAAGTGTAGCAAAATTAAATCACAAGCTAAGAAAGCGTTTGATAGAAATGAAAAGCAACAGGAAGACACGATCGAGCTGGTTGACGAGATAGTCATAGAAAATAAAGATGTTTGTCCATCCTGCGAAGGGATGTATGAAAACTCATCTGATGAAGACTGGGTGAAATGCATGAAGTGTCGTCGTTGGTGGCACGTGTCCTGCAGCACCTATATCGGCGAAAAACGTTTTATTTGCGATTTGTGTTAAAACGCCATCTTACCCCGATATGTTAGTCATCTTACCCACCTTATGGGGTAAGGTGGCGAATTTACACGTTTTTAAAAAATATTTTTTTATGCCTTAACTGTGTTATCCTTATGTTATATTATACTTTATTTTAATTACTAATAGTGTACAGATGCTGTAGAAATAAAGTAGATCCTTTGAGTTAAATACAGTAATTAAAACTGAAGATCTTGCTTAACGTCGCCAACTTATCCCACTTTCCCCTATATACTGTGATAAAACCATGGAGCTGTATGTTCAGGATCGTACACAATGGATTTCAGAGGAAGCTGAAACCGTTCATACTTTAAATATTTTTAAAGATGAAACTTTACTCAAACAAAAACTGTTCTATGTTAGAGAATTGTTTTTAAAACATTTAAATTGTCCCAAATATATTGAATTTTTGTTTAAGACATTATAGAAAGTTTAATACCTAACATACTTATCTAACTTTTATTTATCTATCTATATATATATTTCTTAAATCTCTAACTGTCTAACCATAACTACATGACGGGCTTTTGCCAGGGGCGGTGATATTCATTGTTTCTGGGAGGGGCTATTAGATAGCGAAATAAGTTTCAAATATTTTATGAAAATGCACCGCATACAATATTTTTTAATTACAAGTGGTGTGGCATTTTGCAAACGAGTGTGAACAATATTTAAATTTAAAGTAATTTTTTACTTGCTAGCAGACGTTGTCTAAAAAATTTCGAAGAAAAAGTAGAATAAATACAATTTATTAATAAGCTACAGCTTGACTACGTTGAAGTTCAGACCTTCATAGGTTCAATAAAATTTTGCATACATGCCCAATCAAGTGAAAAAAAGTTACAGAGAAATGCACATTTACAAAAGCTTTAGTTCCCGATTACTAAATTTTTGTCGTATTTGAATTAATTGGAACATCTTTCACAAACTGTGTTTTGCAGTGTGAAATGTGTTGCACTGAACTCAATGCTGTGTACTTTTCCTATCGTTTTTGCTATTACAAACGTAGCACATCAACCGTGAGATCTCGGAGGAGGTTTTCGAGCTGTGCAAATGCACTTCACGACAAAAAAATGTATAAAAATATTTTAAAAAAATTTGAAGCAATGTAGTAAATGTAACACTGTAATAGAATATCTTAAGAATAATAAATTAAATTCCTAGCATGATTGAACCAGTAACTAACAATCTATACCGTCTGTCTATAAAGTACCTAACCCTCCCCCCCACCCCCACCCTCCCAACTAACTTTTGAACAACTTGATGTTTTACCACAACATTTGGTGTGCTTTAATGGGAAATGAAATACTATTTTTAGCCAAAAGCTAAATTTTGTGTCATTCAAAATGGCGACTGGGCGCCATTTTGATTACTTTTTTTTAATAGAAAGGGGAGTCGAGTGCACCTCATTGGAAAGGTCTTTTAGTTCTGCGTCTGATCCTAGAGCTTCAAAGAAAACATTCAGCCATAACAAAATGGCGGATTTTAAACAAATGGACTGACTCAATTCAAAATTGTTTTAATTTTTTTATCCAGTATTCCACTTTTTCATTTGCAGTACAAAATTTTCCCAGAAATAACTCAGGTGGCTTGAAATAATATTGAAAACGTTATGTTCCAACAAGACGGTGCGCCGCCTTATTATTATAGGCCTGTTTCTGACTTTCTCAACGGACATTTTCCTGGAAGATGGATTGGTAGGCGGGGGCCTGTAGAATAGCCGGCTCGCTCCCCAGATTTAACTTTCTTAGATTTTTTTCTATGGGAATATCTGAAATCGAAAGTGTACAGAACCCGTCCAGAAACAATTGAAGAACTGGAGCAACGCATTACAGAAGTTTGCAGAAATATCACTCCAGAAACTTATGAAAATGTAAGGCAGGAATTTCATAACCGACTTTTTATGTGCCAAGAAGTGAACGGTGAACATTTCAAACACTTAATTTAATTTCTTTTTGCTTTAATTCTTAGTTTTATTTTAATAGACTTCTTTATCTGCAAACATTGTCATTTTGTTATGGCTGAATATTTTTTTGAAACTCTAGGATCAGGCGCAGAACTAAAAGACCTTTCCAATGAGGTGTCATAAGTTCTAATTTATTTTAGCTATTAATATTGAAATAATCTCAAGTTTTCTTTGTTTTGTTCTTCAATTTTTGTTTGTGAAGTTAAATAATAAACACAAACTGTTTTTTTTTATGAAATTTTAAGTTGTCCTTGATTTTCTCCAAAAAAATATGGTCACCATGTTTTAATGGGGCACAATTTTACCGAATTTTCTAGCCTCAAAATGGCGGTCGCTACAACTTTTTGAAAATCTCGAATTTAACGCTCATATACTTAAAAAGTAGTTGTCTGATCGGAATCAGCTACCACTTGTTTGAGAGCCCTTCGTGGTTAGTATACGATGAAATAAAAGTAATGTTGAAAATCAATAAACGATCCCAAGGACGCTGCTTCAAAGATTTGAAAATCTTCAAAAAACGATTTTTCAAAAACTGCTCACACGATTTTTTTTAAACTTTCTGAGCCAATAGAGCTTGCATTGAACTACAAATTTGTTTTCTACTAATCTCTCAAAGTTTACTCTGACGCCTTCCAAGAATTATTGAAAAATTTGAAATTGATTAATTATTTATTTAAAAGCGCAAACGCCGATTGTTATAAATTTTTATCAGTTCGATCGACTATTTCGGTATCCTATATTTATTGTCATATTGTACTTTATTAGCATTTGCTAGAATGTTCAACTATTAAAAAAATTAAGAAAAAAACGATACTTTTTAATATCAACAACTCGTTTTCCGGCATTTACGTGATTTTAACTACGCCTATCAATTAGCTTTAGTTAAAAAATACATTTTAATTTTTTGCATATTTTTAATAACTTTTCAAATAAAGCCATTATAGCCATTTTTGTCCAACATCCGAAGCGGAATTTGTAATTTGTCGAAGCTCGGCGAGCGCTTACCTTGCTTTTGTGCAGTTAGTCGCTGCTTCTATGGGTAGAGCTAAGGTACGGAAACTAATTGCACAAGGTATCGCAAGTTCAAATTCCCGCTGCTTGTTTTCTTTAGAAATCTAATACTCCTTGAACTATACAACGTTATAATTATTAAAGTTACGCTTTTGCAAATGCGGCAAGTAGTCCACTTCAGCTTTTTTAAATTTGAAGCTACGTTTACCCATGGTGAAGATTAAATTTGAACCAACCTCTACGAAAATGCAGTACACATAGGAAAATGATTAATTCGGGTAAAACTGAAGTAAAACAGACTTACATGTTGTTATATTAAACAAGTTTATTGCATATAACATATACATATACAGTATATAATAAAAATAAGTAATATATACTCATAATAAAGAGAAACAACACTGAATGTTGTGAGAAGGTGCTGTGTGTAGTCCAAATTGCTTTAAATTCTAATAGATGTTACATTAAATTTTGTCTTTGAATATCCCTTCTCCTGTTCCTGTAACAAATAAGATAATCATTGGTTACTTACTCTACATATTGTACAAGTATACATTTTCATAGAATTTAATGAGCAGATTGTCTAAGGAGAGCTCAGTTTGTTCGAAGCGTAGTAGCTGTTGTTGCATGTTGATTGCAAATACATGGTATGTATTATATTCAGAGCTGGGCAATGCTCGGATACAAAGGGCTTGGCATAGTGCTCGAAGCACTTTCAGTGCTTAAAGCACAATGCTTCAAGCCTTTTCCAAAATCTGTGCTCGGTGCTTGGTAATCCAAGCATTCTGTCAAAGTGCTTGGTAATTGGTAATTAGGGAAATGTGCTTGCAAGCACTTCGAAAGTGCTTGCAAGCCCTTTCGAAAATTCCACTCTCTTAAAGTGCTTGCCAGCACTCGTCGATTGCTTGCAAGCACTTTTTGGAGAATTTCGAGCCCTTTGAACAAGTTTAAACTGACAAAATCGTGATAAAAATGGGTTACAGTTCTGATGCACTTGCTGATTTGCTCATTCTGATCATTATGATTTGGCTTCTGCCAATTTGCAATCTAATCTCAGACTCAGAGTAGTTATTTTAAATACATTTGTTTTTATCACTTGAGTGTTGAGTAAGTCGAGTTTGAGTTCTACGGATTCCTTTTTGACCTAGGACAAAAATTCAAATTTTGTATGTGGGCCCCTGATTCTGTCACCTTTCAGCAAAATATTATTTTGTTGAAACTAAAACACTATCGAGTTAAACTGTAGTTCAGACTAAGTATATAACTGTACCAATAGTGTTTAATTACAATTTGAAGTTCACTTGTAGTTGTATTCTGCGATTGAAAAATTAGCTTTTAATCGACTACTACGTATGTAAAGTTCAAAGTGAACAATATTCTAATACTTGCAAGTACTTTTTAGAACTTCCCCGCACTTTTTAATGCTTTAAGCACACTGGAGTACTCTAAGCATTTTTGAATGCTTGGAAGCACTTGGCAAGTGCTTTAAGCATTCCTGAGTGCTTAGAGCAATTTTGAGTGCTTTAAGCATTTTCCAAATTAAATTCCAATTACTTTCGTAGTGCTTGGTATTCGGTAATTGCGAAAGTTAATTACTTTCATCAGTGCTTGGTAATTTCAATTACTTTTATTTATCAGAGTGCTTAGTGCTTAGATATTGCAAGCATTGAAGTTCAGTGCTTAAGGCTCGGTGCTCGAAGCACGCTACCTCAGTGCTTTGCCCAGCTCTGATTATATTTAGCCAATCAGAGTATTTGATATTTATGTCAATAACAAATCAATTTTTTAATGAAACAACCTCTAGTGGCGTTTAATCAGTGAAAAACTCGTCCACGTTAAGTTTAGAAAAATTATCGTCTTAAACAGCACTCGCTATTCGCTAACAATCAACCTAAGTTTATTGAAAAATCGAGATCACTAGCTATATTACTTGTGATAACTGTAAAATTATATTTGGTTAAATAGCATGTTCTAACTATCAACCTACGTTTATCACAAATATTATAACTAGTGATTCCAATTTTACCATAAACTTGTGTTGATTGTTAACGAGAGCTAGTTAGAAGCGTGAGTAAAATTATCTTAAATTGACTAGCACGAGTTACCTATCAACCTAGTTTCTCGCAGGAAAGTAGAGGTCACGTTCTACATTTGTTTGATTATATCACGCACAATTAATTACGATAATTATTTTTAATTACAGCCGATTTTATCGGAATTGATCGCTATCTTTTGTGTTGTAGCGCAGTTACGATCTTACCTTGTCACCCTTGCCAATATTTGATTTAGTTCCATTGTTTTTTCTTTTACTATCAATCAGTTGATTGAATTGGTTGTTGAAACAAATATCGAGCACCTTGATTAGCTAAAGAGAAATCATGGAATGTATGTTATATAATCAATAAGAAACGGATGTGATTGGCAGACATTTTATGAATTGTACATTCCAATTAGCTCCTTATAGTATGAGTGAATTAATCAACAGTAATATCATAAGAACAGTGTATTAATTCGATTAAATTACGAAAACTTGGTGCGTAATAACGAGAAGAGTGCAAGTTGGACGGACCGGAAATATGTCGAGCGGAAGTGTTTTTCAGCAATTAAGTTTGCACGTTTCGAGTTACTGTGCATGAAGTTTTAGATATTTAATCCAAAACTATTGTCCGCTGAAAAAATATTCCTCAATTGATTTTTAATGTTAGCTTTTACACATGTACGTTTCGAAACTGTTTCGGTGTATCCGGGTGTATTACGAACATTTAAAATATTCTCGCTGCCGATATTTTTCGTCCGATTCCTTACACATACTCTAGACAATGCAAAGCTGTATTTAATAAGTGTCAGTCAAAACCGGACCCTGAACGGAACCAGAAGGTATCTGGCCCAAAACTGTTTCAAACACTAATCCGATAAATAATTTAATATTACTTGAACCGAAGTTAATACAGTCAGACCGCATTGAAATTAGTTGGAAGGTAAGCTTTAGAGAGTATCACTGCTTGTACGTTCAATTCTCAGGAAATAACATAAACCGAGATTGATCTTGTATTAAGCTTTAGAGAACATCACCATGTTTTAAAACACATTTGGGGTAAATTTTGAAGTACCTAAAAATAATGTATGGGAGTTAGAATTTACTTACACTTCACAAAATTAAGTCAAAACTCATTAAAAATTATTTTCACATAAATTCAAGTTTTCTATAAAACTTCAAAGTGGTTTAATAGCTAAAGAAATCTTAAGAGTTGTAGTCAATTGTGTGTGGCCAACAATCTATTTCTCGGTAGAAAACTATATGAGTTACCTGTAAAATCTCACAGAGATGGGAGCTTAAAAAACGCAGATACAGTGTTTATATGAGCAAAATAACTTACTTGAGGTCAATAAAAATTTTATATGTTTTGGGGGATTCAATACATCTCAAAATTTAGCAGTTGAGATTAGTCGGGTATTTCTACAAAACGCGTAATTTCTGATTACATTACATTAGTTTAACCCAAAACCCCACCTTTATAAGATTTCAAAGGAACACTTAATTGAGTATACCATATCAATTTTATTCACTACTAGCAGTTCTAAAATACCCGTTTAAGGGCTCATTTTATTTTAAGATTGACACATTTGGCTATTCATTTGGAAAGTTTCCACCCGTAATATTAAGAGAATTAGAAGACATATTGAGATGCAGACTATGGGAAGTTTTTAGGTGTCCATGGGTACACATTTTTCAAGTATCGATGATGGATAGCGATTCACCCTCTCATCCACAGCCTACCTAACCTTAGAATCTTAAATAGCACGCTACCACTTATACGACATCAAATTAAAGCCCCAGAAAAGTGTCTTTTGTCGCAAAGAAAATTAAAATCGGTTGATTCGTTCTCCAGTTATTAAATAAAAAGTATTTTTATAGTGTTAGAAAGAGGGAGCCAAGTATTTAAACAAATGCACCCTGTTAACACAGATTTTATAAATTATTTTAGTAACAAAATGCAAAACATCTTCTTAAATACTACGAATTCAATGTGAGGCGTTTATTACAGCCTGCCTCGTTTTGTTTAATGTGGCGGAACCTAGCGTGAGCCTAATCCGCCACGTCCCTCTTAGGGCCGGGTTGAGATACGGCCATTCAGCGCGCTTGTCCAAGCTAACAACGACTCCACGAGGACAAACTACCAGTAATAAAATTAGGCTGCGAGCCCTAAGTCCTCACTGGTCGTGGGAGATTACTTAAATCTCTACTAATTCCGCAGATCAGTGCCCGTGCTGAAAACGCAGCTCACCCGTCGACCCGCATTAAGACCGCCACCACGAGTTCTATACCGTGACCAAGACGGAGACTGCTTTGTCCCTGCGGTTCGGACTTAGTCCCTGTGGTACCAGTCAATAAAATCACTGGTTGAACTTTTCGGAACAGCCAAAGCTGCTCACCGAGCTCAGTTTTATCTGTCCAAATAGTCGGTCTCCAACCCAGTATATTGCTTGGGCAAATTTATAACCCGTAGGGTCACCCCGACGTAGTGACTTAGACGCAGGCAAATTTATAGCTACCTCCAGGGAGCGGGGAACCCATTACAGAGAAACTGCTGCCGCTAAGCTGTTAGGTACTGAGGGCTGGCAACACCTCTCTTCGTGAAAACACTCACCCAGTTCTTCAGGGTGCCAATTAAGATAAATCTTGAACCTCTCCAAAGAGAGGTGGACGTACCAAGTTGAAATCACCAGAATGACCGCTACAGCACCGACCCCGCAGTAGGTGTTTTTGTTCATGCCTCTCACCTAAGTGAGGGTCCTTGGCCGTCCTACCTCTTTAACACTCAGTAAAGGTTCAAAATGTTTGTTAATATTTGGTAAAATTCTTTTTTGTAATTCAACTCTAACCTTTAGATATGTTCTTGGCGGATAGCCCTACACTCACTTCTTATTCTATTTCTTAAATGTAGAATATCCGCTTGCTGCATCTTGGAAATCTCACTGGCCACTTAAGTGCTTCTCTCCCGCCAATCCACTTGTTAAGAAAGTTATAATTTAACCAATGCCGGACGGATATTTAGATTTTCTTCTATAAATAAAGGCCCGATAACAATGTTCCCGAAGGCACCTGTCCACATATTTATTTTTTTCTGGCTACTGAGCTTGTCTCTCTAAAAATATGAGGATTTACAGCACTCTACTTGCGGCAGTTTTGTTTATTAACAAACTATTGAAAATTGTGCACTCATCGGAAAAGCAAATATTTTATAAGAGATTTTGATCACTATCCACCATTTTACTCATTTTCTCGCAAAACTGCATTTGTAATGAGCTACGTAGGATTTGCTGCAAACTCTTCTAAAACATCAATTTGTGCTCCTTCGTTCAACACAAAATTTCTCACAAGTTTTATGACGCATACGTGTGCGAGACACTTCTACCTGGGTGCCTTTGGTTAAAAGCAGCCGCTGTTCTCCGGGCACATCGGTTCCGTAAATGAAAATTAATTCTTCTCTTTCATTTAAAAAGCATCTTTCATCTTTAAAGTAATGAATAACTGCATTGTAACTACAAAACCAACACACAATTACAAAATTTTGTTGTCAAACGATACAAAATTGGTTGAAATCTATGACAACGAGATACATTAGTTTAAATAGTTGGTTCCTATTTTTTACAGTATAGAAATACTTTTTAATTAATAACTTGAGAACGAATCAACCGATTTTAATTCCCAGTGCGCCAAAAATCTACATTTTTTTATGGCTTTAATTGGATGTCACATAAGGGGTAGAATGTTATTTGACATTTTAAAGTTGAGCAAGCTCTAAGCAAGGGGCTGAATTGCGGTTCATCCTCGACACCTGAAAAATGTGTCCCCTCGACATCTAAAAAGCTCCCACAAACCGCATCTCAATATTTTTTCTGATTCTCTTAATATTATGGGTGGGAACTTTTCAAATAAACAGCCTGTATATTGCATAAATTATATATTTTAGAATACACGATTATAAGAAACTAGAGGTTAAAGATAAAAGATTCAACTTTTGAACTTGATATTTGATGAAGGAAGGCACGAAAAAAACACCACATAGTATCAATTTAGTGCCGATAGAATGTCATTAAACTGCTTTTTAGTATTAGAATTAAATGTTCTGATCGATCTAATGATTGCAGTTTAAATAGAAGAATACAAAGGTGAACAACCCCTTTTGAATGCTGCCGCCGTAATTTATAATGTATATGCATACTAGCTAGCTATGTCATTCTCCCCGTTGAATATAAAGATGTATTGTAAGTACTTTATGTATTTGTCATTAGCTTTGCAAAACTAGTAATAAAAGAGTCGTTGAAAGTGGAAATAAATCGATTCGTTTACTCTATATATAATCGTGAAAACTACGTCAAATTAGTTTATTGATTAAAAAAAATTGGGAAATATCAGTAACATTTTTTTTTCTATAGCAACTGTTAAAACGTGCTATTATCAACTAAAATTAGAGGGAAAAGTAGCACTTTACCATCAAAGGTAGATAAAGTAGTACTTTAACAGCAAGGATAGATAATAGTATATTAAAAAACAAGTTTCATAAGACATGATTTTAGAGCACGCGTCCACATTAGCAAAACGAGCCGCTTGCGGCGAGTTTTCTAATGGACAAGTGCGCTTAAATGTCTTATGAAACGTGTATTTTATACTATTTTTTCTATTTTAGTCCAAAAAGTTAAAAATTACCTTATTTTATATTTTAATTTAAAAATATAATCGATTAGGAAAATTTTTGGTTTTTTGTTTTTGTTATGTGGCTGTTGGTAACATTTAAAAAACATTTCAAACATTCAAACTACTGTCAAATTAAAATTTAGACAAACAATTTGAAAGTGAGTTAATTTTTAAAATACCTAAGATTTGAAGATAAGATGGAAGAAGAATTATCTTGCACCCCACCCGAGCTACGCAAAGTAGCGGAAAATACGCTAAATAATCTTAACTTTTAGAACTTACAATTTGAAGGTTATGTTTATAACGCGTGAAGGTTTTGTTGTCACATGGTTGTCACCAACCTAACAAAATAAAATTCTGAATTCTTTTAGGAGTTGCTTTATGAAATCCAAATGAGTTTCATAAAGTAGTCGGTAAAGAACCAAAATAGAAAAAGTATTTTATTTTTTGGTTTACTCTATAGCAACCAAAAAGTTATTAAAGCCACCTACTCATTTTTTTGTGAAACTGTTTATTTCCTGACACTTTTAAATTAAATTTATCATTGATTTTTCTTCATTTTTTGGTCTTCTTTAACAATTGCTATAGAAAAAATGTTGTATTCCACACGACGATAAAATTTCATTATCTTCTCGATGCTTATTAGCGTCTCGGCTCACGCCTCGACGCTAAAATCGCTCTCGAAGATAAAGTGCAATTTTATCATCTTGTACAATAAATAACTATTAGTTAACTTTGATTAATTATTTGATTAAAATGTCTCAATTAATGTTTAAAATTTTTCTAAAAATAATTGTAATTGTAAAATGTTCGGATATAAATGCGAATGTTTTTATGATACAATAGTGGTAAAAAATTTTAACCCTTGAAATAAAATAAACCGCAACCTTTATCAGATCGGCAGGATGAAATTAAACAACCAAACCCAAAACGAATTATCGCGTGACGGAACGAGTGTGCATCATCAGTGAGGTTTTGCGGACGAGGGTGCCGGTCCCTTACATATAACAGGGGGTGATTTGCTACGCCCGCACAGGTGTTATCGACTTATGTGTTTTAAGCAGTAGTTTTCCAAAGCTGCTGTTGCACTAATATTACCTACAAAGAACGATCATAAATATAACGTGAAAAACGAAACACAAACCTATTCTAATCACTGATTAGTGATACCACTGCACTGTCGTGAGTTATTTCTCTAGGAATAGGAGTAAATATAAAAGGAGATATATGAACAAACTGTATATTTTACTGACTATATCACTTACGTTTCATTGAAACAATAAAAATTTTTTCCTTTTATAAAACGAACCAATCACGTTTGTTTTATACTGATTAAACTGCAGGGCGCTGTTGAAATAAGTGATTAAACCCACAGTAGCTTCGGATAATTTCCTTAAGTTTTAAATTAACCTTTGGGTATATTTATTATTATTTTAATACAGTATTTCATTGCTTCGTCCAGAAATAAGTATTATATTTAGTTATAACATAATTTATGATTTAAAACCAATAATTGTACCTGTCGTTCACAAGCAAAAAGCAAAATACGAGAAACGTCGACGGTAGCCGATAATAACGATGTCAATCAACATGAATCGCGAATGTTCAAATCGTACTTCAAATTATGACTGACCCAAATTGTAGTGCACACCTGCCATAAATATAATAACATGCTAATATGCATTAAAAAACAGAAATATATATTTACATCAAAACTGTATCTCCGTTGATAGGTTATACAAACTAAAATCTTACACCAAAATATTGTACATTCCCTCAAAAATTTTATAAAATACCAGTTAACGATTTTTCCCTAAAACGATCCCTTTTTACAACACTTCACAGCAACAGTAAATAAGAACGTCAAAATAAAAAAAGTAGGTTTGCAATAGGACGCCACTATAAAACATTTGAAAACACGCAAACAATACCATGTAAAGAACGCCGATTCCCGAAAACACCCGAGCATTATCGACTAGTTCAGCGTTACCAAAAATGCGTCAAAATTAATGTGAGTGATAAAGTCATGACGAATACGACCGACTAAAGTCGGCTGTGGTTTGGTTTGTTGTTTAGATTTTAATCAAGGGAATTAGGTAAGAGATTGATACCAAAATAAATTAGTTAAACAATGATTTGAGCAGCACACAGCTGCTTAATTATTAGGTGAAGCTTCAATTAAAATAAAAAGGATCCATCCTGTCCTTATATAAAAATTAGTTAATTTGGCATTAGGAAAAACAAAGAGTATGTCCGAAAGTTTAACTAACATGTATCAATCTGTTGATTATAAATATTTGTTTGCGGTCTGAAGTAACAAGTGTTATTTTGTTTAATTTGTCTAATATTACATTGTGGTGTGTCTGACGTATCCTGGACCGTGACCGGTGTTAGGCATTTGAAGACTGCAGTGAAATAACATACAAAAAGTATTTGGCGGTATCTACTTAACCGTGCCATCTTGTTCTTTGCGAGCTACAGTATCGTGTATTGGACAAAAATGTCGCTAATCTGGAGATGTCAAAGGTTTTGTTTTTCCTATACAGGGCCAGAATATGTATAAACACTATTTTAGAACATCTTGTTCGAGTAACTTTGCATGTTTTACCATGTGGTCTGCGACAAAACAACTTCGTACAAAATACATGAACAAACTATTCTATGTTCTTTGAAGCTTTCGCGGTTTCTCGAACTGTCAATATTACAATTTACTTTCGGCTTACATCCCGTCGTCTATTGGGAATAACACCCAGCAGAATCAAAAAGGACCGACTTGTAGCTGTTCTGACCTTACAAGAAAAATTTTCATAAATGTTGTAAATTATTAGAAATTTTGAAATTTACTATTTTGCATTATTTGAAAATTCTGAAAATTTTTAAAATTTTCGCTTAAGATTCTTTATTTAGAGTATTTTTTGATTGCAAACAATATTGATTCGTTGCTCTAAAATTGTTTTCATAATTTGGTGGTTATCCAATTAAACTGTTCGGGTAACCGACCAAAAAAAATCTTCCTAAAGGTGCTTTTTCAATGGGATATTGTTCCTGTTGTCATTTAACATGCTCATACCGATTTTGAAACTTAACCGGTAAATTTTTAAAAAACCAAAAAATCGATGGTGGGGGGCAATGGGACGAGGGAGGGGGGTGATTAGAATATCGTGTGTTCGCAGAACGGCTACATCCGCAGAATAAGAATCTAAGGTTTTTCGAATGCGTCTATTTTGAAGCAGAGCTCCCACCCCTCGCTTTTTTTTCGGCGGTCCAACCTCATTTCCTTGCGGTTTCATCGGACTGCAATTACCAATCTTTGAGCCAAATTTGAGTGTTTTGCGTTAGGGCGTCTGGACTGTAAAGTGCATACAGACAGAGAGAGACACCTCTGCAGAGTCCACTTTATCGATCTCTCGAAACCTAACACCTGCTTATTAGTCAACATGATTAGGTTAAAAATGATTGTCATAAAAATACCTTTCTTTTAAGCATTACTCGTGTATCAGCCCAGTAAACTTAGAGCGAAAAAGAATTTCGCTGAATGAACGCATTTGCTCCAAATCCTACATGACGATCGCAATACCTTCCTCTATAGCTATACATCGTATAGCGAGGAAGGTAAAAATGATGAATTCTTTACGTGAATTTTAGAGTAGTAAAGAAAATACTTCGATTGCTCTGAACTTATTGAGAAAGTAGTAGTAACATAAATAGAAGATAAAAAATAATTAACAAAAAACAGAATTATTTTGGAATTGTTGGGAATCGAAACCCGAATGACTGCATTTGTCAGCGAGTACTCTACCTCCACGCCATGTGAACTACGGGTTTAATTTTCTAATCATGTATAATAAATACAAACAAACAATGCGATAAAAATTAAAATTTTGTAAATAACGTACGTGCTTACTCCTGACTAATTAATAACCTGGTTGAAATGCTTATGGCCTGTACTTCGTGAAACATCCTGTATGCAAACTAGATATATAAATGTATTAAAAAAAATTACTAAACTGAAACAATTGAATAAGTAGGTTTCCTTGGTAGCACGCATACGTCACTTGGGGCGAGTAGTGTAATTAATGTAATTTTAAAAAGTTTGACATACTTTCAGGTTTTGAAGTTGTAACTATTAATATACTCTTTCGTGCATATTTAAGTAGGGGCGAGTTCTCCTCTATCGATTGATTAAATAATATAGAAGTTCACTATTCTATGCGTCCCATGGTTTTTATTAATAAGTGTGCGTTCATGGATATATATATATCTTATGTTTTCATTTTGATAAGTCCTTTATACCTTTATGTAACAAAGTAGTCAATAGATGTTAAAAGATTGTTAAAGTATTTCAAGAGTTACTGAAAAATGATTTGTGAAGGTCAAACGCAACCATGTTATGCGTATATACAAGCTGTCAATGATATCGCGCGGGTCCGTGAAGTTGGCAGGTCAATGAAAGCACTAAAGACAGCAATTGCGCCAATCGTTAGTGCTTCGTTAGTGCTCTTTAGTGCCCTACCAAGAAAACCAGCAAACCATCACATTTTCGAGTAATTAAAAAAACAAAATCGCCTGCCAGCTTCACGCTTAGCAGGCAGACTTTGAGCACTAACAAAAAAAATGTTGCCAATCGTTAGTGCTTCGTTAGTACTCTTTAGTGCTCTAATTAAAATATCAGCAAACAAACACATACGTGAGTAATTAAAGAAAATTAGTTGCCTGCCAACTTCACGCTCAGCAGGCACACATTAAGCACTAACGAAAAAATTGTAGCCAATCATTAGTGCTTTGTTAGTGTTCTTTAGTGCTTTGAGTAATAAACCAGCAAACCAACACATGTCCGAGAAATTAAAGAAAAACCGTCTTGACTGGCAACTTTACGCTACGCAGGCAGGTATGCTAAAACATGGTTTCTATAGACAGCATGTCATCGTCGTCTGTGCGTAGCATAATTAAATTCTAACGCGTTGTATATTATTTATTACCGTTTGGTTTTTATCAAGAACTAGAGGCAAATACCTTTAAAGTAATTAATCTGTGTCTGAATCTGTGGTTCAATTATTACTGCATATTCGACGTCCACTTGATTTATTATTAATGTTGCTTGGAGTCTTTACAATCATCTTTTTTGTTAAAGAAACCCCAAAAAGTGGCACGTTCTCATATTCGATATTAGTTTTATAGAAAAGGGCGAGAAACGTTAACTGCATAATTTTTAATGCGTTCTTATACTGCATATTATGCTACACTATTACGCGGCTTAAAAATGCCGGCATCGTGTCTACAGGAACTATACCTGGATTCAATTATGTAATTGTAAAGATAAATATGTAAATCTCTTACAGGAAAACACTTTTTATTAGTATACTGTACGTTATAAAGTTTCAATAGTACAGTAGTCCTTTCTTGTTGTCAGCTAAACAATAAAGCTTTTATAACTAATTGGTGGTTGATGTACTGCTGCTGTAAACAAAAAAAAACATTTTAAAGTCTTGTTTAACATCAAACTACATTTTAGCGATATTTGTTAAATTTTAGCTTTGTTATATTTGGCTAATGATGTCATCGATTTTATTTAATGGAAAATAGTATTATTATACTTCTCTTTATAGTTCTTGAATTTTTCATGATTCCCAAAATACAACGATTGCCGCAAATACTAAGTGCTACCCCATCATAAAAATTATTTTAGCATAGCTTTACTGTTTTGAGATTATGTTGCAGTCATCAATATTTTTAAATAGCATGATATATATTTTGTTACATTTTGTGATACAAAGCTTTCTACTTTTTCAATCATATAAAAAATGTTTGAAGAAAATGTGAAAAACGTTTCAGTCAAGTTCTCTATGAATTGTAATAAAACGAAAACGGGGCGACAGAAACAATGAAAAATAGAAAATTAACTTGACACTCACGATGCTTTTTTGTTTCTATATATTCATTGTTTCTCTCTCTCCTTATTATATATATTATATTATATATTATATTCGTTTTATTACGATTCACGGAGAACTGAATGAAAAAGTTTTTTGCATTGCAATTTTTTTTTCATTTAACGATATGAAAAGAAGAAGGCGCTCTACCGAATCTAGGAAAAAAAGTCTCCGTAAAAAAGTCCCCTGGAAAGAAAATCTCCGGAAAAAAGTCCGCGAAAAAAAGTCTCCTGTAAAAAAGTCCCCTGGAAAGGAAGTCTCCGGAAAAAAGTCTCTTGAAAAAAAGTCCCCGGAAAAAAGTTACAGAAAAAAAACGGAATAAAAGTCTCTAGGGGAAAAACCTAAAAACTTCAAAAAGAAAGCAAAACTCATAAAAACACAGAAACGTTTTAAATATAAAATAAGTTTATCTAAATATAAGATAAACTTGCATTTTGTTTATAGTGTTCATCGTTGGCAGTGAGTTTATTAAAAAGCTTATATTTTGATTAAACCGGTAAATTCAGGGCTAGTTGAATTGCTAGATTATTACAAATTAACCTAACCTACCCTAACCGTATGTGAAAATCAGGTGAAGTCGTCTATTTTAATGAACTCTTTTACAGAGCTTGAATATCCAACGCTTTTTTGGCGTTTTTCCGGAGACTCTTTATCAAGGGATTTTTTTCCGGAGCCTTTTTTCTTCCTGGAGATTTTTTCCGTGTACTTTTTTCCCGGAGACGTTTTTTCCGGAGATTTTTTTCTGGCAATTTATTTCCGTGGATTTTTTTTGGAGACTTTTGACTAGAGACTGTTTTCCGCCTTCCCGCTCTACCATAAAAGTGAAAAAATGTATACCAACTAATTTAAAAATATTAACAACTGCGCCATAAAACTGCGCCGAAACAGTTGAAACTATAAAAAAATGAACATTGCCAAAAGCTATAATTGTGGGTGTCATTTAATCTGATCTATGCCTTATTGACTTAAAATGTATAATAAGAGTCTGTAGCACGGGGGGGGGGGGGGGGCATTTAATGAATGTACGGTATATTTAAATTTAGGAGTTACCTGAACCAGGCGTTTGAAGTTATCCCGGTAAGGCACTAATGATCACTATCGCTCACAGAGGCAGTTTTTCGATATTTAACTGATTTTAATTATAGTCCAAATCTATATTAAGATCTACAACCAACAGCGATTCGAGCTAAGCGCAGAAAACGCTAACACAAATTGCAATTGTTCCTCTATAGTATAATTTTCAAACAAGCTTTTTTGTTATTGGATTGCCAAATTTCTCAGTAAGTAATAGCATTTACTAAAATATAAATGTGCGTTTAAAGAAAAATATTCATCAAACAGTACAATAAATTTTATTATAAGTTACAATATTTAAATTTTGGTGTATAATAAAACACGTTCAAACATCTGCTGAAAATGCAAATAGACATTGACATAAAAGAGACAGTATCATAAATAATGCTAATTGTGAATTTATTTAAGGGTTCTTACCTAAAAGTAGCAACAATCATTTTTATGATGGGGTAGCACTAAGTATTTGCGGCGATCTTTGTATTTTGGGAATCATGAAAAATTCAAGAACTACAAAAAAAAGTATATTAATAATTTTTTCCACTAAAAAAAATCGATGACATCATTAGCCAAATATAACAAAGCTAAAATTTAACAAATATTGCTAAAATGTAGTTTGATGTTAAACAAAACTTTAAAATGTTTTTTTTTTGTTTACAGCAGCAGTACCAATTAGTTATAAAAGCTTTATTGTTTAGCTGACAACAAGAAAGAAATACTGTACCTACTATTGAAACTTTATAACGTACAGTATACTAATAAAAAGTGTTTTCCTGTAAGAGATTTACATATTTATCTTTACAATTACATAATTGAATCCAGGTATAGTTCCTGTAGACACGATGACGGCATTTTTAGCCGCGTAATAGTGTAGCATAATATGCAGTATAAGAACGCATTAAAAATTATGCAGTTAACGTTCCTCGCCCTTTTCTATAAAACTAATATCGAATATGAGAACGTGCCACTTTTTGGAGTTTGTTTAAAAAAAAAGATGATTGTAAAGACTCCAAGCAACATTAATAATAAATCAAGTGGACGTCGAATATGCAGTAATAATTGAACCACAGATTCAGACACAGAATAATTACTTTAAAGGTATTTGCCTCTAGTTCTTGATAAAAACCAAACGGTAATAAATAATATACAACGCGTTAGAATTTAATTATGCTACGCACAGACGACGATGACATGCTGTCTATAGAAACCATGTTTTAGCATACCTGCCTGCGTAGCGTAAAGTTGCCAGTCAAGACGGTTTTTCTTTAATTTCTCGGACATGTGTTGGTTTGCTGGTTTATTACTCAAAGCACTAAAGAACACTAACAAAGCACTAATGATTGGCTACAATTTTTTCGTTAGTGCTTAATGTGTGCCTGCTGAGCGTGAAGTTGTCAGGCAACTAATTTTCTTTAATTACTCACGTATGTGTTTGTTTGCTGATATTTTAATTAGAGCACTAAAGAGTACTAACGAAGCACTAACGATTGGCAACATTTTTTTTGTTAGTGCTCAAAGTCTGCCTGCTAAGCGTGAAGCTGGCAGGCGATTTTGTTTTTTTAATTACTCGAAAATGTGATGGTTTGCTGGTTTTATTGGTAGGGCACTAAAGAGCACTAACGAAGCACTAACGATTGGCGCAATTGCTGTCGTTAGTGCTTTCATTGACCTGCCAACTTCACGGACCCCCACTATTGCATGTCCTGATTGATGAAAGCAACATAGTTGTAAATTACAAGGTTTACTAGTTTACCTTCTGAGGAAATTACCTTTATAGAACTGTTAGTTTGGCAACACTGTTATATAACACTACCATATATTCAGAGTAATGTTATGTATTTATTTCCTAAACAATTAATGGTTATTGTTGTTGTCAATCAAAAAAAGATTTAAATAAATGTTGTAAGGAACAGTGTTCTTTTATGTATTGCCGGTAAAAATTGCAAGTATTTTGCAGTCAAGAAATAGGTATTGCTATGGTGTTAAGATGTTAAAGTTGTTTGAGGGTATAATACATGTATTTATGGACTAAGATATA
Source organism: Ctenicera cuprea (assembly GCA_958336395.1). Classification (NCBI taxonomy): domain Eukaryota; kingdom Metazoa; phylum Arthropoda; class Insecta; order Coleoptera; family Elateridae; genus Ctenicera; species Ctenicera cuprea. The sequence continues at coordinate 66,024,505 of OY284487.1, read as the reverse complement.
CAGTAGATGTTAATTTTTAACTCTAGAGATCTTTTGCGGTAAAACTAAGAGGATCGAACATCATCAATGCATTACAATTACAATACGTCGTAGACACACTATAGGTAATACACCGGATCACGGTATAATCCTTCATTCATTTTGATTTTAAGCTTAACTCCGAACCCCCATTATACCGTACTTTAAATATGTGCTAAACTTTTGTTAAACTGTAGATACATACCAACTTAACACATTCGAATTGAAACTAGTTTTTAGGTTCTTCTGGCCGAGCAACTAGTACTAGCTCAGTACCATCAGCAGCAGCTGCAATTATAAAATAAATATCAAATCTAACATTATATTTGCGATATATTTAGAAAGAAAAAGCACGCTAAATAGATACCATCAGCGACGGCTTTCGCAAGTTCTTCCTTAAGTTTTAAATGTTCTTCAAGGTTAATATCGTCCTGGGTAGGACCTTCTTCTTCTGGACTTTCTTCTCGTTCTTGATACAGCGCTTTATATAATTCAGCACGATTTTCTAAGATTTCTCGTACCATATCTTAAACAAAAATGTATTTATAACTGGTGTATAAAAATACGTGACTGTCGAATTTGCTGCGCATGAAATACTCATGTAAAGAATGTTCATTTTTGGATGTAGTTTTAAGTATTTTAAACAGAATAAAGTACTGATACTGGGATATTGTTCGCAACCAACGTTTACTTTCAAAAATTTTTGAGGGCGAATTTAAAGAAAGTGGGGATTATACGACAGGTGTAGAAAACTACCAAATTAATGCAAAATATTATAATTTCTAGCTGAATTTTTTTTAAATAATATTGTTTATTGTTGGTGTATATTTGTTGATGAAGCTAACCACCGATGTCAGAAGGTGTACGAGAATTATACTAAAAATAATGCAGCAGAATTTTGATTTAATGTTCGTTGTTTAGATTGAACTAAAAGTGTCAATGTACCACCGATGATGATAGCGTTGCTGTCGAAATACGTATTCGGTATTTAGTTACTTGTGTGGAAGGGTGCTGTAGTTTTTAGGAGTTATTTAGATTGGTAACGTCTTTGGTTAACTATTATATTATTATTTTCATATTATAGTGTAAGTACAGTAAATTTTCTGTTAATAAATAACCTAACAATTAAAATTGATACTTTACCTGTAAGCACATCTCTGCTGCTAACCATGTCTTGCAACTCATGAGTAACTTCTTTCATTAACCAGGGCATAAAGGCTTCGTCCACTTCTGCGGAATCATATAATTAAATTAAAATCTTGGCTAAAAGTATTGTTATTGTAGACCCGACCTTGTTTAATATTGTCTATGAGGAAACCTTCTTCTTCCAGACCTTCCAAAACATGTGGTAATAGATCGGCCATATAACCCTGCATGAGCACAGCGGCTGCTATTCTTTCTTCCATTTCCTTTTGATATCGCATTCCTTCATCACAATCTTTCATACGTCGCATTTTTTCCGCCTGCAAACGACGTTCACGTTCTTCTAAACGCTGAGCTTCAGCCGTTTCAGCAGCACGTAGCTCTAAGAATCGCCTTTGTTGTTCCCGTAAAGCAGCCAATTCTTCTTCTTCTAAAACTTCTATTAGTGCTTGTTCTATTGTCTTGCCCACTAAAACTTCAAGAATTGGCTGAACTTCCATGTCAAAGTCGAAAAGCTGTTAAGAGTAGAGTGTTAGTTTTGTATAGGCTGAGAATATACAGGATGCAAAATGCATGGAAAATTAAATTTTACCGGATTTTATGTTCCCAGGATACTTGGGCTAAGAATGTAAACTGTATTATAGTTATTGCTGTTATTAGTGCTGTTTACTTAAAAGATAATAAATTTTATATTTATGTTTAAACAAAAATCTAATTAAATATTGATAAATTCAAGACGTGTACTTTTACTACCAGAGTAACAACAGCTTTTTCTAATGTTTTTGTAGCGAAGTTGGTAGTGTTACTGCCTTGTAAGCAGAAGTCCCGGGTCCCCTTACTTCTAATGCCCTCTAATGTGCGGCGAGGAAAGTTGCACAGCAACAAACCGATATTTGAGCGTAAAAGAAACTCGCTAAGCGAGTATCTACAATCATTACCCGCCTCTAAGCACAGCACACGAAACGCCGTGCTGCAAAGTAAATAAAAAAAAAATTTTAGTTTTAACTATAGCAACGATAGACCACGACATGTTTTGTTCTATTGGAACTCATCAGGTGGACGCAAACCTAGCTACAGTTGAATCCAAAACCTACAGGCAGAAATATACCCAAAAGACAAAATCCTGAGAGGGGAAATAGCGTATCCTAGAGACATAAAACCTGGAAAAATATAATTTTCCATTCATTTTCCATACAGTTTAACGTTGCTGAGCATTACTAAAAAAATAAGTTTGTATTAAACATTCAGAAAAATAACTTACATCTCCGGGATAAATCTGCGTTTCGATATCAGCACCTGTTTTGGCCGGAACATAGAAGGGCGAAACAGGTCTATCAAGGAAGAGATCCGTTTGGGTACAGACATCTTCTACGGGCGGATTATTCCAAATTTCTTCTAAGTAGGTATCAGTCTGCACTGGTTCGTGTCTTCTGCCCGGAACTGGAGGTGGTGATCCCAGTCGTAATTGGGCTCCCCTAATCTGCTGCTTTTGAGCTTTTCGACGAGCTAGAGCTCTTCTTCGAGCTTCGGCTGCTCTGGCTGCAGCAGATTCACCTTCACCCTAATTGGCATATTAGTAAAAGGTTTAAACTTTAAATAACTAGTGCACGTGTGCAGACACTACAAATCGGCGCATTTTAATACAAAGAAGCTTTAATAGTTTTGCAAGCAAAATATTTGGTGCAGTTTTATAAAATCCTAGACTACAAGCAGTTTTGAACTTACCTGGCAGTCGTGTGATAGCAGTTTCGCATACGCAAAGTTCGGATTCCACTTTGGCAGCTACGGATACCATATACCAAACCATGCATTATAATCATTACATACATTCTACTATAGGTAATAATATAAATAACAAACATCTACTTTATTTCGTTTAAATGCAGAGATAGTTAGGTACACATTAGCTACGTAGCGTGATTACGAGTCTACATTACAATATCGTTATTTTGCAGCAGTGATTAAGAGATTTTTCATTAATGAACATATGCGTATGCGGGTAGGCTCATTTCTACCGGCCTTTCCTGAATAATTTAATTTTTGTTTGCGTAAAAAGCGGTATTACAGTTACGAAAAATTTTATATTCGACACCCCTTTGAGTTGTTCAACATAGAGGCACTCAAGGTGAATAACAATGAACTCTATTTATATTTATTAATTGTAATTTTGTTTAGATACTAAGTTTAGTTTTGAGCCAAAAGGAAAGTGAGAATTTTTTCAATATATTTAATTTGGTGGAGAATCTTTATTATTTCATTTACCTAGTTTAAAAGAAAACATATGTACGTTGTTTACAGTTTTTCGTGTTACAATTTGTTAAGTAGTAAACATAAAGTGCGGTAAAGTCTAGCACTGAACTCCCTTATACTTTTACAAAAATTATGAGTCAAGGTATCGTTCCTGTTTATCTATCAGCCGTCACATTCTAGTCTAATTTATTGCTGATTATTATCGAGGTCACACTTCAGATAATTTAGTTAGATAGTAATCATGGTATGATAGTAATTCAGCTAAAAACCAGCCAAAATACAGTGGTTAATACTTAATAATGTAAAAGCTTTGTTATTTGAATAGATAGACATAACATACTTCTTATAGAGTATCTCCTAATTAAGCAACAAAACGAGAAATTTTTAAAATAGTATATTTTAAATGGCAACATGGCATAACTTACACAATCAGGTATACCTTTTGATTCGGAATATAAAAGCATAATAATTCAGGAAAATTATGAAAAATAGGGGAAAAATTCGAACAAAGCTGATTTTTGGCAGAGACGCTTAGTTATGCTTCTTATTCAACATACTCTCCTTCTTGTCTTGAATGATCCGATGTGAGCTCCGGCCGTCATTTTGTGAAAATAGCGCCAAACATTCGTTTCTCGCGAATATCTGGCGAACGGTGGCACCTACATAAAAAAAATAATACTAAAGTTGTAGAGCGTTAAATTTCCTACCAAAAATATTTTGTAACATTTTGCCTTGGCGTCAAAAAGGCGAAAAATACAATTATTACTATGAAAAGCTGTGAAAAACGTGATTGCGTCATGAATATGTGCTGGCAATGTCTTCAATTTATGTTTATGTTGTCATCACGAGGAGGGAGGGAGATTTTCTAAAACGCTCAGTTTTGAAAAAATTGCAGTAAAACCTTTTATGTTTTCTATTTACATGATGTAATTATTCTTATTTCCATACTTATCCATTGTCGTAGGACGTAGTCGTACAAAGAGGTTGCACTTTATATATAAAACGCGCTAACTAATTAAATAAATACTTACTTCCACGTTCCACACCATCCCGAATGTGCGGTTTTCTTAACGTGGTATCCCCAGTAGTAGTGTTGCCACGAGACGAGACGAGACGAGATTTTACCCAGTCTCGATCTCGATCTCGAAAATTCTCGAAAGTTGATTCTCGATCTCGATCTCGAAAATTCTCGAACCTCCATTCTCGATCTCGAACTCGAGAATCTCGATTCTCGAATTTTAAGTACGAGTGCACCGAATTGACATTGAGGCAGTTGCGTTACTACATATCTGAAGCATTTTAAATCGCTATCTGTAGTATTGGGCGGCGACAAGTATGTTACACTTCCACTTGTGGTCATCAGGTTTAATATGTTATTAGATAAAATTGAATCTTTAATAAAAACCCTTGATAATAAAAAAGATCAGGACTTAGTTGACGAGAACGTTTTGCTGACATTTCAAGCTGGGAGAGACAAACTATTGAAACATTATAGGAAAACAAATTGGAATTACTGTGTATCGTTGATTTTAGATCCACGTCACAAGATTGAAACATTTACACTAACTTCCTGGGGCCTACAAATGCAAACAGTAGCAATACAAAAATTCGAGAATACTTATAAAAACTCTTACTACAAAAATAATTCACCAAGCCAAAAAGAATCCTCCTCTGGTTCTGGGCAAAATGATTCTGACGAAAATGGTTCCTTTAATTTAACTGCTTTATTTAATAAGTCTACTGTCACAGTTGACAACTGGAGAAAGGAAATCGATGACTACATAACAATGCCACGAGCCAACGAAGACGTAGACGTATTAATTTTGTGGAGCAATCACCAAGTTTTATATCCAAATCTTGCCAAAATGGCTAGAGACTATTTTGCTATACAAGCAACAAGTGTACCAGCAGAACGGCTATTTTCAAAGGCTGGCTTGATTATTCGAAAACATCGTAACAGACTTGACAGTGAGTCTGCCAGGGCATTGCTCTGTTTAAATGCTTGGCAATCGTGCGAATTTATTAAAAAACATTTAAAATAGGTAATAATTAAAAATCTTGAGGTTTTTAAAAATCTTGTATTATTGTATTGTATTGTTCCCGAATGACATTTATTATAATATTTCTTATACTTTACAAAGTTTGACCTTGTAAATAACCTTTGTAACCGGATTTTATACAATTAAAATAAAGTATTATAATACACCTGTTCTGCTTCGTTTTTATGCGGGTTTTAAAAATACTATTGAAACCCTTTCGAGATCGAGAAATCGAGAATCTCAAAAAAATTTTCGAGAATTTTCGAGATATTGGTTAATCTCGTCTCGAATATTCGAGATCAAAAAATGTAAATCTCGATCTCGAATTTCGAGACGAGACGAGACGAGACGAGATCGAGAATTATCTCGTCTCGGCGGCATCACTACCCAGTAGGCCTAATCCACAGAACATCGTTTAGGTCATCCTAATTTCAGTCTGTCTTTCTAGTAGTTGTTAGGTGATCCAGATGATCAAAAGTATTTAAGTCATTATCGGTCGGTTTAGGACGTTTCGGCGCCGCCAATTCCGCGCGACCGATTCGGCGCCGGCCGCTTCGGCGCAAGGACGTTTCGGCGCAAAGCCGTTTCGGCACCGCTGATTTGGACGAGGACGTTTCGGCCTGAATATGTTTAACGCAGTTCGTTTGGTTTAGACTACTTTTAAAAGTACTACTTAATACGTAGATTAATGCAAATTGTTAGTTTTATTAATCAAATTTTTAAGTATCTAAGAAGCAATAATAAAGTCAATAATTTTAATTAATTAATTTTTAATTAATTTTTTTTCAATGTACTGTTTTCTTTTATATTTATGGTATTCTTATATAATACTTTAAAATTTAATAAATAACCTTAATAATGTGTATAAACGTTGATTGAACTAAATACTTCAATCAACGGTATAAATCGATGTATTAAGTACTACTATTGAAATGAGTCTAAAATATCAGTTATAAATAATTTGTATAAACTCAAATATATTCGCGCCGAATCGGTGGCGCCAAAACGGTCTTGCGCCAAAACGGCTTCGCGCCGAAATGTCCTGGCGCCGAATTGGCAGCGCCGAATCGGTCGCGCCGAACCGTTTCCTTTAGCACCCTATAAATTAAGAAACATTTTATTTCCAGCATCAGCAGTAATTAGTAGCAGCACAGTTATCTCGTTAACAATCCAATTCAATTGTGGTGTGGCAATAAAATGCCTCCTGCAATTTGGGGCTGGTAAACAAAACCTAGTTTCTTGACTATACCATCAACTAAACCACTTGCCCCAGATAGGATTTTACAGACAAATTTTTTAAGCTGTAAGCTGTACCAAAAGATGTAGCCAGGCATGCGGGTGCCGAAACATTGGATTGACGTGCTCAAAACTTTGTCTACATCTACATTGTAGTGGAGTCTTGTAACATACCTATTCTAATACCAACAAAATAACTGCTACTGACATCAATAATGTCACCGATAGTGTCCCAGATACTAGAATAAACTAAACCATGTTTTTCGCATTAGCTGCCTACTGGGGACACTACATTCAAAAATATGTCCCATATACTTTACCTAAGTGTGCAAATACGCAGTTGTTAGTAAGTTAACAGGTTTTTTGTATAAAATGCAACTTTCTTCTATGGTTATGATAGTGTATATAAACCGTGACCATGATGTAAATATACACATGCAAAGTATTGTTTTGCTTCAGCTTTGCCAAGACTAAAAATTTTGGAGGCCCCGTCCTCCGTGATTGACCATTCAGAAAAAATGCATAATGACCTACTCTTATTGCATAACGTATTCACATTGCACAAAACATAAATAGCGGCGGCGTGGAGACATTTCCAGCAGAAGCTTGCCTGATATTTGTCACAGGTTATTTTATTATTAATTTTCTTATTCGACTTTTTCACGCCAAGAGTTGCCCTGACGAAAAAATGTTACTTAATATTTCTTATAAGAAATTTTACGGTCTATAACTATGTTGACGACAATTTTTCAAGTAGGTGCCATTTACGTTTGCGAGTTATTTACAACATTTGTTTTTTGCTTTGTATGCCATAGACGGTTGATTAAAACTGTTGTAATGTTGTCGGCTGTGGTAATAATTAAAAAAAATAAATTGATTTCAAACAATCATACAACGATGCAAACAATAGCACATAACTCACAAGCGATTTAGTTACATAACATTTCTTAAAAATGCTATCCGATTTTCTAAAAAAATACTATGTTGCCATTTAAAAAATATTTTTTTAATGATTTTCATCCTGAGAACAAAAATTCGATATTTGACAGATGAGTCCAATATCGGAAACATTTTATAATATCTGTGAACCAAACGATTGGAGAAGAAGTTTATTCGTTACAATTACTTGTAAAAAATAAACATGCTAAGAGTCAGAATTTTTGTTAGAGGGAAATAGGAGAAAATCTAGCAGGTTTCATTTTGACATATAGTCCGCTATCAGAATAGTAGCATTTATCTTTTATTTTGTTTCATGAGGAACGCGATCCACATAATAAAACAAGTTCGTGTTAATTAAGTGATTTGTTTCTCAACGTGCTTGTGAGTGCAGTAAACGTTGTGAAAGTTGTAGCATTAATCGAAGACGACAACGTTATGAGAGTGAATACACATGCAGGCCCGGACCGGCTCGTAATCGCGTCGTCATCTGATGACCGCTTTATTTCGGTGTCTGCTCGCTCACAGAAACAATTACTTCACGGCTGTGTAAACTAGAAGCGGACTACATCATATGTGAGTTGTCATTGTATCAAATTCGTTAACAGAAAGTTAAATTAAAGTGGACCAAGACGACCAGCACAGGATCCAGCATTGCTGCGATACATTGTACATATCATGACGGGTCCACGGCCAAAAGCAATTCTCTGAGAAAATTTTACAGGGTACAAACCGACGTCCTTCCCTCCTCTATACTTGTTCTCGTCCATCTAAAAATTTCAAGACCTTTTCTCATTTGACTATTTTCTATATTTTTGGGCGAAAGCCAGTCGTGCAAACCGTCGCAGCAACTCTGGTCGATTTGCCAGTAAGCCACTTTTATTTAACCTTCTCTTAAGTTTTTTGATTTCTGATAGATCGACATTTCGCACATGATGGAGTTAGTTTTTGGTTTAGACAGCCGTGGAGTAACGATTTCTGAGAGCAGTCACCATATAGCGACCGTCACGTCCTGCGCGCTGCGATTACAACCCGATCCGGACCTGCGTATATTCTGCAGTTTACCAACATTATTGTAAACATGGGAACACAGTATAAAGCTAGAATTCTTCTAGCTTTGTACTGTGCATGGGAAGTTCTAGCTGGTTGGAGAAATGGCGTTGACTGCTGCCGTCTTTGAATAATGCTACGGCTTTTGCAACGTTCTCTGCACTCACAATCGTAACGAACGAAATAATATTTGAAATAAAATTCTTTAACGAAATAAAAACTCGAACGCGCAAGAATTATTTGTGGCAACCTTCATGTTTCCCAAGTCTCAAATCAGTGAAATCTCAAAAAAATGAGATGAGTAATTTATGGTTTTTACTTTCTTCTGCGATTTAAGAGTTCACACAAAATCTTACTGACGTAAGTGTTATTATGTTATTAAACTATTTCTATTGCTACGAGCTATTATGTTACATATTTCAAAAGTTTACAGGTTTACTGGCCTAGGTAGTACTTGTGCATTAATGTTCTACGCGATACTGCTTGATAATTATTCTATTTGAGAAATGTTACTCTAGTATCTATCAAATTTCGAAACGGGAAAATGAGCCGATTCGAGTGCTTATAAACAATACAGCCGAATTAACAGGTTTAATTCATTATGTTACCGTCTGCATGGGATGTTGAGCGTAATTGCTTCCTCTGACGATTCGCTTCTCGAACATAAGGTTGGAATATGGTATCGGTGCATCTCTGAAATGTGAAATAAATTTTAAATTAATAGAAAATAAGAATATTGATTTGATATGTTATTTTCTTTTAATTCCACAACATTGATTAAACTACAGTATGAAATATGAGATTTTGTACACATTTGTGCACGTTATTACATGTTACATTAGGATGCTCGGAATTCAAGTGCATCAACACCGCGATCATTCAAACGAACATGTTGTTCGCTTGTGCTCATTTGTTTCTTAATAAAGGTGTGACTTCCTAAGAGTGGTCGGCTGCAACGCTCAACCGCAAACTACTATTCTATAGGATGCCGATTTTATTGTGTAACTCCTTCAGAGTAGGCAACGCATGTTGCATGCCATAAATCGCTTTACTATTAATACATAAGTTTATAATTGAGAACAGAAGTTTGCTGTAGGTATAGTCCACTATACATGTTTTTAATAAAAACATGAGGGTGTTTTTTTATTCACAGCAAACTGTTGTTCTCATTTTTAAAAATTAAAAATTACATTTAGTAAGGCAACCTATGACATACAACATGTGTTGCCTACCTTGAAGATCCAACGGTTTACATGATTGGGCACCCTGTATACAGTGAGTTTTTTTATGTATACATATCAGCTATATATACTTTTATAAAAAACATGTCAATGCATTGTTTTACTGCAATCTGTAGGCAACTAACTGTACAGAAAATAATAGAGAGAGAAAGGTTATTCCCCATAGTGTGAGGTTATGTTCAATGAGTATGTTGATGAATAAACGCAAAATTATTTGAATATCAAAATTTTTTTGAATAAAATTATTATTTTAAAAACATAAAACTCTAACAATACACAAATTTTATGTTAAATTCAAAAAATCAAAACTAATTGCTATTAATTTGACATTAAACAATTTGATTACTGTAATTTAGTGTATAGTTGGTTGCCTACAGATTGCAGTAAAACAATGCATTGACATGTTTTTTTTATAAAAGTATACATAGCTGGTATGTCTACAAAAAAGAAAAACTCACTGTATGTATTTTAGTGTGAACGTATTTCCATAAGCGACTCAACCGTGCAATAACTCAATAACTGTCGGTCACTGCAGCGGATGCTCACTCCACTTTTTGAGCAGTCAAAACGCAACCCCAGTACGAACGTGGCCGTTAGGTATACGTATAGATGTTATTGCTGCAATAAAAACCAAAACTGATCGTTATCTATAGTAATAAGATTAACGTGGATGAATTGACAAAAACTCCATCATCTTTAATCGTTGAAAATAATTTGGGGGTTCCAACTGTCGGTGTTCTTTATGTGACAACAATAGTAATAACTCTTCTCCTACAATAATCATTTTTATAATACTGAATGACCGCATCGATCAAATCGCAATATTGGAACACAGTTAACCGCTAAGGTCAACCGCAACGTCCAGCCGTTCTTAGGAAATCCCACCTTAAGGGGGGGGGGGGTATTCGATAAAACTAATGCAGCAAGGACGGAATGATACAGTAACACCGCTAAAACTTGAGCATTCGTGTTACATTACGCTGTTCCGTTACGGTAGAATGTTCAAATGTGTTAAAAGCCTAATTGGTATAATGCACTATGCGATCAAGAAACAACAGTTTAAAATTGTTACACTGTATGAAGAAGCAAAGAAGCATAATTAAAAATGTAAAAAACTGCGTGCTTATAATTAATACTTTACAACACCTTTCCTCTCAAAGCTAACTTCCATCGAATTAGTTAAAATGGGTAAAAGCGTTACTAGGAAACGGTGCGTTGTGGCTTTCAGTTTAGTATTACTCATAGAACAACAATTACTTCGAATTTTCTACGAAACTTGTAAATTTAAAACTTGTTTCAAACAGCACATTTGCTTCTGTGAATAGTTTTATTTCTATGTAAATCTTTTTCTAATAATCAATCACAAATAGTTTATACAGTACGATCAAAATTAAACTTTATGAGAATAACCAATGGATACTTAAGACATTTGTCGTGAATTGTACCAGACGACTGAAAAATCTGGTTTCCATGGAAATTATAATACATCGATAAATATAGTTTGTCGATATGTCCATAACATTAATTTATTGATGTATCTATACGTCAACATTGTATAATGTATACATAAATTGATATATATGGGTGTGATCGATAAAATTTCATATCAAAGTTTTGATATCGCGCCCGCTATGCACGTAGCACGTAAATTTTCGTTCTAAAAACCTAACAGAATACACAATCCTAGCAAGCAGAAGCTGTCTGTTGAATACGTATTTAACGATTCTTCTTTTTTTCTTGTACATTCTTCAAGATAAACTTTTGCCTTTATGTATTATTACCCATGAAAAAAAAATTAGAAACGTCAAGTCGGATGATCTTGTTAGTCAAGTCATTAGACCTCCACGATTTTCGCAGGTATTATTTAGGAAAATCAAACACCTCGTCAGTAAATACAATATGGCAGAAAAAATTTCTGTTCTGTCCAACTTTCTGCAGACATCACTACAAACATCTTTGTATCAAAATGTAAATGATTGCCTGTTAGTTTTCGATAAACAATCATTTTGTCTAGGTGAAATTAAGTTTTTCTAATTATGGTCGACATTGAAAATTAGAATATTTCTAATTCGTTAGCATTTTATCTCGGGCTAGTGACTAGTTTGCAATTATTACAATGTTTGGATTTATTGATTTGAAATTCAAGCTGCAAGCTTTCAATCCAACTGACATTTTTTATATTTTTGTTGGATTGAATTAGGATTTGAAAAAAAGTAAATCGATACAGCAGAAAAATTCTTTTCTAATGTTGATACTTATAGACTTGGAATTTGGAATATAGTAAATCCGTAACTGTCTCACCATAACAAACTGGCGGAATTTTACATCTCGACACTTGGCTGTATTTTGGCAATAAATTGTGTTTATCAGCCATGTTTCAGTAATATATACTTTGTTCCTAAAGACGAGGCCCTCGTGCGGCAAGTTCAAACATATAATCCCACTTTAAATACGTTCATAAAAGAACATTTATAGTATTATTGTATCATAATCTGCTGATAGCTTTCACAACGCAAAGCACTCGAGACAAGCTAACAGAACCGCGGTGCAGTCGTTCCGATTTTCGATTGTCTTTCGGGGAGCGGCTTTTAATTCTGAGACCGACTCGGCGGCGGAAACATTCAGAGTTACCAAAAAACAGGGGAAGGGGTGTAGCCCACGGGTTTTGCTGGTTTATATAATTTCTTTTAATAACACACAATTACTCCGCGCGCTTTTATACTTTCCCAGACGTCTAGTATGGAGATATATTGTGATCGCGAAAATTTTTAAAAGTACCTTTCGACGGAAATACATGTTTTGGTCCTCTAGGAACACAATATAGTAGTATTACAATAATGACGGTTTTACTCGCGTGTGTCACGCAAAGTATCAGAAACTATTGAATTGATTTTAAAGAAATTAGATATACTTAGGTACAGCGATACGTTGTCGAGTTATTCAGTTTTATTTTACGAACTAGAAGGAAAGGGATGTTGTACATGTTTTTTAGTAGCATTTCTTTCACAAACCGAATTTCACAATATATTAAATGATGTTAAAACAAATATCTAAAGTTTTATCCGAGCACTCTAGCTTTAAAATGGCCGCCGCTACGGTGTTTGTATATTTTCGGCTTTAACACCTATTTACTCAAAAACGAGTTGACGAATCGGGATTAATTTTCCTATTAGAGCCCTAGAGGAACACAATATTACTATGTAAGAGAAGTTTTCACAAATAAAGTCTGTAAAGTGAAAATGTTTTCCAAAATTTGTAATCTGCCAAAAAGGTATCGCTCAAAAACTGACCACACGATTTTTTTTAAACTTTGCAGACTTATAGAGCTAAGGATAGGCTACTATTTGTGTGGCATCCCAATTTAATAATTTCTCTGTGACGCCTACTATGAATTTTTGAAAAACTAAAATTCATGCTCTTCTCGTTAGTAAACGGTGAATGATAAAAAACTTCTGTTTAGAGTAAAGTGCTTTTAGTAATAGTAGAATAAAATTCAAAACTTTATTTTTAGGTGCAACTAAATTTAACATTCCCCTTCCCTCCCTAATTTTGGCAAACAACGTTGTCAAAATCGATTTATATAGTATTAAAGCAGTTTCTATATAAAATTCATACAACTAGGACTTCGATCCACGGTCCGCTAGACTAGCAACTTAAGCAGTTAATTAATTTTTTTACAGCGTGGGGCATAGCCCACGGGTCTCGCTAGTATCAATCAACTTGATCAAAATCTGATCGTACTAGGTTTTAGAATACGCTGGAAAATATATCATTTAAAACTAATTAATAATAAAATGCGTGCTAACTTGACTATATTATAAATTAATAACTACTAAGGGCGCTAACGTGTCTTTAATAACTTTGGGCATTCTGCAACATTGGCTACTTGCTATTGCAGTTCAAGTATTTTAAAAAGAGACAGGTACTATTGCTGCCAAATATATGCATCTACTTGGGATGTTTATTTTATTGCCTCTTATTATTTGTCACAGCACAATCTGCTTTTAATAAGCTTTATCGAAATAGAAGAACTCATAACTTCTTGACGATACTACTCTATACATTTTCAATAGGGTTAAGGTCGAAGCTGTCGCAGGTTTGAGGTCATATGGTCGTGTTCCCACGTTGATGGGTGAAACATTAACTGGCGAATTCCCATGTTGGTGGATAAAATTTTCAGAGAATATTTGAATTACAAATGGTGGCACAACAATCATATTCTAACAATCTAAAATTAGCCACACCTGTGAATCTTTCGTTAATATTTCAATAAACATCTGGATCCTGAACGTCAACAGAAAAATGTCCACGTCAGTATTTGTATAATATATTGTTTAGAATATTAATGACTATTTCCAGATTTGCATTTATAAAACGTGTTTTCGTCTGAGAAGCAAACAGTGTTTGGTGTTTCAAAAATTTAAACCTACATTGACGAATTATTGAGCAAACTGAAAATGAGTAACGTTTCTCGTACCGTCTCAAATAGATAATAAACGTATCTATATATTAAATCCATAACTGTCTCACCATAACACAATGACGGTCTCCTAAAAAAATGTGTGCCGAGCGCGCAAATTCTAAGTGAAACTTCTTCACGTGTTCATACTGAAAGTGTTTTTCTCTTTAAACCTTAAGACATTTATTAGCTCTTTACAGCAAAGGGGTGGATTAGCACTAGCAAAAATTGCATTTTGTGTTGAAGAAGGTGTAAAATGTTGCAGGGAATGCAGATGTAAAAATTATAAAACGCGCACTATTGCTATAAACTACTAAAATAGTTCAATAAACATTCAGCTGTAAAAAATTCTAAAAAATGCTGCAAAAGAAAGTATTGTTAATTTGAGAACTACAAACGGACAAGATCCTGACAGAGAAATCAAAATTTAAAATTTTTTTCCAATATATCATCCTCCTCTAGATGTATTGGAAGAAAATTTTGAATTTTGATTTCTGTCAGGATTTTGTCCGTTTGTAGTTCTCAAATTTGACAATATATTCTTTTGTGGCATTTTTAGTATTTTTTGCAGCTGAATGTTTATTGAAATATTTTGGTAGTTTATAGAAATATTACTCAAAAACAGGCCAGAATTGGCGATGAAATAATAACTCAGTTAATAAATTACTCTTATTTTTTAATTAGATTGAGCACTCAAACATTTTTAACACGCGAAATGTGGGAATTCTGCATTGACCTTCAAAAAAATTACATTATTAATAGAAGTTCACGCAAATGAAGTCTAAAAATATTGATTATTTTACGTGCATGTAAGTCCTTGAAATTTAATTTTATTTTATTGGTAACTATAGAATTCTTCTAATGGTATACGTGACGATTAATGACTAGCTGTACTTCGTTTACATAACGAGGTAGAAATAACAGCTATTGTGTTATACCATTTTAGTAGAAGAAAATAAAGTGTACAAGGGAAGAAGAAAACACTGGAAATGTCTTTTATAAACGCGTTATTATATGTTTTAGAAAACACTGAATAAAAGGTATTTAAAATTTCTTTGTAACAGCGACAACGATATGACGTCTCAATATTTTTTTAAATGGCGACATGTATTGCTTCTTATTTTGTTAGATGCAGGTTTCAAGTATAGAAAATAAAGAAAGGAACTGAGCCGATGATACGGTCTCCTAGTATATCGATCCCAAAGGTTACTTTATCGAAAATACATTTCTTAGAAAATCAGGATCATCATTGCGCATTCCTATAAGAACTTTAGAAAATTGTAATTGTCTGTTCGGGTCGTCTTTGAGTTTTGGTGATAAATATTTTTGTCTCAAAAATTTTCTTATGTAGGCATACTAAAGTGTCTAACCAAATAATACACATTTTTTAATTTATTTAACAAACCAAAAATTCAAGTAAGTATTCAAATCCGACCAACAGAAAATCAGTAGCCCGTACTTCGAAATACTACAAAACCCCTATAAACGCCCGGAACCAACAATTTAAAAAGTCTGCCACCCTTCGCATCCCCGCCAGGCTCTACCATTGGTTAATACAGATCTACGCACGAGAACCATCCCCGACCAGGAGAAAAAACAGGGTCTACTCTACCCCGCGCTGGATCCTCACCCTGCCCCGATGACCCATCTTTGATACTCTTGCCGCCTCCAGTAGTGATTAGAGTTATTCGACGACCCGGTCATCCAGCCACTGAACCTCGCCGTTTCTACCCAACTAGTCAGCCCACTGCCCGCATTTGCGTCTAGCCCCTTGTCTTACAGCCGATTATACCTCACATGACTTACGCACCTTCTCTGCATGCAGCTGAAATGTGAGTAATCCACAACACCGTAGTGGCGCAGATGGATATACGGGTGTGTTCGGTCGTGCTGATTTTTTACTGCATAAAGTAGTTGCGGGGTCGAATCTCGGTTGGAACCAAAATTTTTTTTTTATTCTGTAGTTTTTTTTAAAACACTGTTCTTGCGTTTTGCTGTTAACGCGAGGTTATTTGTTAAGAGCAGTTATATTTTGAAAGAAAAAATACGAAGACAAATTTGCATTCACTCACTGATTGACGGCATACTAACACTCAAGTTTGGTAATAAATTAAAAAAAAAGGATTTGTTGTTTTCTATTGAATGCAATTTATTAGCAATGAATAAATCGGCTTTAACAATGCAAATCTCGATGTAAATATCACACTCGCACATATGCGAGCCCTATTACATGATATTGCGCAATTCATGATCGGCACTAATCAAGGGGCTAGACGCTAGTACTGTCCGCCAGGAGTCCAGTGCCGCCCCGCTACCACCGAGCTACCTGCAGTCCTCCGCCAATTTAATCGCCCCCTTGCCCTACACACCTTCACCAGGTGAGGCAGACGTGCTAGAGCTCACCATCAGCTCCCAGGACTACGGCGACTTCTACGGGGAGTACCTGAGTTACCCTACCCACGAGTAGGTTACCCTCCTCCCCGGCGAACCCCCAGATTCTCGCACCTCGTGGATCCACACCATCCGCTCCTCCCCACCTGCTGTGCACGAAGAACCGGGTCCCATTCCTTTTCCACTAGAATGCCTGGAAGCCCGACATCCGGAACCCATCGCTCGACGCCCCGCACTTTTCTTCGCTTCCGCCCATTTTGAGTATTGGTAGTTAATTCTACATTACCATTAATTACTTTTAATTGTACTACATAGTGTTTACTTTTTAAACAACAACAAGCTAATTTGTTATTTCAAATGAAGCTGCCTATATATTACTATATTTTTGCGTTACATCATGTCATCCTCTATAAAATTCTATAGGGTGTTTCTATGCCTTAAATGTATAGATACTTTTGTATAAAAGCAATTTGAGAAAAAATAAACAGTTGGTATAATAATAACTGACCAACGGAATGTTTTTTTATACTGTGAACTTTAAGAGAATTAATAGAAATGGTTCAACATCGTAAAGGCACCGGGAATATTTATTCCTATACAGGGCGTTACTTTGCAGAAACATTAATCAACTTACTTTTTGAATGAACATCTTGTCTTTTAGGATTTCATCTTATGCGGAATTTAATTCTATATCAATTTCATTTATGTCTCCTATTTCTAAAACTGTCAGTTTTGTAAATAATTTACTTTTCAGGATTTTCTACGTTTTGTTGACAAACTATATGAAATATTTCTAATTTTAATTATAAATTTCGCATAAGATGACGTAATGAAAGACAAGGTGTATCATTTAAAAGTTAAGTTATATCGGAAACAATTTTTAACAATGCATTTATTACATTGCATCATATCAATTCGCATTCTAAAATTCGCAATGTGAAAACATCCCGTTGGTTTATTTTTGGGCACCCTGTACAATCTTGATTTTAAAAAACAATTTGAGGTTTTAGATAATAACTAGTGTTGCCCCGTCGAAATACGACGGCAGGCATATTTGAAAATGTAAGGTTTCATATGGTACAGCACCTCCTTAAATACTACATTGAGAGTGCTATTCCCTTTTGGAATTATTTGTACTTTCAAATTGTCGAACGATCGCACTCGAGACATTGCTACGTACAACTGGCCATGGCTAAATACAGGCTGGGGTAAATAAATACCAACACCATCAAGAGTTTGCCCTTGCGCTTTGTTTATAGTCATACAAAACGCAAGACGAATAGGAAATTGGCGTCTTTTGAAAGAAAAAGGAAGCGTTGTATCTGATGGCGTTAAGTCGATTCTAGGAATCAAAACTCTTTGCCCCAATCTTTCTCCAGTGATAATTTCCAAATCCAAACAATTGTCGTACATATTTTGAACAATTAATCTGGTACCATTTAATAGCCCCTGGGAGGCATTTAGGTTTCTTAACAGCATGACAATAGCTCCAGTTTTCAATTTGAGGATATGTGGAGGCAAACCACTTAACTCTAAACTATGTAGAAATTCAATAGGAAACTGAAGAATTTCATTCTTCTCCTCCGTTATCAAATTATTTACACTGATATATGTTCTACACGTTCCTGGTATAAGGTCTATAACTTTAGAATTTATCTCATCGCAGTGTTCATTTTTTGGGACTAAAATAGCATATTTTGAAAAATTAATAACGGCATTTGGTGACACAAATTCTTTCCCAAAAATTTCAGAAACAATGTCTTCTTTCGCAATTATACTGGACGGCAAATCAATAATAGCTGATAATGTTGATGATTCGTCATTTACGGAAGGATAATTTCCATTACCAATTTTAAGCAGAAAATTAGCAAATTCCAATTCCTCTGGTCTTGCTCGCATGTTTCTAAACAACTTAAATACCCGAAATTCTGACCATAGGGGAGAAAACTTTATGCACTTTTTTGGATTATTGTTTCTCTTGAAGCATGTGGAACTACTGGTAAGACCTGCCTGAAATCTCCCCCAAGTACAATAATTTTTCCTCCAAAAGGTATGTCATTACCCATAATGTCTTTCAGTAGTCTATGAACGCACATTAATGCATATATATTGGCCATGGGTGCTTCATCCCATATAATCAGTCTTGCTGACTTGATATCAGCTGCTGCTTTACTGTTGACTTTTAAAGATGATATAGAAGTCTCATGCAGTTTTAGGGGTAACTTAAACCTACTATGTACCGTACGACCATTTGGTAACAGCATAGCAGCAATACCAGTCCATGCTACAGATATTACTTCCAAACCTAAATTGAAGCACTTTCGTATAAGACAGTTGTATACAAAAGTCTTTCCGGTACCGCCCGGGCCATCTATAAAATAGGCATTGGATTTGCCTGTATGATTCTGTTGCATTACATGAATAATTTCGTTGATGATCAAAAGTTGTTCATCATTAGCTTGTTGTATCATCCAGTCATAATCCAAATTCGGAATTATGGGATACTCTATGCTTGAAGTTGCTATTGGTAAATCATCTATACTGGGTAAGTTGAATGTTGAAAGAGAGAACCCATGTAATTTTAAGGTTTCATTTATATCTCTGAGACTCAATTGATAAGCTATATCCTGGCTGTGAAGATGTACATAATTTTCGCTGAAAGAGTCTTTAAAAACATCCCATAACTGAAGTGCATTGGATGGTTGTTGAAATATGCAAATAAACGAAAATAATTGCCTTAATTGAAACGGCATTTGAATGACTGATGATTCAAGTAGACAACAATGCCACTCATTATCATCCTGAAGTAACCCATGACGCATTGCTGCTTCCTTAAAAGTACAATAAGTAACATTACGGTATGTCCTCAAATCTTCAAAACTGGTTGCACCCACAACATGAAGCAACAGCAAGCGAAGATGATATCGTTCAGATTCTACGGGGGAAACATTAAACATTCTACCAATAATTTTACAAAATTTAACACGTTTTTTCCAAATTCGGTTATTTTTGTCCCAAACATAATAATTCGGCGTTTGTGGATAAATGTAAGGTCTTTTTTTTGACAAATCCTTATTTAAGTTAAACCATTCAATCAGTTCTGTTTTTCTTAATTCTGCTTTAAGTAAGGCTTCAGCGGCATTGTCGTCATGAAAATACACTTGTTGTTCTTGTGGTAAATGAACAGGTAAGCGAATTACAGAATGAGATTGTTCATGCATAGGATAGGAAAAAATTCTATACGCAGCCTCACTCGGACTGACATATCGGGTGTTTAAGAAAGCTGATACTTCATCATGATGAAGCATGTCACCTTCGGCAGTTATCTGCAAATTGGCGCAGTCATGTCCTTTGTAGACATATTTATGAATGTATTTTATGCTTTGGACACTTGCACAAATTTCTACATTAATATGGGCTTGAAAGTGAAGTAAGAGAAAGGAATTATAAGGAACTATATAACGATTGTCAACTTCCACATAACTACCTTGTCCATGTTTAGTAATCGTTCTACCATTATTCCTTCTTCGATAATTGGGATAGCCATTTACATTATCTCTTGTCTCAGGAATAAAATCTTTTGGGAACCCCTTTTTACAATTACCGTCGACCATACAAATCGACTTTGAATTAAGAATACCGCAAGGCCCGTGCACCATATGAGATTTGACTAAATTGTATAAGGCCGTATTACTGTTGGGGTCTGGTATTTCTGCGGAAATAACGTTGTCAATATCTGAGATTTCCCTAAATTTGCAAGTATCTTTAAGACATAATAATAGGTGAACATGAGGTAAACCTCTCTTTTGGAATTCAACAGTGTACAAAAATGTTAGTACTTCGCCAAAAATTTTTTTTTGGTTTATCAAACGTAAGATTTCCTTTACTTTTGCATGAAACACGCGAACAGTAACATCTGGCCTATTATTAGCAGTTTCATAAGAATGTATGCTGTTTGTAATTTCAGGCCATAAAGGATTACATTTAAACGTCAAAAAAATGTCTGGCTTACCAAATTTTCTTACAATGGCCATTGCGTCCTGATAATTTTGCATCATGTTTCTGGGACTGCCAGTAAAAGATGAGGGTAAAATAACAACGCGTCCAGCCTTTAAGTTTCCGTTGTCGGCCCTTACATGTAAAGCGTCTGCGAGACCAGCGTATGTATCTACTCGCAATTTCACCTGTTGGTTACGGATGAATTTCAATCTGTCGCCTTCGATGCGACAGTAATAGTCAACAATCAACTGCTGCGTTCACTTCCCAGCATTAATTATTATTGGGTTGAAGTCTCCTACAGGAGGAGAACCTCGAACCATAAGTCTGTAAGATATATATTCTCGCATAGAAATGTGTTGGCGAATTCTAGTTTTGCGCTCTCCTCCAGTTGGCATAGAAATATACCATCCTGGTTCCCCGCACGGCCAGATCAATACATATGACATCGGATCGCAATGCATACTGTCAAAATCTATATTTTTTATTCCACCGTCATGTGCATAAACAGCAATATGTCTATGAGAAGGTGGAGCACCGTCGGCTGATTCAAAAACAGCTGCAACTTCAGAACATGTAGGATCATTATACCGTCGAGGATCTGATTTGGGTTCGTGATAAAAACGCATTACCAAATTAATAGGTACACGATTTTCTTTTAAATCCTACTCCTTTTCTTCACATATCTTCTGATGCATTGTCTTATATGACATCACATAATGATTACATTGATTTAAGACACGATTTAGTATTTCTAGAATGTCTTTTCTCAAGGAACTGTTCGCAGCATGTTTAAGTCTAATTTGATTGGCTTCAGAAAAGTCTAAAATGTATAATTGTACATAAGAAGCATATCCTGCATTTTGAGGGTTTAATGACGAAATTTTATGATGCACGACACCGAGAATTTTTAAACAATACGGACCATATCCGGGAGGTAATTTTATATTTGCACCAAATGACACGAACGACAAAGCATTATTATATTGTCGAATATTATCTCGAAAATTTTTCGATATCTCGTTATTCCCTGCAAATAATTCTTTTATTTCATCAGGAATCCGAAATTCCGGTAATTTGAACTTTTTATTACAACAACAAAGCCCAAATTAGCCACACGAATTTTTTTCACATGAAAAGTACAGAGCTGAACAATAACTACATATGTTGTTTAAGTTACCCAAGTTGAATGGAGTTACATTTGAAATATTATCAGAAACGGCACATCTATATCGAATCGTAAAGCATGTTTTTTCTTCGTATTTTATACGTTTTTGTGTGCGTTCGCGTCTCCTTTCCCTGCCGCCAGTTAACGTCTTTTTTATTTTCCTTTTTTTTGAAACACTATGTTGCACAACATTGCAGATTGCGTTTTCCACATCCGCATCATTAGTGACTGAATTGGACTGAACTGGACGAAATTCCAAAACACTATAATGCCCTGCATCAACATTACCAGAAAAAAGTAAATTAGAAATAATATTTCCAGTACCATAGTCAAGGGTTTCGTTATTGTCATTTCTATACACTCTGAACAGATGATCAGGAAACAGCTGACTAATACAGTGCAATTCGACATGTCCGGCGAACTCACCATCTAAAGATAACAAATTTTCATAATCAGTTGAATTAGTAATCGGCAACCTATACGATGAATCTCCAACAATAAAACCTTCATAATATTCCCATTCATTTTTAATTTTTTCGACGACTTGCATGCGTATTTCGCGATGATGTTCGTCATTATTAAATACACAATGCGAAACAGAGCGAAATAAACAGTTTCCGTCACCTATAATAGGAACAATATGTCGCTCCATACTCAAAACCGCACAATTCACTGACAGACAGCGTTGACAGAACCTGCGAAATGTCAAGTCACGTGATGCATTAGTTCGAAAAATGACACGCGACGTTATTGCAGATGGCGCCCCAAGTAACGCGCGTCTAGCCGACCTTCATATATATTATAAATTAAAATAATTATTATTAAAAAATCGACGTAGAATAAAAATACAAAAATGTTTCATGTTCCATCTGTGGATAGATACCTTTCATTAAAAAAAAAATGGTCCAAATTGGTGAAGCGGTAGCCGCTGGAGGAACCGGAGAAAAAAACCCTTTGTGCTTTTATATATGTATGGATTATTATCATTTCAAAATTGGACTGCAACTGCGAATTGTTTTTTAAAAATCAAGATTGTACAGGGTGCCCATTTGATCGTGTAACCCTTTGGTTCTTCAGAGTAGGCAACACACCTTGCATGTCATAGGTTGCTTTTCTATTATAAAATATAACTTTATAAATGAGAACAGCGGTTTTCTGATGATAGAAAAACCTCCTTTGACTTTTTATTAATTAAAAGATGTACAGTAGGCTGTACCCACGGCAAACTGTTACTCTCATTTATAAAATTATATTTTTAATGGTAAAGCAACCTATGACATGCAACGTGTGTTGCTTAAGATAGCTATACATTTATATTGACGTAGAATTACCGATAATATTGTTTTTATATAACATTTTTTTCCATCTTCAAAAATATAAGCAATAAAAAGAGTGAGCCCTTCAATTATGTGGAACACAACACATTACAAATATAGTAAATAAAAGAGAGCCAGTCCCCCCTCCCAGTGGCCTCTGGTTTAAATAACTTAGTTTGGATGGTGTTAGATAATAGCACTTACTAGTAGTAAGCCGTATGCCAAATTTCATTACTTTATATTAAGGGTATCTGAGATATTAATTAAAACGTAAATTTCATTCGCCCCCTTCAGGCGGGCCTAGCTCCCTTCGGATGTATTTTACAACAGATATTTTTATGCACGTTTGTTTAAATCATTTCATTGAGTACAACACGTTTGTGTATAGCCAGTCTATCATTTTTGTTACAACCTGTATATAAAATAGGAAAGGAAAGTTGTACAGTACATACATATGTTTCGTAAATTGGAAAGTAGGACCATATGGAAGATATACGCCTATTGTTTTTCCAAACTCCAGTTGTAAAATAGTGGCAGCCGCTATGATTTATGAAAATTTTAAGAATATGTCTATTAATCAGTATAAAATTTGTTATAATAAAACTATGTTTTCGAAACAGTGGAAAATCCCATTGTTGGAAAATCCTCAAGATTTAGAAAATTTGGCGAAATACTACTTACAGCGTTGCGCATGCATTTTGAGAATACTTAGTACATTTATGAAAGGTACACAATGTTTTGATAAAATAATATATATTAAAAAAATTCCGCTTTTAGTTTTTCACTCGTATCTAGTAAGCCATGGATATTTTGGGGAAAAAAATATCACCGCTACAGTCCTACCATAATTAGACAACATTCATCTTATTTCACTGTTTTCGTATCACTTATACTTGCCGAGATCTCCAAGCAGTGCAAGTTATTCTGGGCACCCTGTATAGCTTTGTTATTTATCAAGCAACCAATTTGTAAAAACCTTTTTTTGTTGTCTTCGGTATAAATTATGCTTTAAAACGGGGTATCGCAAGAGGTCCTATTTAAAATTTTAAAGTTGGGGTTGTTAGGGCTTAGAGGGTTAAGGGTGGGGTGTTGAAAATGATTCCTACAGGTGTTAATTTATAAAAATTGACGTGTTCGTGTTTACTGAAATTTATTCCAAATAATTTCATTGTTATTAATTAATTCTAGCTTTACTTTCTTGAAGTTCGTAATAATATTTAAATTATAATACTGAAAATATTGTTGAAGTTGTAAACTATTTCTTTATTCATACATAAAAAAATTTGTGTTTATGATAATGAGTGGAAATGTGTCGCTCTTTTTAATATTTTGATCCTGTTATAATATTACTTGAAATAAAAAAAATCGTTTAACCGCAGTCGGTAGGATTCGAACCTACGCTCCCAGAGGGAATCTGATTTCTAGTCAGACGCCTTAACCGCTCGGCCACGACTGCTGTAAAGTTTGGATTCAATATACACAAATTTTACACCAACAATATAACTTAATTAAACTAATTTAATTGATGAAAAATACTTATACGTTATATATTTTGATAAATAAATATGAAGTAACAAACTATCCACTTATTTTATTTAGTACTACAATTAATTAATTAATAGCTAGTGTTAGAAACGACTAAAACTGTGAGGAATATTTATTTAGTTCTACTTATTATAACTCGGGACCTAGTTTACGCTGCTGGCAGAAATTTTGCAACTAATGCTCTTTAACTCCTTAATCTTCATTTATTATACAGAACTAAATTTACTCGTGCGGCCATACCATAGTAAATATCTACGTAAGCATATGCTGTGGCTATACATTTCAAATAATAATTATTGTGTATCAAACTATCAACTGATGATTTACCAATTTACTTTAGCGAAAAAAAAAAACAAAAACTTGATGCCTTTTTCTTTAATTTTATAATAATTCATTTGAAATTCGACGTGGTACAGTTTTGCATATACATTTTAAACCTGTATTATAATTATTCCAAAGACAATAAACATCTACCTATAGTACCTAGAATTTGGGAGGGAGGTACAGCAGAAAATTATAAAGTCGAAATCAAATATACCTACAGTTTTATTTATAATTGCTAAACCCATCTAATAGTTATTTAAGTATCAAGGAATGTAAGGACGTAATAACATCCGAGGTAGGCGAATACGAGCTGAGGCGGAGCCGAAGCTTGTCGCCTGCCGAGGATGTTATTAGTCGATACATTCCGTGTTACTTATTAAATTTTTCACGCTACCGGCAATGTAAGTAGGCCTACAGGTAGAAATTTAATCATATTTTTAAAAGTTCGTTTTGACAGCTGTCATAGGAATTATTTTTTTAAAGCTCCATTATTCTAAGTTGTCTGTGTTTGTTACCATATCAACGAACAGTTAAAATCAACATTATTTTCCTAGGAACGTAAGTGACACTATTAAGTTCCGTCGTCAAGGGTAACTAGTACACGAATGTTATCAGCCACTTACGATCCCTGTAGCTATGGATGTAAGGCCTACTTACACTGCCGGTAGCGTGAAAACCATTTTATTTATCTTGTGATATTGGATTGTGTAGCCTTAATTTTGTTTTAAATATTTTAGTGGTGTGAATGTTCGCCCTGTTGTACTCGTTAACACGAGAAGGGTTGATAACAATTTTAGCAATTTATAAATGGCTAAACTTCAATATCACATTTCTATAGACAATCATTAGCAATTTGATTTCAATTTTTATTTAAACAACCGTTATTCTCTAAGAACTGTAATAATTACGTTTTGTTATTAGTTAGCAGCTGGTTATTACCCATTATTTCTAGATTTTCTGAATTCAAAGTTAATAAATAATTAAAAAAAGTTTTCTCGTTTTAAACAAGAAAAATATTTGAATCGATTTTTTCTAGAAAATAGCTAGTCGTACAAATAAATCAATCGTACCATTTTTATGCATATTTTAACGTAGAATTATATTACAAACTCAAATTGGTAAAAACTTTGAAGATTATAAGAATAATAAATAAAAAGGATACAGCCCTCCCCCCTCAATTAGTACGTCACTGTTATAAATAATTTTATTTGGATTCTATTAGATAGTAGCACTTAGTAGTACTAAACTGTAAACTTAATTTCATTGTTTTCTATTAAAGGGTGTCCGAGATATTAATTAAAACTAAAATTGGTTTCGCCCCCTTCATGTGGCCGTACACATGTTTATAGGAACTTTTTTTCTTAAAATGATTCAAGCAATCACCTACCGAAGTTTGGAAAATAAACTTTGGACCGGCCTGTATATATCGCCGCATTATTATCCAACCTTTGTTTATAAAATTATAAACAGAAAAAACGAAAAAAATATTTTTGGCCTTAATTACAATGTTGAGCTATTAAGCGCAAAAATTTTTCAAAGATTACTGAAAAAATATATGAGAAATTTAATAACGCCTTCAACAAGCCCAAAACGAAGTTTTTCTGCCTTTATGTTACTGAGGTATTGTAAATGGTACATTTGTTAAAACATATTACCCACGTCCTTCAAAAAGCTTAAATTTATTTCATACAATAAACAGATTAACCTAAGTTGCAGGCTTCCGCGGCCGTTGTTAATAACATCTAGGCTTCCGGGTTGGAGCCGCGTCATCGGTGCATGAACTGCCGACGTTTCGTCCTCGGTTGCAGGGGACATCTTCAGAGCTTTGCAACCGAGGACGAACCGTCGGCAGTTCATGCACCGATGACGCGGCTCCAACCCGGAAGCCTAGATGTTATCAATAAACAGATTGTTTTAGAAAATAAAATGTTTTTACAGAATAAATGAAAACTATCTACAAAAAAAGGTTGGTATTTGTACAAACAAAATAGATAAATAACTGCAATGAAGTTGAAACATAATAAAATATACATGATTTTAACCGTAACCTCGTGCATACCGCCTAGACATACAGATAGAAGGGGAGAGAGTGATAAACGAGAAAGGGGCGCGGGGGAGGTAGAAAAGTGGTAGAGAAAGCCGTAGGGATGAGAAAATTGACAAAAAGGGAAGGAGGGGAGCAGAAGGCAAACGGAAGGAGAAGAAAGAAAAGGGGGGAAAGATTAGGGTGAGAGGTACTGGGAACCTAAAGAGGGGATGAAGGAGGGGCGAGAAAATGGAAGAAGAGAGACGAATGTTATATAATTTCTTGAGCTCAATTTCTTAAACTCAGTATTATACGAAAATAATCATCTAATAAGAACTAGACGTATGCAAAGCGCAAGGTCCCTAGATTAGGGACCTTGTGCAAAGCGGCTAAACTACGAATTTGTTCGTTAAAAATGTGCAGGTTTACTGGACTTTTAAATTTCGTGTTGCCGAGATATTTTGTGTTTTTGTTGTCGTAAATTATATTCTGCAGGTAAAGTACGTCCGTTGCTTTCTTTTCGTATCAATATTTAATCAGTAACGCTTTAATTGTATATTTACCACGATTTTTGTCAGGAATTAAAGTATTTAAAGAATAGCTCGTGGGAGTACATTCTCCCACTTGGTTATGCCTTGGGTACTTAACATTTTCACTAACATGTTCCATGTAATGATAATATTATTGTGCCTGCAAAACAATTTATATTTTCCCACTACAACAGACAGCGATTGCTAATTCCATGCAGTCGTGGCCGAGCGGTTAAGGTCAGATTCCCTCTGGGAGCGTAGGTTCGAATCCTACCGACTGCGAATTAAAGCAACTTGAAATAGTGTGCTATTTTTTTTAAACAAAATCAAATTTTTAATTATTATTTAGGTGTATTAATAAATTTCCTTAACATTTGGATCCCATTGTGCGCAAAAGATGGTGGACATAACATACGTTTAACTGTATGAATTACAAAAATTGCATTAAACACGTTTAAATATTTTTACTAAAATCAAAACCATAAAATAAAAGGCTTAAAATATATGTACCATTTTCAGATTTCTTACTCATTCTTACATAGATATTATACAAATTGTGTTTTTCACGTTCCATACAAATTTAGAATAATAAATGAAATATCTTTTTAGAGAATCCTCAAGTTGCAAAAACACCACTCCAGGACTCTTGCTTCCCCGCTCATCCCGATTTAACACAATAACTGCTCTTCGCGGGTCTAACACGCCCCACCCCGAAAACCCAATTTAACTATCGGGCTTGTTCTCGCTGCTCCAAAATTATCAAAATACGGGTACAGTCAGGTACGAACTCGAGTCGGCCCAACAGAATGCAGACCCTTTGCTCACTGACATATTAATCGCCAAAGAACATTTCTGGCTTGATTGAAATTGATCAAAACTTTTTAAATCTCCGACAGATATAATTTGATTTGCAGAATATATTTTAAAGTAAGCTGTACATTTATTTATATATCTACTTTAACGATGCAATAATTTTTAAAAGGTTGGTTTTGCAATTAAGATAAATCTACTGTACGCGCCGTTAAACCTGAAAAAAGCCACGCAACTCCATTGGGTTGCGCACGCTGTTAAAAATGTTTAACTTTTAGAGTACACTGTTTGCTCCATCCTTTCCTAGAGTTTTGCATAAAGCGAGATTTGAATTTTTCTGAGGTTCAGCGGCGCGTACTGTACTCGTGTACTTGCATGTTTCGATGATCAACGCGTTTTAGTAGCAGCTAAATGTGCAGGATTCATTATTTTGTCTAAAAAATGGAACATCTTCGAAATGTTTTTTGTTCGCAGTCGGTAGGATTCGAACCTACGCTCCCAGAGGGAATCTGATTTCTAGTCAGACGCCTTAACCGCTCGGCCACGACTGCATGAATTTTTTGCGTGCATTCTATAGTACTGGAAGATAGTTTTGATTATTTTTTGATACCCACAACTGTGTGTATTATCGAAACCGTTATGGGTTAAATAATTAGAAACCAAATTTAGATTTACACGCGAGCGCTACAATTTTAAATAATTCATCTAAGTGTCTTTTTTAATCACAAACCATGTTTTTGAATTTCGTAATAGTATTTTAGATACAGCAGAGATTTGTTGGCGTCGGCGTCGTAGATATTTTATGCACTTTCTACACAATCACGTTTGCGTCGACGACGGTCGTTATGTCATATTCAGCTAGTCGCGTTGCTACTGCAGGTGCCAAACGTGTAAAAGCTATGAATACAGTATAAAATAACATTTCTAAATTCAAAAATGTCTACGATAATAATATTTGGACTACGTTACATGTTGAAGTTGTAGCTAAAGTTGAAAGCTGGGTTTTAATTATTCCAACCATAATTGTTATTTGAAATATATACACTATTGTGAATATCAAAAATAATCAAAGTTATCTTCCACTACTATAGATAGCACAAACAATATTCATGCAGTCGTGGCCGAGCGGTTAAGGCGTCTGACTAGAAATCAGATTCCCTCTGGGAGCGTAGGTTCGAATCCTACCGACTGCGAACTACAAACATTTTTAAAATGTTCTATTTTTTATATAACTTAAAGAATATTGTGGGGAATATTGTGATTAAAAAAAGAATAAAAAATTTTGGTGAATTTGAGGTCAGAAAGATTTTATTACTTACGCTAAATTATATGCTACATGAAAAAGACAATCTATAATACAATATCTATTTATAAATTTATAAATCTGTTATAAATATGTTAAAACTTGTCTATTATAGAACTGACACACAGAAGTCGCTGGCTTAAGTGTCTACTTATATATTCTATTTCTCGCAAAATTACCATGTCATGTACAAGAAAACAATATGCAATATACCTTTCATAAAGAATATCAGTAAGAAATTTGAAATTGGTATTAATATTTTAATCAGTGTATTTATGGTTTTATCTTCAGTAAAATATCTTAATATTTGAAATTGACGTGATCGTATAGATAGCACCATTAATGTTATACTAAAATATTTTTAAGCATTTGTATTGCAGAAAAATCAGAGGAAAACACTAGAAACATTTTAATTGTGCAACAAATTCTTATAACACATTATGATACTGCATAATTTCTCAGTCCTATAAGAGTGAACGATTTGAAATTTTGAAGTATCCTTTACATGTATTAGTTATACAGGGTGTCAATTTAAAAACGTACAATGAAACGTACATTAAAAAGCTCGTAAAAAATGCTATTTGATAGTAGAAAACTTTTTTAACCTGATTCGTTTCGGAAAAATTAAGAAATAAAATGGCCCCCAAGATCTCCAGATTTGACCCCATTAGACTTCTTTCTATGGAGTCACTTAAAATTCCTGTAATTAACATATTTAAATAATCAAAAATCACAGAAGGCAGTATAGAGAAGGCTATAACTCCCTAAGAAATTTGATGTGGCGACTGACTAGAACTAAGTTTGTTAGAACGCTAGCTGCGCCGTTAGACAGCAGCATTTTCGGACACTAATAAATGACACAAATTAATTTATGACGTCAAAAACGTAATTTTTGATGTCAATAAATATATTTTTATTGCCAAAAATCATTTATTGATGTCTAAAAAACGTTTTGCAGTATCATAAAGTTTTATATACATTTATAAGAATTTGTTGCACAATAAGCATATTTCTGGTGTTTTCGTCTGGTTTTTCTGTAATACAAACGCCTAGAAATATTTTAGTAGAATATTAATGGTACTATCTATACGATCGCGTCAGATATTTTACTAAAGATAAAACCGAAAATACCCTGATTAAATATTCATAACATTGTCAAATTTATTACTGATAGTCTTTACAAAAATAATGTATAGATTCTATTTTTCATGTAGCATATAATTTAGCGTAAGTAATAGAAAATTTCTGACCTCAAATTAACCAGAATTTTTTAATTTTTATTTAATCTCAGAAAGATGTAATTTCATTAATTCATTGACGAACTGTGGGGCGGTATTCTACGAAAAAAACTGAACTGAACTGAAGGTTCCTGAACGATTTTTCGATTAAACCAATATTTTTGGAGTTATTCAAATTTTGAAAAATCTAATAATGATAGACAGAAAAACTTTCATTCTCAAATTTAAGTATTGGATGAAGTACTGAAAATCAATCTATGAGAAAATGATAATTGAGAGGGAAAGCTACAAATAATGTTGTTGAAAGTGTCTGAAAATTTTAAATTTGCGTGTTCAATTAAGCAGTGGCACGCCATTGGCTCTTGTAAACAGCGCGTCATTATTTATTTGTTTCATAGTTCGTCATTTGTTTGAATTTAGTTTTAAAGTGCCACAGAATGGCCGCGAATTATTAGAACCAAGAGTAGTATGATATGCGGATGGCACTGTGGCTTCTAATAAACAAGCAGGACGAGCGGTACGTTTATACGCAACCATTTTTTCGCGTTTTGGACCGGTTTTAACATAATAAGTGGCATTGCACAATACAGAATTAGGGACTAAATTCAAACAAATGACGTACTATGAAATAAATAAATAATGACTTGCCGCTGCCTAATTAAACACGTTAATTTGAGTTTTTCATACACTTTAAACAACATTTGTAATTTTTCCTCTCAATTATCATTTTGAACTATCTCTTGTTTTTGTAATGTATCATGGATTTATTTTCAGTACTTGATCGAACACTTCAATTTGAGTTCGAATGTTTTTTGGTTATTATCTTCAAATTTCGAAAACTTTAATAACTCCAAAAATGTTCGTCGAATCGAAAAATCGTAGAAGAACTTTTTGTTCACTTTTTATGGTAGAATATCGCCCCACAGTCCGTGTCCGCGAGTTTTAAAGCACCTTTTATAATGCTTTAACAACATCCATAATTTCTGAAAGGTTAATTTGCATATTTCGATAATTAACATATTTAAGTAGCAGCTAGAAGCAGAATATTCTTTATGTTCCATATATAGTAGTGGACAATAATTTTGATTATTTTTAATACTCACAATTGTGTATATATTTCAAATAACTGTTATGGTTGAAATAATTAAAAACCAGCTTTAGCAATACAATTTCGACATGAAACGTCTAAATTTTATTATCGTAAACATTTTTGTTTTGAAATTTTATTTAAAACTGTGTCCCATAGCTTGTACACTTTTGCCACCTGCGCTGGCGACGCAACTAGCTGGACATGACATCAAGACCGTCGACGCGAACGTGATTGTGTAGAAAGTGCATAAAGTATCTGAAAATAAATAAAAGCCTGAAACTGTATTTTTTGACGCCTTAAAATTAATTTTTGTCGTCATAAAAAATATTTTTTGGCGTCAATATTAGAATTTTTTACGTCATATATTATTTTACGACCTAAAACATCTTTGTTTGACGTCAAAAAATGTTTTTTGGCGGCAATAAATGTTTAATAACAAGAAACGGCACTTCATACAATACATCATCAGCGATGACACCATAAGAAAGTTTCCACTTTATTACAATATAATTCACGTATACCGTTATGCGATGTGAGTGCTTTTTTTTTCAATATTTTATTTATAATTAACAGTTTATGTAATTCCGGTATTAACGCTTGTGTAACGAAACCGCTCGATCGGCCTCGCACGGCAACGGGAAACCAGCGAGGTAGATTTTCCTCTAGGAAGACCGAAGACCTTTCTGGAGACGAAGTGCATGCACTTTCTGTGGTTCGGAGCCCACGTTAAACTGTAGGTTCCCTATGTCTGTCTGTGCAAAATATCTATCTCCGCGCACCTAACACAGACATAGGAGAGAGGTCGCCAACGGCATAAATGGAGTATAGCACTATAGAAGAAGAAAGAAAAATGAAAAACTAGTAATTGCTGGTTGTTGCTTTGTGAGTGAATAGAATACCGAATAACATGCTTCAAAACAGAAGAGCTGTCACAGTAACACTGTTTTTCGTACGTTCCAAAACTCTTTAAATTCATGAAATTTAATATTGAATTTTCAATACGCTTATACAATTAAAATTAAAAAAAATCGGTTTATATTAAAGTGCAAAGTATGAAGAATGAAGCAATCAATAAACAAAAAATAAATTATCAAGTGGGTTATCAAAACGACCTTTTCTTAACGCAGCTATCTAAAAATATCAAGCAGTAGTGGCCGAGCGGTTAAGGCGTCTGACTAAGATAAGATAAGATACTTTATTTAACCGCTCTACATATTGAATAAATTTGCAGCACGTCCGGATATAGATATATAGATATAGATAATACTTATACACTAATATAAAAATGTATATTTAAAAGTACTTCACATCAGTCTTATTACACAAAAAATTACAAAATAGACAAAAAAAAGGAGTATCTAAGTACTCTTCAACATTGTAAAAACATCGGTTGGTAAAGTAATTTTTCATCTTGGATTTAAAACAGTTGTAATTCAAAGTTTTAATAACAGCAGGTAAATGATTAAAAATTTAGGTTCAGTGAATTTTTCTCTGACTTACAAAGTCTAAAACGGGAATTCCTTAGTGCGTTACTAGAACGTGTGTCATGGTTATGGAAGTCGCTATTCACAGGAAAAGAATCAATGTTTTTATGAATTTCGCGCAAGGTAACATACATAAATATAGATGGTAAGGACATTATACCAAACTTTATAAATAAAGGACGGCAATGTTCCCTGCTGTCTACATTTCCAAGAATCCGGATTGCTCGTTTTTGAAGACGGAAAATTCGTAACGCATGTGTTGAGTTTCCCCATAAAATTATGGCATAAATGATGAGAGAATGAAATAAAGAGAAATAGGACAGTCTTAGAATGTCAGTGGTTACAAGTCGATTTAAATTTCGAAGCAAGAATATAACGCTCGATAGTTTTTTACTTAGATAATCAACGTGAGATGACCAGTTTAAAGAACTGTCATGCACTACACCTAGCATCTTGACGTTGACTCCAAATGCTAAATTATTGACAGAAGAAAAGATAATTTTCTGAGTTTTGTCTTAATTAAGTTTGAGTTTGTTGGTACAAAACCAATTTTCAGCTCGTTTCTCGCTTTGGACAGACAATTCAGCCAAGTTATCGATGTTTTTAGCATAAGACAATAAAGTGGTATCGTCAGCAAATAACACACCATTTTTGGGAAGCATGTAGTTATAAAGGTCATTTATAAAAATAATGAATAGAAGAGGACCTATGACAGAGCCCTGAGGAACACCATGCACTACTTGTTTGAGAATAGAATTTTGGTTGTTCATAGTAACACACTGTTTTCTGTTTTGAAGATAAGATCTGAAAAGTGAGAGTGATGAATTTGTTACACCATAAAAACTTAGATTCTGCAGAATGACTTCATGCGAGACACAATCAAAAGCCTTGGAGAAGTCGCATAATGTAACAGCCGTGTGTTTACCTTCCTCAAGGCCCCCAACTATGTAGTTAACCACGTTTTGAACAGTTTGGGTTGTAGATTTGCTGCGACGAAAACCGAATTGGCATGGATTAAAGAGAGAGTTATCCTCAAAATACTGCACCAGTTTAGCTTTTAAAATTATTTCAAATATCTTGGCAAAAATTGGAATAATAGAAATGGGGCGGTAATTGTCAGTGATATTTACGTCGCCTTTCTTAAAAATTGGTATCACTTATATCTATTACTGCTTTAATGATTGTACTGTTCAAGTCATAAAAATCCATGCAACCTGAATTTTTAAAGAAATTATAACATCACAAACCTCTTCAGGTGAAACACTCTCAAGATTAAACAAACAAGCTGCGTTGGGACTGGTCCAAGCAAATCAGTAGGATTATATTCAGTTTGGGGAAGTGACGCAATTAAGTTACTGGCTATAGTAACAAAATAATCGTTAAAAAGATCAGGTGAGATATCGGGGTCAGGTTTAACTGAACATCCCTTATTTCTCTCAAAGTTAATTAGTTTCCAACTGTTTTTTACCTTGTTGTCAGAGCTTACAATATAGTTGTTGTAAGCACATTTTTTTGCGCTTTTATTTCAATTCTGTATTGTTTACGTAATTCATTATACTTAATTAAAACATGTGGATTTTTGCTGACATTATAAACTAATTTTACACAAGATAATCTATCCCTTAGCTGTCGTAGTGAATCATTGAACAACTGTCTTATTTTTATTGGTACATTTTTTTAATGCGAAATGTTTATGTACAAGCGTATTAAAAGTATTTACCATAAACTTAGACATACGGTTAACATTTAAGTCGGGATCACAAAAAGTGGTCCAATCGATTTCTAACAAGGCCGTTCTTAATTTTGCTATGCCACGTGCAGTTATCTTTGTCCTATATGTTGGTTTTGGAGCTTCTGCGGTCGCAATGACTTTAATAAACTGCCCACCGTGGTCGGAAATACAGGGATCAACAACACCCGATGAAAAATTGTTAACATTTAAATTTGTTAAAATGTTGTCAATGCGGGATGAGGAAGTGGCTCCTATCCTAGTAAAATCTGTTATAATAGAGTTTAGACCATAAGAAGTTATTAAACACATAAGACCTCTTAAATTTCCAGAGTTACTGCTAAAATCGACATTGAAATCTCCTAATAGTATGCTGTTTTTTGTCCTAGCAAAATACATATCTAGTACATTCTCTAACTTGTCTAGAAATATACTAAAATCTCCATTTCCGGAGCGGTAGGTACACCGTTATAATTATAATTTTGGATGTTACTAATTCAACACCACAAAATTCAGCATTAATTTCACTATTGTATGAATTGAGATTTAGAGACTTGAATTTAAGGTTATTCTTTAAGAAAATAGATACACCACCATGCTGGAAGGTGGACCTACAAAAATAATTTATGAGTTTATAACCTGGCAATTTTATTAATTTTAAATTTGACTCGGTTTGCCAGTGCTCCGACAAACAAATAGCGTCATAATCATACTTGTCCAGAAACATGGAAATTTGATCCACTTTGTTACTTAAACACTGTATGTTAATATGAAAGAAATTAATAGTATTACTTTGCAATACTTTGTCACCATTAACATGAAGTTTTTGACAGTCAATATCAACACAGTTACAAACAGCAGCCTATTTATAGCTGCTTTGTCGGTTGCTTCGGAAAATCTTTGTTTTCTTGACGTTTCGATCTGAAGATTTTTATAAGAATATTTGACCCCCAAAGGTTCTGATTGAGAATTTTATTCACTTCACTTTGTTTAACGCCTATCTGGAAGGATTTATAACTATTAAATTTAGTCTGTAAAGAATCACAGGATTGTATGTCAATAGAGTTTTTCTTCAAAAATGCGGATATATCATTAGTATTAAATTGTGGCTGAACGCGACTAGAAATCAGATTCCCTCTGGGAGCGTAGGTTCGAATCCTACCAACTGCGATAGCTAACATAAAAGTTTTTTTTAACTTCTATCGGCTTTGTTAGTACATGCATTAGTTGTAAACAATTAAAAATTGTGTTTGAAAATTAAGAGTTAATGATTATCTTGTCAGATAAGACGCAAACTTGATTTCGCTCTATTTTTGCACCTATTTGGAAGAAACGTGAACACGGGTCCTAAAATGTTTTATTTTTTTAAATGCTATTTTTGATAGTTTACAATAGGTAACAGTTAGACATGCAGCATGTTTCATACTTACATATATTTATATTTTTATTATACAATATTTATTACACTACTTACCCAGGTGTTTTAGTAAAATTGCTGTTGATATCTTTCAAATTTTCCACGAAGCGATGTACACCAATAACAGACGATGCAACAATAGCTGCAGCTTTGGCTGCAGTTTCGCATCGTGATTGATGCGCGTTATCGGATACTTTGTTAAGCACACGCGGTTTACTCGCGTATGCATACAATTTTTTAACATTTTCTTTAGGAATTTGTTGTTCAACTTTAAATCCTAACAAGGACGCTATTTCTGGAGGTGGATCCAAGAAATGCCCCTTTTTAACTGTAGTAATAAATGGTTTGCGTGGAGTTTCCGTTTTTACTTTAGTTAGCCCCGATTGTTTTTCTTCTTTTTGTAGTTTACGTAATTTAGCGTCTAATGCCCTGGTGAAGCTACTATCTAAAGTTTTAAGTTTAGTATTATCGTTTCTAGTTTTAGCAGCGCTGTTGCAGTGGTTCAGATTGCCGTGAGAAAAGCTAACATCTTTGTTCAAAATTTGAGCATCTTGTGAGCTGATATAGCCATTTGATTTTGTAAAACCTTTCTGTTTGTTATCTTCTAAGTTTCCTATTACACGCCTTGTAGGGTATACGATTCCGTTTGGTTTCTGTTTTAAACTATCTCTACCAAATGGTTTGAAAATTGATTCGCCCACTATTGATATTGGCAAATTATCTTGATTCAATATTTTGAAGGGCACATCATTATCGTCCAGGTCTTCAGATGGAATTGTAGATATGGGGAGCATTGCTACTTCTGTCATTGTTTAAAATTCAGTCTTTCAAAAGCACCATCATTTTTGAATCAGTACATGATTTTACTGCATGCATTTTTTTATATTTTAAATTCCAAATCATGCTTTATATATTATATTCTGAATTTACAGATTACTGTGCAAGGAGAAAGGAGGAATTTTAACTTTTACTACATTTTTAATAAATATTTGCTCACAGCAAACTCCTATACCGTAACCTTCTAACCCCAACTATTACTACAACGTAAGAATACCCTCATTTAACCGGTCTCGACGCTATGATAAATAGTGAATCACCACAAGTATATCAAAACATCTTAAAAACCGAAAATGCCCATCTAACGAAATTCTCATCTGACGAAATAGAACCCAAGAGAAATTAAGGTTAAAAGCGAGATCAAAACAATAAATTAGGCAATATCAAAATGAAAATAGGTTTCTCGAAATGTTTTAGATCTTTATACTCTTGGTATTTATGACTTAAGTATTTTACTCGCTATACAAAAATACCCAAAAGCAAAACATTTGGAAAATCGTTGAATTTAATGAGTTTCAAGATGATTATCTTTGTGGAAAATCAAGTTGGCAAAAAATCGAGATGTCAAAGAATTTAGGGTACTTCATCCGGCTCGGACCCACCAACACAACATCCGACCCAACCCGAATCCGTCCCACAACCCAGGCACGGTTTTAAACCCGGACCCGGACAAGGTTTTAAACAAGAACCTGGTTTTAAACCCAGGTCGAATTTGGTCACAAACTCATACCACACCTGGATCCGGCCGGGTTACCCGGTCAACCTACACTTGTTTTGTGAGCCCGACTTCTACCCGACCAGGACCCGATCGGTTTACCCAGTCAAATCCGTAGTATATTGATATTTTTTCAAACCTGGCTCTTGTTGTGTAAACGCGGCTGAGACTCGCTCGTACCCAACCCGCACTTGGCCAAATGACCCGATCAAATCCGTACTCGATTTATATATCTACAAAACTGGCTCTTATTTTGTGACCTCGATTCGTATCCGACCCAGACCCTATTGGGTTACCCGGTCAAACTTGTACTGAATTGAGATCTTTTCAAACCCGGCTCTTGTTTTGTAAACGCGACCCAGATCCGACCCGTACTCGATCTGTCACGGCCAAGTTAGCCGGTCAAACCAGTACCCAATTGACATCTCCACAAAACCGGGTCTTGATTTGTAGTCCGATCTGCACCCACTCTTTACTAAACCCTGGCACGCCTGGGTTACTTGATCAAGAACTCGACCAAACTGGCTCTTGTTTTTGGACCCCGATAAGTAGCCGATGCGGATCCGACTGGGTTATTTCATCAAACCCCACCGTTACCAGACCATGGCTCTCCGAATTATAAACAAAATCGTGCTGGCCTGAGATTCTTTGTAAACTGGCTCCTGTTTTGTGAACACCAGCCAAACCCGACTAGCACCCGTCCCGGACCCGGCCAAGTTACCCGATTGACATCTCTGCAAACCTGGTCTGGTTCTTCGTATTCGACCCTGACCTAACCCTTACTAGACCTGGATCCGGCCTGGTTACCGGGTCAAACCTGTAACCGATTGATATATCTACAAAACCGGATAATGTTTTATGAACTCGACACGTACACGGCCTGGATCCGGCTGGGAGCCCGATCAAACCTGTACCCGATTGAGATACCCGGACCCGTCCGGATTACCAAACCAGTACCCGATGGGCATCTCTAACCTCGAGGATGATTGCAATAATATGGAGAGATGTAATAGATCACGAATTCTTCACCTAATGTTGGAATCTAAAAAGCCAGTAAATCTAAAAAATTTGATCAAAGTATATAGTACTTATATTTATGCACAGAAAATATATTTTGGAAAATTTTGTCAAATAAATTTGACGTTTCACCGTTGTGGTTCTATAAAACAAGGTAAATATATTGAGCTTGGGAATGCTTACATGTCTTCAGCAGCGACTTTGCAGGTAATCGACTAAAATTAAACCTTACGAAAATTGTTTTTATAAAATGTTTTTGTTATTCTCGATATGTTATACCATGTTTGAAACCCAGATTTAAATTTTTTTTAGGTAGCTTGATACGGGTCGTATGGCTAAGCGAGAGCTGATAAAAATTCGTCGTTAAAACTTGTTTGGTCGGCAAAATCTCTAGACTAATTTTTTGGATAAACGAACGAATGTCTTCCTCCTAAATATACTATATGTAATACAAGTGTGTATTTTAATTCAGGTTAATTGATGGTACGTAGATAATGATCAGGGACAACTGTACAGAATTATTAGCTCCACAGTAGGTTATCGATTTTTTAGAGGCTAAAATAGTATATAATTGCTGTATCTGAATTAGTAGTACACGCAATATCACCTGGGATATAATATGTATATTATATTCGTATCGATTCGATTCAACATATGTCAAATTCAAGTGTTCCCCGCATGGCGGTACATAACAAGTGCCCGAATTTTAAATGAGCCAATAAACGGCCGTATTTAAATGATTTATTGAAGTCACTCCCTTGGGTTCAAATTTGATAGTTTGATACAACTTTTAATCCGTACATTAGCGAGTTTATTAATATATTTCCAGCTTCATTAACTTGGATTTGTTGTATTGTATCTTTAGAAATTTTTTGGTAATTTGCAGAACTGAGAAATAGCTATATAATGTCTTTTTATTAAATAAATAGGCGAAAGAAATTCCACTATTTTAGGTTTATTTTTAGATGTGGTAATATTTATAACAATGACGCGAAGTTTTTAATATTGTTTTATTATTTGGTTACATAAATTTAACTATCTGGTGATAGACATTTATTTTTGCATCAAAAGCTCAAACAAGCTTTATTGGTTTTTTAATGTTGTTCTGAGGAGATCAGGAAATTTTTGTAAAGCACTAAATTAGCATTTTAGACGTCCTAAATTTAACTGTCCAAGGATAAGCCACTATTTTATGTGACTTGCTAGAAATATTCGGATCTTATAGTAACTGTTGGGGTTAGAACGTTATGTTTTGAAATTATATGGAAAATATAAAACCTAAGAATATGATTTATTCATATGTAATGGTAAATATTAAAACATAGGTAAGAACAATACCAAATATGAGTTTAAATTCAATACAAGAGTTTAAATTTTAACAAAAAACCTAAATTGTATATTCATTCTACGCAGATAATTATTATTCATTTTTAAAGAACGTTAAACTATTTTTTATTTTGGTAATTAAGGATGCGAGTGCTAATGTACAATAGCCGCCATTTTGTGAATATATCGCTTTTTTTCAATACATTACTTGTATCGCAAGTAAGGTATAAGCTTTTGTCAAGTCATAAATACCTAATTTGGTTCCGATATAATAAAGCTCTGCAGACAGGGTTGCCAGATTTTCAAAACTTTAATCGCGGAGACTTTTTTTATTGTGGGCGCGGCGAAAGAGAAAAAATGGAAATAATTTTATATACCGGGTGTTCATAGAGTTGGTCGGTTTTGCATGGTACCTTTATAATTCAAAATAAACACAGTTATATAGAAAAAGTATACGGTGGGTAGTTCTACTTTAACGTAAATAATTCCATTTGCACAGGTAGTGTATTTTTCAAGGAACAAAAAGTGGGGTGACCAGAATTAAAAAATACAAATATAAAAGTCAACAAGAGGCATCATTGAACGTTTTGTTCGGGTGGAATGGGGAGGCCTTCTTAATCGGGAGTTACGCCACGAAAATTTTGAATAGCAAAAATTAGAGATTTGTAGATTTGGGCCCAAAGCCCAAGCATCTCTTATGTAACAGTCTATAACTACGGTAGAATAAATTTATAGTGTTATGCAACTAAAGCGCGTAGAGATAACTGAATTGAATCTCGAAAAAAAGGTTAAAGAAAAAAACTTCTTAAAACAAATCATCGGATAGAAAGGGACCCGGAAAAAGTTACCGGAAAAAAAGTCATAGGAAATAAAGTCATCAGAAAAAAGTCTCTCGAAAAATTTGCAACAAAAACTATGGCAACTTTCAAAAAGAACGAATATTCCAATAATAATTGTAAGTTTATTTACGATAATGTTGAGAATAACAATTTCCCTCATAAATTAGTTTTTATTTATTATTATTCTTTTCAAAATTTTAAATTTAAACATAGCATGTTTCACAATTTTTTGTCATTAGTAGGAACGAAAATAAATTTTTAGTTTTAATCGCTTTAACTTTTCTCGGATTTCTTAGTTTAACCTTAGAATTTAAAATTTCAAGTTTTAGTTATTAACCCAAATTTTGTTAGTCATACGAAAGAAATTTAAAAATAAATATTTTGCTTTTAAAAACTCCAGAAAATGTATGTAGAAATTTTGACTTTATTCCGAGTGGCGTTTTTTCCCGGTGCTTTTTTCGGAGTTTTTTTTTCGGATGCTTCTTCCGAGTGACTTATTTTACAAATGACGTTTTTCCGAGTGACCTTTTTCTGAGTGGCCGTTTTTCCGAGTGACTACTATTCCAGTGCTATTTGCCGACTGATCTTTTTTCTGAGTATCTTTTCTTTCTAGTGCTTTTTCCTGAGTGACCTTTTTTCTAGGTGCTTTTTTTCGAGCGACTATTATTGTGGTGCTGGTACAGTTTTTTCGGGTGCTATTTTTTATAAAAAGTGTTTGCTCAGTAAAATATTTGACTAAAACTTATAATAACTACTTCCAAAAACTAAGGTTGATAAAAATTTGTTAACAGTTTTATATAATTTTTTGACAAAAAATAGCTCTGAAGGATAAACAAAATAGTAATATGTACTACTTCTTACCATACCAGTGCGATTTCTTTGGGAGCATTTTCTCTAAACGTTATAATAACGTTTTCGCTGTAAAAATTTTATAATCTGAAAACTTAACTTTAGCAAAATTTTGTTTTTTATGCAGACGTACCGTTATTTTTTAAATTACCCATAAAATTACGGTATTTATTTGTTATTTGAAACGAATTTCTAAAATTTAAAAAATACGCAAATGTGGATATTGTTTAATAATTAAAAATTTTGATAGAATAAGGTACGGTATTGGAAACTATGAACCATTAAACCGCA
The DNA here is from genome assembly GCA_958336395.1 of Ctenicera cuprea. Classification (NCBI taxonomy): domain Eukaryota; kingdom Metazoa; phylum Arthropoda; class Insecta; order Coleoptera; family Elateridae; genus Ctenicera; species Ctenicera cuprea. Next base: position 65,981,892 of record OY284487.1, on the reverse strand, counting down.
TTTTTCCCCCACTGAATATTGTGCATGCGTTTATTGTTTTGAAATATACAATTGTTTGTTAATTTGTTATCATCAAATCTGTTCTTAATTTTGTCATTAATGTCTATTTGGAAACAGACGCGCATTTAACACGGATACTTTTTAATGGCAGAAATCTTACATAATTAGTGGATTTAAAAATGCATACTTGGTAAATGAAATTGCGTATGTAAACGGAATTAAACGAATAGTAAATAAATTCGTCAACTTAAAACCTTTGATGTATTAAACAGCAACAATATGAGGAGAAACGTTAAAAATACTTTTATAGATGGTGTGTAAATTAATTGTTATAGGTTACTAATATCACCGCGTTTTATAACGGACTATGCTATTTTATCGTTTAGTTATTATTTATCACAAAAGCAACACGGAAGTTTTCTTGAAAGGATTGACGGGTCAGAACTTCATAATGGTACCACGTCGCGACGTCGATGTCGCTTGAAACTGACCGTTTTCACGCAACTGACCAGCGCCCAGGGTTGAAAAGTCCATAGAAGATATCGGCGCATGCTTGAGACCACGTTACCATCTGCTACGGAATTTAATGCTTTCGTGATAGATATTTTATTAAGTTAGTGTAGATATGAGGTATACAATTAGAAGATTACAATTTTCTTTGATCTGTACGATTTATATAACAAATAATTTGTACAAACTATAAATTAAATAGGTGGTAACTACAAAGACACATTATTATTATGTATTTGATTAATAATGTCTAGATGAATAAATTACAATTTTATTATTAAACAGGGTGTTATTGAAATACGTGCAGATATTTAACCTGTAATAAAACTGGCCAAACTGAACCACTTTTCTATTTATCTGTTTTTCAAAGACCTCCCAGAAACGTTGTACTAAAAAGGTGGGTGTGTCCGTGGGTGTAACGCGGCGCAATACAAACTTCCGATTAAGACGAGCAAAAAGTAGGTACATTGTACATACTGATAAATACTTATGTAATTGATACTGCAACTTGACACTCGAGGTAGGTTAATGGTAAATTAGTTCGATCTGTACGACTGTACGTGTTTGATCGCATGCAATAAAAGTAATAAAATGGTGATTTTTTTCAATTATACATTAACGGACATTGTCTTTATGTATAGCGAAACGGGCGGAAATGCTGCCAGGGCCAGCTAGGGCACTTTACCTGAAAGGTTTTCCCAATCGCCGACCTTCTAATGCAAGCGTGATCATTTAAACCTCAGATGCAACACCGAGGAAGGCCGAATTTTTGATGTCAAACAGCAAATTTTAGAAGCAGTAGAAGCAGATCCCACTGTTACTGACCAAAAGCATGCATTTCTCATTGGAGTATCATTATTTACATTTTGGCTTCTTAAAACGAACAGGATTTGCATCTTTATAATGTACAACTGGTGCAAGGAGATCCTCTACGTCTACGTTGTGAAGTTTTTTGCAGATGAATTTTGAGGAAAGTTGAGGAGCAGTCTAATTTTTGTAGTGATTTCTATTAAAGATTAAAATATCTGCAAGTATTTTAATAACACCCTGTATATAACGTATGAATTTCTTTATATTCTAATATATATATTTTTTGTTTTAAATGTAATATACTGCAGAATACAGTGGGCAAAAGAAAAGTAATATAATTTTTTTATCAAAAACATGTAACAATGTGTAATAAAAAAAAATATTAAAAGATAAATGAAACCAACAAAATATACACTCTTAAAGAAATACAAATAAAAAGAAGAGTGGCAAGTACGTAAAGGGTCATCAATAATGTAATCACTGATCAAGTGATCATCATAATCATTCCGTCTGCTAGCAACAAAATATACACCAAACAAGGCCATACTTACAATGACAAGACAAAAATTTCGGAAAAAATGTGACATGTGTACACAGAAAATGGTATTAGAGAAGAAAATAGTGACAGTAAAATCGTTAATTTGCAGCACATTTATTTTTACCTTCCTAACTATACGAAGTAAAGCTATAGAGGAAGGTATAGATAGTTATCGTAATGTAGGATTTGAAGCAAATGTGATCATTCAGCAAATTTTTTTTTGAACTCCTGTCATATGTAGTATGAGTTATGGTTAAAAAAAAAGAAGATACGTTTATGACGAACAATTTTAAACTAACGTTTTGACTCATAAGCAGGCCTTGGGAGACCGATAAAGCAGATGCAGCAATGTTTATGTGTGTGTATGTCTGTGGGTCTGTCTATACACTGTGCCCATAAAGTAACCCCCCTCCAACTAACTTTTGAACGACTTGATATTTTTTCACAAAATTTGGTGTGCAGTAATGGGAAATTAAATACTATTTTTCAGACCATATTCAAATTTTGTATCATCCAAAATGGCGACTGGGCGCCATTTTGAAATTTTTTTTTTAAATAGAAAGGGGGGTCGAGTGACACCTCATTGGAAAGGTCTTTTAGTTCTGCGTCTGATCTTAAAGTTTCAAAGAAAAATATTCAGCCATAACAAAATGACAATGTTTGAAGATAAAGAAGTCTATTTAAAAAAACTAAGAATTAAAGCTTAAATTAATTGTTAAATTAAGTGTTCGAAATGTTTACCATTCACTTCTTGGCACATAAAAAGTCGGTTATGAAATTCCTGCCTTACATTTTCATAAGTTTCTGGAGTGATATTTCTGCAAACTTCTGTAATGCGTTGCTCCAGTTCTTCAATTGTTTCTGGACGGGTTCTGTACACTTTCGATTTCAGATATTCCCATAGAGAAAAAATCTAAGAAAGTTAAATCTGGGGAGTGAGCCGGCTATTCTACAGGTCCCAGCCTAACAATCGATCTGCCAAAAAAATGTCCATTGAGAAAGTCAGAACCAGGCCTATAATAATGAGGCGGCGCACCGTCTTGTTGGAACATAACGTTTTCAATATTATTTCAAGCCACCTGAGATATTTCTGCGAAAATTTAGTCCTGCAAATGAAAAAGTGGACTACTGGATAAGAAAATCAAAAATTTTGAACTGAGTGAGTCCATTGGTTTACAATCCGCCATTTTGTTATGGTTCAATATTTTTCTTTGAAATTTTAGGATCAAACGCAGAACTAAAAGTCCTTTCAAGTGAGGTGTCACTCGACCTTGAATAAAAACATCATAACAATTTTGAATTGAGTGGGTCCACTTGTTTAAAATCCGCCATTTTGTTATGGCTCAATATTTTGCTTTGAAATTCTAGGATCAGACGCAGAATTAAAGGACCTGTCGAATGAGGTGTTACTTGACCGCCCTTTCTATTTAAAAAAAATTTTGAAAATGGCGCCCAGTCGCCATTTTGGATGATACAAAATTTTAATATGGTCTGAAAAATAGTATTTAATTTCCCATTACAGCACACCAAATTTTGTAGAAAAATATCAAGTAGTTCAAAAGTTAGTTGGGAGGGGGGGGTGGGGTACTTTATGGACACAGTGTAGACACTTTATAGTCCAGACGCCTTAATGCGAAATACCTTAGTTGGGGCTAAAGATTGGTACTTGCAGTCGCATGAAGAAAATAAGGTTAGTCCGCTAAAAAGGGCGACGTGCTCTATTTCAAAATAGACACGCCCGAAAAAGAACTTTAGATTCGTATTCTACGCATGTCGAAAACACAATCTGCGCAAACGCGATTTCCCTATCACCCCCTATTGCTATGGATTTTTTTTTTCAAATATTCTTGAATTTCGGCTTCAAAATCGCTATGTTAAATGACAATAGGAACAACTTTCCATTGGGAAAACACCATTAGGAGGTTTCTTTTTGGTTGTTTACCTAAACAGATTATTTGAGTAATTGCCAAATTATGAAAGCAATTTTGTGATTTCAAAGGGTAAACATTGCTTGCAACTATAAATCACAAAATATCATAAAACCCAGCGACTTCTTAAAAACTTGGGAAGGGGGTGCTCCACTTCAAAATAGACGCGCTCGGAAAAGAACCTTAGATTCGTATTCTACACATGCCGAATAGCCGATCTGCCCCCCAACGGTTTTTTGATATGTAAAAAATGTTATTTAACATGTTCATATCGATTTTGAACGGTATCAGCATGATAAATGACAATAGGAACAATCTTCCACTGAGAAAGCACCTCTGGGAGGTTTTCTTTTGGTCGTTCGTATGAACAGTTTAATTAAATTATCGCCAAAAAACACGAGTATAACCAAATATTGAAATCGATTTTATATTTCAACGAATAAATATTGTTTACACTTAACAAATACTAAAAATCATAAAATTTTTAACATATTAAAAAATTTTCCTATATTCAAAATTTTTTATTTTCAAAATTATAATAATAAATAAGCTACTCAGGCTAGTAGTGTAGCGGATCGTGGATCGTAATCCAAGTTTAAAGAATTGTCTTCAGATTGCTTTAATTCTATACAAATCGATTTTGACAAATTTTTCCGCCAAAATTAGGGAGCGAGGAGGAAAGTTAAACCTCTCTAAATATAAGTGCATCGAAAAATTAAGGTCTGTTTCTTATTTTACTATTACTCAGTGGACTAGAAAAAAAAACAAATTATAGCCCATCTCTAGCTTTATAAGCTTACAAAGTTTACAAAAATCGTTTCTCATCCATAATTTGTTGCATCGCTCAAACTTCAGAGTTCAGAATTTTTATTTGTATAAAATGCTTTTATATAGTGACATTGTGTTTCTCTAGGGCTATTGAAATACCAAAATTAATCCAGATTAGTCAACTCGCTTTTGAGTAAATAGGCGTTAAAGCCGAAAATTTACAAAAATCTCAGCGGCAGCTTTTTAAAGCTAGATCGCTCGGAAAACAACTTTAGATTTGTCCTAACGCGCTCTGTCATATTCGGTTCGTACACTTATGGAATTCTGTTTGTGAAAAACATGTCTAACTTCCGTTTCCGGTTCCGTTTTGTAACATTAAACTTAATAGCTCGACAACTTTTCGTTGTACCTAAGTATACCAAACTTCATTAAAATAGATCTAGTAGTTCCTGAGATTTCGCGTTAGATACACGCACATACAGACCGCAAATTGTTAAAAACCACTGTTTTGTGTTCCTAAACGACCAAAACATGTATTTCCGTCAATATCTCAGATTCCAACATTTTCGCGATAACAATCCATTTCCATACTGGAATTATGGAAGAGTACAAAAGCGTACAGATTCAGCTAGTTTTCTTGAATAGTGTACACGCAACAGTGTTTTTTACCAAAACGTTTGCTATGGCTATTTGAGCTCTAAACACGTAGCAGTATTTTATAGGCTCAACAACGTTGCGCGACCCTTTTAATACTACTTTAAAGTTACAAACCTATAAAGTAAAATTAAAGTAAAAATAACGTTTTTGCTACTGTTATTAAAGTAACGCCTACCTCAAAGTCGTAGTTTTAGTTAATATTACGTAGCAGTTACCTTGGAAAAGTTCCGGTACAACTAATCATCAGAAATGCGAATACCAGCGACTTAGATTGCTAGCTGGAGAATTAAGTGTGTAATTCGTCGTTTATGAATTTACTTGTTTTCAAAATTTTATGAGCAAAGACCTTTCTCGTGGAGGTTGCCCTTTTAATAATAAAAGTGCCAAAAAACTGCCGCCCTAGTAATGAAAATTGTAAATATGTTCTGTTTGCAATGCTATTATTATAATAATTAAATAATTTTCTGCTATTGAGAGATATTGTAGAAAATGTGTTGTGCGAAATGCTCAATTAAGCGCGATAAATACAGATTTTTGGCCCTCTAGAATTACAGTGAGCCATAAATAACCAAATTATACCAACAGTAGCGACAGCATCATAAACTTTCGCTAAAAACGATTAATTTACCTAGTCGATACGCAAGACATCGCAGCCGTCATATTATGGTGATACTGATAAATATTGCCGAGATGCTCGTCGTTTTGTTATGGTGAGACAGTTACGAATTTGATACATAGGTATTAATTTTATGAGAATGCATAAACTCATCCCATACGCACGGTTTACGCAATTGAACATTGCTATGAGTGATATCGGAAAATGAGAAGTTTAATGTAAGTGTCAATTATTTACCAAAATTTAGCATAAATGGCCCTTATGCATTAAGTAACGCAAATGCTTTTACCACCATTAAGGTGGAAAAGTCACATCACTTGTGGTGGTATCCGTACAGGGGTATTTTGGCAAACAAAGTATAAATATATGTTATATACTTTTTTAAAGAGAATAAAATCTCCAATTCAAAAATGTAAAAAAATACGGGGCGTTCCGTTTAACAAAAAAAGTTATTTTAACAAATAACTTTTTTTTTCGTTTTTACCATCGTAACCAGAAGAAGAAGTTACACTTTTCTCCTAATCTAACCAACTTTGTATCTTCTAAAATAAAAAAGTTGGCAATAGTGGCCCGGTTCCCAAAATCACCCTGTATAGTTAAAGCATTTACTAAACTTTATGCATTTTGTCCATTGATTTTAATTTTGAAGTTTCAGTTGTAGAATAAAAAAAAATAGGTGGAGTTCATACATACTTATATTTTATAAAATTAATGTAATAATAAATTAGCTTGCCTATTGTTTATCTATTAATAAAACGACTATTAATCGGTTAGTTAATCGATTTATAATTAAATAACCAGTTACTAATCGGTTGTTAATTCATTATTCAACGATAGTCAATTATTATTGATCATTGGGTAATAATTAAAGCATTATGTTAGTAAGCAATTATGAAATATATCCATCAATCAATTTATTTAGCTAGATGTCTAGCCTCCTACTCTTTGATTAATGTTGTAAATATTTGGTATTCATCACTTACTCGACAGGTTTTGTTTACTTCTGTTGTGAGAGTAACCTTTAAAAACAGGTTTCGTTTCAGTATAGTACACTTTTGTAAAAATCGGCTTATCAGTAGAGAAATTGATATAGAAATGCTGTATTTAGTAGTGTAAATATTTTCTTTGAGGCTTTCGCGGTTTCTTGAACTGTAAATATTACAATTTACTTTCGGCTTAGACCGCGTCGTCATTTGGGAACTACACCCAGCATAATCAGGTAAGGACCGACCTTGCTCTAGAAGTTTGAGCAATATTTGTTCGTAGGCCCTGCCTGTCTAAACAGGGCCGTGTGCTTAGGTTATTTAAAATTTGGGGCTGTCAAGGATTTGATCTTAATGTATTTTGTTTGCCAGGACAATAAACTTAATCGGCTTATACCTGTTAGCTGTTTGTGAACCGACACAAAGTAACGTGTCGCAAGACATTGCAGTTTGCATCTTCAGAGTGAATAGAACACTGAATTCAAATAATCTAAGCACAAGGCCCTGTTTAGGCAGGCAGGGCCGACGAACAAATAGTGCTCATACTTTTAGAGCAAATGCTTGTAAAGGCAAACAAGCTACAGGTCGGTCCTTGCCTGATTATGCTGGGTGTAGTTTTCAAATGACAACGCGGTCTAAGCCGAAAGTAAATTGTAATATTGACAGTGTAAATATTGTTAACTGATCATAGAACTGCTTACATGCGATTATATGATGATAATGATAATATATGTGTAACACTACGCTACACTTGTTATAAAAATATTTGAGCAACTACGTATAATACGTTATTACATTGTGCAAGGGATTTTTTCAATTAAAAATATCAACGTATTTAAAAAAGTTGATTTATATAATTTTTCTTATAAAAAATCATGATCTTTTTGCACTTGCAATTTGGTTTGTGTTCTGGCTCGCACATTTCACTCTGACACCTTCTATACATTTTTGAAGTCAAAAATTCCTACCTCTTAATTTAATAAACGAGGGCCGATAAAAATTTATGTTGAAGCTAAATTGCTCATGAGTGATAGAAGAACAAGTTTCTTAACTTATTTTTTAAATACGGCAAAATGGGAGGGGGGAATCCCCCTTCCCCGCCCAATTTTTGGTGAACGAATTTTTTCTTCCATTTTTGGGTTTCTTTAGTTCCATGCAACTTTTCCTAAAAACCAAAAAACTGATTTTCTTCACTAAAATGCAGCGTACTATCAGTTTACGATAATACTAGCTCTTTCGGTAGGAGAAAAAAATCCTAGAAAAAAACTCGGAAAAAATCCTGGAAAACATATTTCCAAAAAAAATCCTACGGAAAAAATCCTCGGAAAAATATTTTTGGAAAAAAAAGTCTAACGTGAAAATCCTTGTAAAAAATCTACTGAAAACATTTAATAATTTGTTTTCAGTTCAGAATTTTAGTTTTGATGGATTTAGAAACTAACGATTTTTGTTCTGAGGATTTTTTGCATAGTCCTTTTTCTCCGCAAGATTTTTTTTCGAGAATTTTACCAGGAAATTTTTTCCTAGAATCAGCTCTCTATTTGACTCCAATACGTTGACCGAAGTCTTTTAGAGTGTTACCAAAGTACACACACACAGCCACCTGTCGACCTTTGCTTCACTATTCTCTCTTTGTAGTCATAATGTTGGTGCGTAACCCATCAATAGTAAGATACTTTTGACTGTATGATAACTAACAATATCTGAAGTATAGGAAAGTCCAGGCGAAGTGCTTCGCTTATTTTTTGCATTGATTTGTGATTTGATGTTTTCAACAAAAAAATGAATTTTTGTATGTTACTTATTAGTTTTTAATAGTTGGTAGCACTAAAAAAAAGATTTTTAGATTTCTCGATAAAGACCATAAAACATCAATTCCGAATACACTGTTTTCCATTTTAGAATTCAGTTTAATGACGTACTTCGCTGTTGGTATTGTTAAGCTATTTAGATATCTTAAACCAGCAAACGTGATTTTATAATGAATAATGAAATATTAGTGACCTAGACATTTCAGGGCCGCATGTCAACTTTGAAGCTGAAATTTTACAATTTGTAAAGGATTAGCTCTAATACATCGGCGATTTGGTAATCCTAGAATTGTAAGTATACTATTTTAGTAATTTGCTGCTGGAAAATGAAATAAACATTTGTAACTATTGATTAACAGTCACTTATTGGTAATGTTGCATTTTAAATAATAGCAATTCTTCAGTAAACACGTTTTATATTTTAATGCGAGAGACCATGCATGATTTATCATCATAAAATACTGTCGTGCTTTACGCAGAAAAGCATGCAACCTTAAGCTTTCAAGCGCGGTTTTAGTGTGAAAAATAAATAATGATAATAATAGAAGGAACTGTCATTTCTAAATGTTTTTTAATGCTTGCTTATTTTTAGTAAATAAGTTACGTAATACGTCATACATGTTAAAACATTGTTGAAACTTCGTAAGTTGCACCAAGCCGGCCTGGGTTCGAGTCCCGGTGTTGTGATGATTGTGTCTGCTCTACTTTAAGTGTTACTAGCTGCGCCCTTGTGCTACCTCCTATGCAAGCTTTTAAAATTAAACGCCGCATTGCCCCACGTGACTGTTACAGAAATATTCGCTCTAAATACTTCCAATAAAATAATAATTACGCTGGGTCGAGATATAAGAACATAACCCCTCGTTCACCAAATTGAGGCAGTTAGAAGGGATCCGAATTTAATATATAGATAGATAGCTATATGGGGGCTGAGGCTAATAACTGCAGCAGCTGACGCATAGAAAAAAATCGACAGAAATGTCACGTAACAAAATAACTAGACTTGTATTGAAAAGCAAATGACAAACAAATAGCAAAACTCAATTTATATCTAAGTATGATATTAAAACATCTTTAAAAAATTGATCTTTTCATGGTATTGCAGATACAGATCTGAATCAACTTCAAAATTAGTAAATAATTAAGTAAGTAAAATCTTTAGAGTGATATGAACATATGATACTTCTTCAATCAGCAAAAAATAAATTGTATTGCATGTTTTAATACACGCTACCGCAAAACTGTCAATATTTGAAAGTGGCTGAAAGCAAAATTAACTTCTCTAATAAACATCACGCCATACCTAGCAACTTGAATAGAAACACTGTGGTAAATCTATAATTGCCACAGAATTTTAAACAGATTTTGCGGTTATTAAAAACCAACTTAGTTTATCCTTGAACAGAATGAAAACAATATTAATCTACTTAAATAATTTTATACTTCAATAATTATGTTTATAGGAATAAAAATAAATTCAACTTTATATTTAACTTTTAATTTTAGCAAAACTTTTATATCAAGTTTAACTTCAAGTTTTATTATAGATACAATGAAAAAGAAACCTGCTTACCGTGGTTCTTTATTAAAAACATTAGTTAAGCACGTGACCTACGCCTCACGCTATTTTGCTAACGTCAAGATGTAAGACACGTCGTCGCGTGCTGCGCTGCCTGGCTGCCTTCTATGTGCCGTGCCGCCCTACGTAATTGTTACATAAACATTTGTTCAAAATACTAAACAAGCTGTCCATCGTCGTGTTGTGGTGAGACAGTTACGGAGTTCCTATAGATATACTCTTAACTTATTATATAGGTTGTTTTAAAAATGACACCTTCAACTATATGGCAGTATTATTAGATACAATAATATAGAGTTTAAAAATTCCTTTGCTGTACTATTTTCAGTAAATTGATGTAAACAAAATTTAAAATTTGAAAAATTGCTTTAAGAAGCATTTGCGCATTTTATTTAATCAGAAATTATGTAAAATATCAAAACAACTGTCAATGTCAAAGCGTCGCTTTAGCACAAAAACACAAAACCTACTAAAGGTTTCGTCCAATTTTGTATCATCGTATTATAAATCCGGATCCCTTCTACTTGTCTCAACTTTTGTTACCACGGGCCGCCACTGCTAGATGCCAGATTTTTACGCGTTAGTTATAAAAAGCGCATATAAATACTGGTATGTATCGGACCAGTACAGTTTTCGATGTAAATAAAAAAATTAAGTTTACATTGATTGTATATTATTGAACGGTGGTTATTACTAAAACAAACTTTGCTGAGGAAAGATTCAAACAAGCGGGTCAGCCGCAAAGTGAGCCTGAATTACATCTGATGATATCACTCTCGCTGGGTAAAGATTTACAAGATTTCCAAAAGAATTGACATTAACGTGGTTAGTTAGCAATTGGGCGTGATAAGGTCAGTATTTATTTCACAATCGCTAAGTAGTTGTGTATCTGAGAGTATAAAATAGATTGATAGAAGTTACTATACAAAACCATGAAGCGTAGCTCACGGTTTCGTCTAATTTTTATAGTTTGTCGTTAGTGTTAAAATATAATAATGTAATAATTCCAAAACTTTGTTTTTATCTTGAGGAAAGTGTTCAAAACAAATTCCGTAAGATTTTTGTTGATACAATTACGAGTAGGCAACTTCTATATCTACATACAGAAGGGCCGAGACAGAGGGGACGAGATAGAGAGGAAGAGAGGGTTGGAGGAAGAAATGGATGGAGGGAGAGAGGGATGGAGCTAGGGATGGAGGACTGGAGAGAAGAGGCGGAGAGGGAGAGAGGGAGAAGAGACAGAGAGCGAAAAAAGGAGGGAAAGAGGGTGGGAGAGAGGGGACGGAAAGAAAGAGAGGGGGAAGAAAGTAACCCGGTCACGTCCATTATGCCTTCATTTGAATGTTCTGTCAACCACGTTGAAAAAGTATTGTCGGCAAATCAAATGGAGATCCCCCCTTCCCGCGACTACATTCTATAATAGCATTAGAGAAATTTTCTGCAATAATAGGTGGGGTTAAGAATTTTCTTGAATGTTTCACAGTTTAACCCGTGAAGAATTATGAGAATATGAGAATTAAAAAAAAATTCAAATAATCTACTTTTTGAATTTGTTGTATTAAAATTACCTACTAATTTTGTAATTCTGTATTGTCCATTAATGTTTATTGTATAAACAATAAACTACAACATGTTTGTTGTCCTACGACATTCAATTATAGTTTACCACACTATCTCTACAAACTGTCGTTCTATTTACGTTTAATGACGTTGAACTACATTTTATAAAAATGGGGTAACTAGAACAGACTAATGGTTTTTCTATATTTCTTTTTTATAAATTATAATAACATTTGAACTAATATGTTTGTTACATCGAGTACGTTTTCAAGAAACACGTAAGCACTGACACAAGTGTTACATGTATGTTTACTTGAGCATTATATTATGATGATTGGTTTTGTAGCAAATGGGCATGTTAAAATAAAAAAAGTACTTGGCCCAATTTCTGACTCATTAGTTTCTAGGAATATAAATAGAACTGGTTTAGTTATGTTATTCCTTAAAAAAGAAAGGAAGATTATTTTTTGAAAACATCTAACGAGTTATAATCGAAGTTGTCCTAGATCAGCATTAGGTTAGGCTTTGTTTTTAAGTAATTCAAGGATGCACGCAATAGCATATGATATAGCTCACGAAAAACACGAAACTATTAAAAGTTGTCGTACGTTACGTACAGCAAGTGCCATTTAACCTTGCAAAAAAAATGACGATAAGTCTAAAAGGCGAGAAGCCGTTACACTCTCAAGCAAAAGCAAAGGTTTTTTATTACATTTCTAGTTTCTTTGCTGTATTTTTTATACGTAACCTAAATTATCGTTAATCCCTCCTCAAAGCAAACTGTTTATAATCTTATGGCGCACGGCCTTTTAATTTGTCAAAAAATCCACAATTTTTCGTAAACCATAAATAAATTGACCTTCACTTTTTAGTAGAGTGTACCACACTGTCCCACAGCCAATTAGAGCTAGTTTAAGTGACGACTACCGACGAAACAAAGCGTAAGTAGTCGAATCAAAGCACACTAAAATTTGCAAGGTTAGGTGGCACATGCTGTACCTACTGATTGTTATTTCATTTTTTAAATTAATAGAAATAAAATCCGCGGTCGGACCAACAACTGTTAAAAGAGAAGAAGGGAACCACTCCTTTTCCATTACAAAACAATTCTACAAGGTTTAATTGTGGTCTATGAGCTTCACATGTTCATTGGGTTATCGCTAAAAAACGGTTCTATTTAAAGCGGGACGTGCACCGAAACCGAAACGAAAACCGAAATTAAAAATTTCTTTAACCGTACCGAAACCGTAACCGTAGTTATTTTAAGAATATACCGGTATTTTTTCTTTCCGACAAATGTAGAACCGACTTTTGTTTATTGTAGCAAATAGGGATAAGTATTTACTATTTAATCTTCGCATTTTGCATGTTCAGCCCTTTTGATTCACCTTTAGGGTTGTAGGCAAAACAATGATTAGAATTATTAGTGTTTTCCAAACGTGACTGCCAAGTTTTTGCTCGTATAACGTCATCGTATAACATAATATGAATACTTTATCAACAGAATAAATTTTGTTTTTTTACTCCCAAGTACTTCTTTTTTGTGTTATTAGCAGTCAGTGAGCCGACAGTATGCACACTGCTGCGCCTGTGGCGCTGCCACTATCACTAAAAATTTCATGAAACATAAACAGTAGCATATCACAACAACAAAAAATAACGATAAGCTATGTACCTCATTAAAAAAATTAAAAATGTAACCTGCACGGAATTCGAACTCTCGACCAACCTATGCCTCACAACGCTGTACACTCATCCTAGCACTGAGGCACGGCGTGTCTTAATATTCGATGCTAGAATATTGAACACATACATAAACAACATGTCATCCGCCGGCCAAACTTAAATTGCCGGTAAGCTACCCAGCATGTTATCCGATGACGGTATACTATATACCGGCAAAACGTTGCCACTGGTCGGCTAGTCACTGTTATATATAGTAGGGAGATAGTTTAATTGAGCATTTCATAAAAATATCCAGGCGTGGGCTTAGTCACATAGAGTTATTTACTTTTCATAACTTTTTTTAAACAATGTTGTCATGTGTGTAGGATTTCTATGTTTCTAGGTTATTGTCGAGTAACCTTTTTTTTAATATTTCGATAAAATTATCAAGGTATTTCATAAAACGACGAATTTGACCACAAGACTCTGAATAAAGCCGAAGGTAGTTACTTTATTTTTGATTTAACCCCCCAGCAACAGGTTTCTCTGAAATTTGACAAAAATAAAAATTATTTTAATACCGGTAATTTTGAACAACACGCCCATGTGTTATTTGAAGCTTTGCTTCTGCTAAGTGGTAATGCATTTGCGTGGTTGTTGATCATCGCGTTCGCGTTGTTAGCCTCACTTATTATTATCAATGAAAACAAAGTAAATACTAAATAATGACTGCAACATTAAAGCGGCGAATCAAATACAATTTGCTATGGGAAAATGAAGCAGATTTTAAAGAATGGTTAACATGTACTGAGTAAGTTCTGTCAGAAAACTTTGTGGTAGTGGGACGTGTAAGCAAAACAGTATACAGGTCGTCTATTTTAACCAGGAAATAATAGGCGGCCTGTATAAGTAATAATACCGGGTGATCGTAAAAAAGACATGATTCAGAGCAGGCCATGACCGAAGCGCTAAAGTTGGCAATACTTAATATAAGCCAATTGTCAAATGTTGACAGCTGTAAAAATTTTTGGTTAAATACATTAAGTTAAATGTATCTAACCAAACATTTTTACAGCTGTCAACATTTGACAATTGGCTTATATTAAGTATTGCCAACTTTACACTTTACTTAACTTTACTTAACTTTACTTAACACTTCGGCCATGGCCTGCTCTGAATCATGTTTTTTACGATCACCGGGTATAAGCATTTCATTATTGATAATATATTTTGTAGTGTTACGGTGTTTCAGAAAAGTAAAAAAAAAACTATTTTTTTTATATTACCTAAAGTCCCAAAATTGTTCTAAAATTTGAACAATTGCCCTAAATTCTTAAAAAATATACATATATAAATTAGTGCTGGGACCCATGCTAGTGGGGCGAGGGAATTTTTTTTTATTAAATGTTAGTGTGCCAGAATAGTAGCATCAGAGTCGTATTTTCCGGTTACAATATCGTTGACTTGTGCAAGCTGAATGATATGGCTCGCTCACAGCTTTGGGTTTTGAATTTTTTCAAAGATTTTAATACTTCCCCATCAAAATTGTTATGAGTTGAGCAATAACTATTGCATTAGGAAAAACATCTTACAAGGTTTCGTGTTGGTCGATTACGTAAACGACTTAAATCCCAGCAATAGCCCAACGAATTTTAAATTGAACGAAATGGAAAGACAACGAAGAAAGCTTTCGTGATTTCGGTGAAACAGCTAAATTTTGCTGTAATACTTATTTTTGTTACATCGTAATTTATGATAGTGGTTTTAAATAACTTGCTTCAAAATTAATTAGCTCTTGGTAGTGTTCATTCAACACGAACGGAACTGACGTCAAAGACGATAACTGAAGGTCATATGGGGTGACTCCGTCCGCCAGGTTAATTGCCACTGTTGACCCGTCCAGAAAGTTACATTATTCCTTGACCTTGACTTCATCGAACTGATTTGTTGCAAAGATAAATATGCTAATAATAATTCCGACAAGCGGTATTGAAATACCACGAAACGTGATAAGTACATACATTTCACTCTTAATTTATTCACAATTTTTTGCGCATTGCTATATTTAAATTTAAGAAAATGTATATATAAAATATACGAAATGTATCTGTTCTTGTGGTGTTGTAGCAAAAAGGATTCGATTTATTAGATTGATACTTTCACCGTTATCTTGCAGATGAAGCAAAATGTTAAAATTATTCCAATTGTACTAGAAGTGTACATAGTGAAAAAGTCAGCAAAGCACTTTGCCTAAACTTTTCTATACATGAAATACTTTCACTTTTCATATTTTCAAAAGCAGAACGTTGTGGCACTATCAGTAGTAGCGCACTTTTATTCATAAACCCACAGTAGTTGTCCAATGTACTACAAGGGCTTCAAAAAAATTAAAAAACATAAGTTTTGCACTGCTTAAAATTGTATGAACTGTATCCTTATAGTAACCAAAAATTTGAAACAAGAAATAAAATAATATAATATAACATATTAGCTACATCAAATACAATGCCAATACTGTAACAATAATTTGAATAGTACACAAAATTTTCTAGCAGTAGTGGCTGCAAGGAAGATATACAACCAAGGTAATATTATTGAGCAGAATAAAGTTACACTCAGGCTGGTTACGCTGTAAGATTTGCGGAATAAAGATTTATATTAACGTACGAGAAGACGTATGAAAAGGACGTCCATGAATGAGATAGAAAGATGTCATTATGAAGAGTTAGAAGCGCTAAATGTAGACTGGAGCGATGCCATGATCGGCAGAGGCAGATGGAAACAAATAGTTAAAACAGCCAAAATCCAAACTGGGTTGTAGTTAGGGATGTACCGAATAGTGATTATGACCACTGTCTGTTTACCGAATATTCTCATGACCTAATAACGAATATTCAGTCAATTAATCGGGGAATATTCGGAAAATTATTCAGCTATATTCGGCCAAATATGCGGCCGAGTACCGAATATGAGGCCAATTATTCGTACAATATTCGGCCAGTCTCTCACGACCTAATACCAAATATTCAGCCAACTATTTGGCGAATATTCGGCAAAATAATCGGCTAAATATTCGAACAAAGTGTCGAATATTCGCCCAAATATTCGGGCGAGTACCGAATATTAGGTCAATTATTTGGTCAATATTTAGTCAAGTATCAAATATTAAGCCAACTCTTCGGCTAACTACCGATTATTACCTACCTCGAGTCAATTATTCGTCCATGTGCCGAATACTTAGTGGTAATAAATGTGTGGGTTAATTGCTTTACATAAGCGGGCAGCTGCTCGTTTGGCTCCCAAAATTAAAACTTTGTGTCAATTAATTTAAACTTATATACACTATAAAAATTTTCAATAAATTGATATTTAGTATTTTTTGCATGCAGTACACAAAATGCCGAATATTCCGCGAATATGCGAGTGAGTCTAAAATAGCAGAATATTCGGCCAATTATTTCGTTCAACGAATACTTGGTACATTCCTAGTTGTGTTGCTACGGAGGTATGTAGATAGGTAGAACGCCCAAAACCCCATAGCACCTAACCGTTGCTATACACCAGTACAAACTGCACGCGCGTCCATTACTCCACAAAAAGCAAATGCAACACGGCATATTGCATTTGTTTGTTGCACTACACAAAGATGGGAAGATACAGGGCGTGCAACGAACAAGGACATACAATGAGAATTAACCATTCCATACTAGTACTTTCGCAACTGTTGTCCTGGTTCGCTTACAAACCGAAACTTTTTCATTTTTTTAAAAAAAGAATCGGATTATTTTGTGGATGAATTTGTAGCGTACTCCTTCATTCCAAAGCTAATTAAAGTTGGCCCATCTCTTGGGAAGGTATGAGGCGCACACATCCGTCCTACAAAATTTTTGAAAACACAAGTGAGAGGATATTTCGAATTACAATAATCGAACCTATAGATTATTAAAATATCTCAAGAGATCTCGAGAAGTTAAGGAATATCATTCGAATGATTCTGCGAATACAAGTTTTTTTTCTGTTTCTTAGGCGAGCTTTTAAGCGATATCCAGCTGTCAATGCACAATGCAGTACATAATTTGCAGAAACCTAAAATCCTATGACTGACAGCGTTCTTCGCTGAAACCGAAGAACAAAAAGACAAGATTGAATACGAACGGTTATATCGTAGGATTATATCGATTATTAATATCATTTGAGAACTTATCATTCGAGAACTAATCATTCAATTATGCCCATCACTAAAATCTCCGTAGTTGTATATTTCCACTCCAACTATTGAAATAACAATAACATTGTTCGTTCTACGAGTTTGTCAGCAATGGTGAGTTTGTATGTAAAAAAATATTATTATTATTAAGATGGTAGGTAGTAAAGTGTATATGGATAAATACAAACTACGGCAAAAATTGATTTTCAAATATTGTCGGTTTCTAAAACGTTTCTATATGTCTAAATCTTACCATTGACTTATGGACCATATACAATACCTTTCCTCAGGCATACTTTATATATGTGAGAAGAAAACGAAACTTATTTTAGGATTGTAGTATACAGGGTGATTCATAACATGTAGGACAGATGTATTCATAATGTGAAAATAATGAAAAAGATTTAATAACATAATCTCTGAATGGTGACCTTGAGAAGTTACAGCCTCCTGCAGATGGAATAGTTTAATAACATTTGTGTTGATAACGTTCGCAATAGTTGCATTCAACTTTTAAAAATACTATACTCTAACCATTATTCATGTAACTTGGGATTTCTCTTTTGTTTAAATAATTGGTGTATCATTGGAAGGGGCCACGTATACTTTCTTTTAAATACGACATACAAAACGATGAAAACATTATTCTACACTTAGATTCCGGAAACGCTTCATTACAAAGTTACAGCCTCCGGTAACAGATTCAACAATTCAAACTGTTATCTCTTCCAAAGGCTGTTGCTTCGTTTATTACTTTGATGTGTAGCACTTATCCTTAAAGTTTGTTGATTTCATGATCACAAGTTCAACAACTGTAGTCCCAAAATATTCAAAGGAACATATTACGTGACCTTCCCCATTTGCGATGGTTCTGCTGCACTTAATCTACTCGAACAAAAATTAGTAAAAATACTACCTTAAATGAATAATGGTCAGATAAAGAATATCAAAATTTTAGTGCAACAAAATTGCGAAAATCATAGACAAGAATGTGGATAGAATGTTTCCTTTCCACGAGGTTGTAACTCTGTAAGGAAGCGTTTCTGAATCCACGTTTGTTTTGAGTTTTCATTCTGAAAATATGTTCTACATGTTATGAATCACCCGGTATTTGGAACTGATGATTTCTTTCAAAATAGACAGTAAGAATCTAACGATACACAAATTTGTTGTACGAGACCCGCTACCAAAGAAGCTTTAGATCTTCACGCTACAGAGTCTGCAAAATAATGGTAAACTCTAACTACTGCTCCCACCAATCAGCGTCTAGATGGGTATAATCTTGCATAACTACGGATTACACTTTATGGATAGGTGGGTTACGGCTCTTTCTGTCTCCCTATGTCTTTCTGAACCACGACCGCAATCTATCTCACTCTCTCTGACGATATTTTAACAATCCCGTAATAACAAATATAAAATGATCACACCGAGTTTTACAAAATACGGGAATGTTTTGTTTGTGTTGTCAGATATGTGTGTGTATTGTACTGATGTTTCTTAACAACGAAATTGTATATAAGCAGCAGAAGAAGCAAGTTGGTTTTTAAGGTCAAGCAAAAGCTTCTGGTCACATATTAATCCCGAAATCAAGCCCTGGTTTCGGAAAAGACAACCATTACACCAGCTTGTCTCTGAGCTGCTATTATCTGGTTAGATTCACCGAACTTTGCATCTAGACCATTGAAATGTAATCCTGTTTCTAGTCGTAAATAACCACTTAATATAACAAGATCATTTTATCCAAAATAACCAATTCTTCCACAGGAAAAGTAAGAGGAGCCTACTCTGGTTTTGCACCAGGAAACCTCGTCCAACTATCAAATTGGCTTTCACGAGCCCGTAAGTCTCGATATCGTCGAAAATTCTAGTACCTGAACTTCTTAGCAGGCTAGACGGCACCTCCTTCGTCCGAAGAGATAAAGAGTCAAAGAGACCACACCTAGCAGCCTCCAGCCCGACGCGGACTCTGATTTTCTAGAACTACATCAGAAACCCCAGCAGTACATAGGATTTGTGTCCAAGGGGTTACTCAGGCCCATCGCACCAGCCAGGGTGGGCTACCTGGAGCCCAGACAACCGATCGATGGTCACCGGTTTCTCAATTATGTGCGACTTCTGTATCATTCAAACAACGTTTTTGGTCATTGCTCTTTGTAAATATTTCTAAATTTCTGTTAGTATTTATTGCTATTGTAATATTAAAAATACAATTATGTACTCTATATTAAATACCATCAATGCTGTTAAATGAGAAATATATAGTAGAATGTTGGGGAGATCAATACTAATTTTAAAAGTAAAAATATAGTAGAAATCTAAAAACGATGATACTCTAAACTATTACATTCGATGTTTTCTTAAAAAATCTCTTGCTGCATTTTTCCACTATTAAGACGAAAACTTGTTTGCAATGGAAAGAGTGCTGCTGTTACTGGAACAATTTTCTTGCTGACCATGACGGAAGATATACATATTGACTAATAGCTTCTGATGATACCAAAGTACAGTGCATTTTCTCTTTCCTCGTCTATATTTAATCAAATATTTCATTCTTAGTCCAATTTATAAGCAACAGAAAATAATAACAGTATTAAGGACATAAAATATTGTTGCTTTTAATGTTATCGCTAATAGTACATTTCATTCATATTTGAAGAAATAAGATGTCGAAGAAAGTATGAGAAAGGGATGTTGTAATTTGTAACGAATAAATTGTTAATTTTCTGACAGAACTTGTACAGTTTTTTATAACTTTGCTTTTTAATGAACTGTTTTTTCTGTAATATACAACTAACGGCACAATATAACACGTGTTTGTTAATAATCGAATTAAACTCTTCACTAAAACTTTTAAACTACAAGATAAGATTTATATTTCTGTAGATATAATTTCAGAAACTGGAATGTAACGGTCAAGACAATATTACACGATAACGTTCCGTTTCTCATAGGTAGTTATTGATTGCAATAGAAGGTGAATGAACTGGTCTGGGTGGATTGTCCGTGAAATACTGAAGGTCATGGCGATTAAAATATACCGTGTCCACTGCGTAAGGTACTATCACGCAATTTTCCATTTGCTGCATGCTGAAGTAGCCTGAAAGGGAAAATAGACAGGAAACACGATGGAGAAACTAACACTAACTAACAATGAATCATAATTATGAGTTCGATATCAAGTTGGCAGTAATGGTCTATCTACAAACATAGTTCGATTGTGATGAAACCAGACAAAATTGTAACAGTTACTATATATTAATTTTAGACCGAAAAACCAACCAAAAACAAAAACATTTTTAATACCATTTAATAAGAAAACAAAGTTGTTGAGAGAGGTGTAGACACCAGAGCCGGTTGGACTTTACATTTAGCTTTAACATTCAAATTGACATAAGTTTATCAAGCAGTAAGTCAAATTTGATCGAGACGACAAAACGACTGAACTTGGGAGAACGCAATAAAAGGAAAAATTGCATAGAAAACGAAAAATCGGGAACACTTCAAAAGAGGTGGGATGGCTAAGGACCCTCACCTCGGCGAGTATCGTAAACAAAGGTGCTTGCGCTGGCATTGTAAGGGTCACATCGTGTGATTTGGTACGTCCACCCTCTCTTTGGAAAAGTTCAAGGTTTTTTTGCTTAGGACGTTGGACGACTGGGTGAACGATATCACAAAAAGGATTGTTCACTATCCCTAAGTATAGGCTTCTAACACATAAGCGGCTGTACATTTGCTCTGGAACAGGTAGAGACCCTCTCCCTAACCGTGACTATAAATTTGCCTGCGTGGAGACCTAACAGATTTATGATGAAAGTGTATTTTTGTTTAAACAAAATTTGTATCTAAAATTAATGTAACCTTTGAACGGTAGTAGTTATGGATTGCGGGTAAAAAATAAAGCTAATTGTTCTGGAGACGTTAAGGGCTTTGTTTGGTACCTTTATTCAATCAATATGTTAAAATTAAATTTAATAGTTTTATACGCTGGGAAGGCGATTGTCACCTTAATCCGTAGTCAATAAAATTATAACCCAAAACAATTAACTAGTAAACAAATGGAAATTAAGAAAACACCAAAAAAACAAATAATCAGTCGGAAATACATATATACAAGACTCGTTTCGTAACGCACTGAAGAGCAGCGGCTTCCTCTGGCGTAAAGCGTACCTGGCCGGAGGGTCTGAGAGATGTCTCAGCTTTGATTAGGCCCTAACTGGTGGGACGGACTCAAGGAATTGCTTTTCTACAAGTTTATGGTACTTCTGTGGTTCCCCGTGAAGCTCCAGGAAATCGGGGTTTGTATCAAGCTGGAGACTGTTAGGTCCTGAGGTCGTGGTTTGATTTCCTTCGTCGTTTAAAGACGACTTGGGGACAAGTTCTCACAGTACAATCCGGGGTAGGTTCCTCCTTGGATATGCGTACCTTAGGTCTATGCTGAGAGATCACGGTTGCGTATTGTCACCGAAGAGAGCCAAGAATCTGCGTTCCCAAGCCGCGTGATAATGAAAGGGCAGCTTTTTTTCGTTAGTTTGTTTTTTCCCGGCAGCGAATGAGTGACTCTGTCGTTCAGGTACCTAAAGGTTGTTACATATTGATCAGTGAAAAACATCTTAATGTGGTTATTTACTAGTGGTGGACTGGAAGGTAGAGATCTATCTAGATACTAGTTTATTGACGAACAGTTTTTGCTCGATCTTGAATACCTACGGAGTTTGCTGTGCTAAAGCATATGCTTATACACCGTTTTCATTCGCCTAGGCATTATACTAGGTGGTTGGAGGCCATCGATAAACAGGTAAAAGTGTCATTTAAGAAGGAGTAACGTAGCTGTTAGAATCAGGTTCCTCGGCCCTAGGAGTGCGGTATCGTTTCACCTTTTCAGTTCTATAACCAAACTGTCGGCTCTTAGTTCCGACAGTGTTCAGGTACCGCTCGCTTTTATCAAACCGACTACCGATCCATCTAAACGGTGCATAGTCGACCAGTACTAAGGACTAGGAGGCTAGTCGAGAGGGGCGGCTTGAGCTGTCCCGACAAGTCTTACCAGCAACTGTAAATACTGCTGAGGTAACCCTTGCGAGGGATTCGCAGCCCTTGGCCGGGTTGCGGAAAAGACTCGTAGTGGCTGGTAGGCCTGCACATGCAAGAGACGTCTTCGGGCACGAAGTGAGTTTCAGCTAGGGCTCCAATCAGCATATTTAATAGAGATTTAGATGGTGATGTAAAATTCTCGAGCATGAATTTTTTGAGAGCGTTCTACGAGCATGAACAAGCATCTACAACAATAAACGAACATAAACTAGTATAGTATGAGATTTTATGTTTGAGATTATAACACAAACATAAAAATCGATTTTTTACGTTTTTCTAAAAATGCTGAAAGTTGCTTAAATATTCTCGTAAATTTTTGTTTTGTCCATTAAATTTGAATAAATGCGAATTTTGACCTTACAAAGAAGTACCTCCAACTAAAAAACGTCCACATATTAAATTTTATAAAAATCGACGAAGGGAGATACAGGGGAACGAACGCACCCACCAACAGACAGACATTTTTTGAGTTACTTGGACCCCATAACGTGTATTTCCGCATATCTAAAATTAGCAAATTGGCATGGAAACATAACTTCCACACTTCAGTAGAAGTATGGCAAAGCAAAAGGCATTCTGATGCAAAGATATGTTGCGCTCATAATCGGGCGAGCTCAGGCTCCGTGTCATTATGGCGCTAAATTCAAAACCCTTCTCGACAACGTTTAAACGCCAAGAAAAACGTTTCTTGACGTGACAAGCAAATAACACAGTATGCTTAAAATCTTCCTAAAACTGTGAGGATCATATCTAGATACCCATCACCTAGAATAAACCGGAGAAGGTGGTAGGAAAGTAGTAGGTACCCCATAGGAAAATACTATTCTTTGTCTATGGAGTCAGGGGACTGTTGAACGCACTGAAGTGGAAAGTATGGTTTTTGTTCTTGCAGTTCACTTAACGGTAACCAAGCAAGAAAGTCGAAGCTAAGGTATCTCAGAGGTCGGTGAAGGAAGAATCTTTAAATATAGCTTTAGCTAAGCTGGTAAAGGTATTACGCAGAATAACTTGCAGACGTATTTGGTCAGATTGATCAAAAAATTCTACAGATAGGAAGTACAAGTATGCCGATTGTTGGGGCAAGTAAATACATTAAAATTGAAAAAAATTCAATGAGTAAACAAAAACCATGAGCGTACTCAAATCCATTGAGTTATACGTGAAACATATTGGACAAGAGAACTAATTTTTCGGATGAGATATTAGAAAAAGTTGTTGCTGTGTACTGCAATTTTTAAGTTTCTTATTCAACGGTGGTTTTCCGTCCTTTATGAATGTTGATAGTCCAAACTTTTCTTTTGTGGAACTTTCTCGTTGTATTAATGAATTTACACGTTCTATTTTCATTAATTGGTGGTTGCTATGTTACATTTCAATTTAAAAAAATATTATTGCAGTTTTATAAAATTGTTTTGACCATTCATATTCTACGTTTATGAACCCCGCGTTGTATTTTATTTTAATATTACAAAAGCTTCAATTCCAGTTTACAAAATAAATAATAACTACCTGCACAAGCTAGATTAAGGTCAAACATATGGATGTGTTACCATTCTAAGCTCGTAAATAATTCATTTAAAAAGTTTAAGCATGCGCCAACTAGACATTTACAGGAATAATGCCAAAATTGCTTAATAATTGATTGCCTCATAATTTAAATACTGGCAAAATACTAGACTAGAAATCCGGACCACAGATATAACTAATATATTTACATCCTGCTTTGATTCATCTTTAATTTAAATTTAAAATATTTTAGAAACGAGACGGATTTCTAAAGTATTCGGTTGCAGTAAATTTGTATAGTTAAACTAAATATGCTTCATTGATTATTTCTACTGTCTGAGGTACCGGTCAGCCCGCAAAATGACTATTGATTTCATACTCTTGCAAACTACCGACGCAATTTGTAACAATGCCCAAATTCTTACATAATGCCATAAGAAAAACGAACTCGACCTTTTTCTTCTTGTCTAAATATCTTTGAAGGAGAAAGATCACTTTGTAAATAATGATTTACTATTTATGTATTTATTTAGAAACTAATTCAACACTTCGTTTTCTAAATGCAGTACAAAGAAATATGTAGTACATATTTGTTATATAACTGTGAATGTAATTGCAGAGGGGTGTTAAATTTAATGCTTCTAATAGCGCTAGCCTTAAAGCATCAGCACTGTAATAGTATTGATTTTTATTGTGACCATTAAAAAAATCCAAATGAAACAATTCAGTAGAGCGCCCAGACTAATTTCAGTATTAGGCAATTGTTTACTATCCATTTATTACAGAACCTATTATTTAAAACATTCGTTTATCTCCCTTAAATTGCAGATTCGAGCAACGAGTTGCCGAAAAAATTGAAAAAAAAGATCGTTGAGGCAATCTGCGTGAAAAGTATTTGAATGCTAAAGTTTATTATTTAAGCTACACGAAATAGTATCTTTTTTTCTTAGATTCCTGTGCTTTTTTCGAGTTTCAATAAATCGATAACGTCAGTGTTCCAACATCTTCACAGAATACTGTAAGAAATTAATAGGTACATTAATTCTTATTTGATCTTAAATCTATATACCAAAGTTAAGCTTTCTTTTAAAAACCAGCTCTAAAAATCTTTACCGATTTCTTCAATGGTGTTCTCAAATGACCAATTTATTTGCAGATGGTATTCTTATTGTTATTCCCCGTACTTAAAATAACTCTGTTTTATATTTTAAAAAGCATTTGTTAAAAAATGCTAACTTTAGATCAGAATACTCCTGCTATGATCGACTACGTTACTATCACTCGTACACATATTGTTTGCTTATAGTCGGCGCCGCGCCGTTAATAAATGCAGTAGCAGCTAAAGCTATTAACTAAATTCCTTTGGGCGGTGTTAAAGCAAATACAATTTTTTATTTTTATGCAAACTTAGAATTCAGGGACAAGAAAATTAAAAATTATTTCCGCAACTGCTAATATAGCATTGGCTGTAAAATATTTAAAAGCGTTACTTTTTAGCAAGATTTTGTAAGATGTCATTGGACTGACATTATAACAAATATAAAATTATAAGCAGGACGCGATCAATATTGTATCCTCTTTCGAAAAACAACAATATTTATGATTTAGTAGAAATTGTTTCGAAAAAACATACATTAAATTCACATGCAGTGCTTGAAAATACTATCGTCCCTAATGTGTTATTCAAAGTACCGAACAAGAAGAAAATAATTAATTATTAAATTAACCTTCTAGGCCAGTAGGACAATTACTATCTTTAGCATGGATTGTTACTATATTTTATTTATCAGCGAGGTCTCATCTGAGGACAATTTACTTTTACATAGTTATTTATAGGTAGGAAAATAGATAAACAAAGACATTAAAGGGTAATAAGTAGTGATTGGTTTTTGCTTTGATGCTTTATACAGGGTAAGTCTAATAGGTCTGTGCAAACTTTGAATGCAAGTTCTATAAATCAAATATATTTAAAAATTAATATAAACATGTGTCTAAAACCGTTTCCGTGTGGATTTGTAGTATTCAGAACAGGGAAGGGTCCAATAACTTTCTGAGACAGTAGTTTAAAAAAATGGGAGCAGTGTATGTAGTTCAGCATTTCCATTTATTTGCACTGGAATAACGGCACTAGCACTTAATATTATTTTTCATCAATTTTTTAGAACTGTATTTTTGAATTTTTGCCTTAATACCTCCTTCTCTATACAAAAATATAAAATTAAAGGTTCTATTTTGACGTCATAATTGTATCTTCTAGCGTTGAAGAATATTCAAAAATGTTTTGGCTTCAAAGTTGTATTTTCCGACGTAAAACATATTTTTTGGTGTTAAAAATGTATCGTCTGATGTCAAACTATAGTTTGTAATGTCAAAAATGTTTTTTCTAATTTTGTTAATGATAAAAATATATATTCTGGAGTCGTAAATATTTTGGCGTCAAAAAATATCTTCTAACGTAAAAGATTACTTATTGATGTAAACATGTAACTTCTGATGTCAGAATATTTTTGACGTTTTAATTCTATCTTCTAGCGTCGAAGAATATTAATTAACAATAAAAATGTCTGCCTTTAAACATATTTTGGCTTTAAAAGTTTATCTTCTGACGTTAAAGAATATTTTCTAACGTCAAAAATGAAGCTTCCGATGTTGAAGCAACTGTTTGACGTTGAAAATGTGTCTTCTGAGAAGAAAAAATATTTTTTGGTGGTAACTGCAGTATCATCTGACGTCAAACTATAGTTTGTGAGGTCAAAAATGTATATTCTGACGTCAACAATAGCTTGGCGTCAACAATAGTTTAGCGTCAAAAGTGTATCTTCTGACGTTAAAAAATATTTTTGAAGTCAACAATGTGTTATCTAAAGCCCAAAATTTTTTTTACGTCTAAAATGTATCTTCTGACGCGAAAGAATATTTTTTGATATCTAAAATGTATCTTCTGACGTAACAGAATTTTTGGACTTCGCAATGTATCTTCAGTTTTTGGCTTCAAAAATGTAATTTATGGTTTCAATAATCATTTATTGACGTTGGAAAATATCGCCGTTTTTACTTATTTTGATCTAAACCATATATCCTCATAATAGCGTCCAACCTTTTATTAAAACCCTCTATATCGAGAAGTTAGTATTGAAGAAATTGAGCAACTGTTTTATTCAATAAAATTCAATAAAGCACAGTATATTATATCTAAGGACTAAATGTTGACACTTGATTATACTAACTATAGCCAGTAAATTTTACAATGAATTTACTTTCAATTTCTACCTATTACTGTCTAATGGCACAATATTACAAACAATTTTCATGTTATTGATTTCAAACCATCGATTCAAGTATAAATATTTAACGAAGCAAAAAACACCCATTCAAAGAGGCAAATTTAGAACTGTCGGTTCTTTTTATACTGTCTATCGATTATTATAATAATTTTTGTTTTTTACGAGCAGTAGGTTATGTTTTTACTATTCGTTGCTAACAACTAGTAGCAAAACCTAATTTTAAATCTAATGATTCTTAGGTAAGTAACCTCGACAGTAGTTATAGATTACGTGAATATTAAAAAACCTGAGAACTACTCCATATGGAACTTAATAACGTCTAAAAGCTGGAAAACAAAATTACGATGTCAGACGATATATACACGCAGAATCTATTTTTAATGCTAGACAATTACTGTCTATATTAGGAAATTGAAATACAAATTGTTCAATATTTGTTATTTTAACACGTATCTAATTATCAGATCACATATCAGACAAATTAGTTGCTGTAAACGAGTTATAAATGCAAGGAAAATTGCGTCCTGGTTGCTCGACAGCTTTTTACCTTTATCTTTACAAAGTTATGAACTCTTGTATGTTATATACAGGACGTCATAACTTTTAAGCTCATGTTTAGACTTAATCTTTTATCTGCGAATGTTTTACATCCTTCATGAATCACCCTGTATAAAGAATAATTAGGATTATATAAAACAATAATGTTTTCGGCACTTACCCACCAGCTATGAATTTCCGATTTGAGTAAAGGGCTCTGGGCGAACTGGAGAAAGTAAAGGGTGTTTTAGACATTGGCTTGTTTACTTCTTCATGCGTGTTTATTTCTACCAAAGCTCCAGTTTTCATTGTAGGGCGTCGAGCAATGGCTTTCTCGCGCCTGGCAGTGGCTGATTCGTACATGGTCATTTTAATAAATTTTTTAATCTGTAATTAAATTAACATGTTTTAATATTTAGGGACAGTTTTAAAAATGCAGTTTTGTCTGATTATACACGATTGTAATAATATAAACGTTTTCTCTATATGTAGTTAGTTATATTTGTGTACACACTATATAAAAGATAAATAACTTTGGTTGCATAGTAGTTTTTTAATGTATGTCCCAATTTTAATCTAGCCAAGATGAGACAAAACGAGACAAAACGAGACAAAGTTGAAGGCTTTGTCTCGTCTTGTCTCGTTTTGTCTCATTTGTCTCAATTTTAATCTAGCCAAGTCGAAACAAAACGAGACGAGACGAGACAAAGCTTTCAACTCGTTTTGTATCGTGCGTCTTGACGAGACAATTTTATTTCGAAATCGAGACGAGACAGGCTTTTAGTCCTGTCTCGTCTCGCGGCAACGCTAGATGTAATTATAGAAAGCCATTTGCAGCCTCACATCTTTAACAAATTTTGTTTTTCTAAATTTGGTAGTAAGGGCAATACTTTTTTTTAGTTTCACTTGCAAAAGCTCGCTGATGCGCACGCACGCATACACACACGCGAGCACGTAGGTTTGTACGTACGTACACACGCAAACACATAGCTCCCAGGAGCTCAGTTGGTTTTAGCATATCAGCGCGCCCAGAAATCGGGTCTCAAATCCAACATTTGGAAACAAAACAAATTTCAGGGGTACCGATGCGATGGTATGAGCGAGACACGATAGATTTTCGGAAGAGATGCAAAATTGTGTAATATAGGATGTCATTGGACGTTTCAGATTCCTACCCCGCAAAAAGCAGGCATTCGGCTGAATTTGCAACTGTAGTGGGCTTATTCCCTAGTGTCGGTGTTTAGCCTTAGCAGCAGAAATGTTAAATAAAACAAATAAATAATAATGTTTATGGATATTTTTATGAAAAAATGTATTGCTCATAAAATGTATGAATTAAGTGCTTTACTTACCAACAAAGTAATAAATTAACTACAACACTATAAACTTATCAAGTCCCGTTCAACAACCACAATTTTTAATTACATACTTTTGAAACGTCAAGTTACGCACCACTTGAAACGTACTGTTTGTTTTTGTCTGACAAGCCAACTGCCCTTATTTTCATTTTTAAGCTGAATTGCCGTTTTCTCGTAGCACATTGCTGAATAATTGAGCAAAACCGATCACCGTGTGGTCACAAACAAGTTCATTTTATTTTTCATTGAAGCTGTTCTTGATAAACGTATCCATGGCAACCTAGCACTATGTAGGTAGGTACGAACTATGTAACTACCGAGTGTAATATGGGGTCGTATCGTATTTTAATTTTATCCTGTTAGAACAGTGGACGGCGATCATTGACATGTTTATCGATGTCATGACGAACGAATTTTACATGCGATCTCTATTAATATCCTTTATGTACTACTTAAGTAGTTTCTTTCTTATTGTGCTACCTATGAAGGAAATGGCATTGCAAAATGACTGTCACTTTGCTGCCCCGGCTATTAAAATTATTAATAAATTGATGGACAATGTTTCTCGTACTACAGCTTATTTCCTGGCATCGGTGTAGCAGCAGAAATAGGCCACTTGACTATTATTTATATTGTTATTCTTATTAGTAAAACTGAACATGTAAGTAAGAAATGGGATATATGCATATCAGCGTCAGCAGTCAGCTGTATGGTAGACGGTTTCGTACTCGCATGCGGTTTTAGCCGAAATTATCGTAGCTTACTATTCTTATACGGTATGCGACATCTTATTGCACATGCAAGTTCAAATCACTACCGGGGCGTTACCTTTCTTTAATTCTTTAATTCTTTTTTTCTTGCTTTAATTTTTATTAAAATGCTAGTCATGTATCGGCGCGAAAATACCGAAAAAGTATGAGAAAGTACCAGCGATCTGTTCGCCAATTTTTTTTTAATAATTAATTTCTTTCATCAATATGATGCTTATATTTCTTCCGTTTCTTGAGGAAGGGAACTCGTAATTTGGTCAATGATGCTTCGTAGAATACGGCCCTGCAACGTATTTTCGACCTGGTTTTGAAGTCATAGCGTGTCATGGATAGCGCTGGGACAAATCGATAGCAAAACTCGCAATCGATTATAATCGATTATTATAGAATCGATTTTTAATTTTCAAAAAAATTGAAGAATTGTTTAATTTCTTTAATCGATTCTTAATTGAAATCGAATTTCAATATTTTAATTGAAAACTAGTACTTACTAAAATTGTTTTTTTGCAATAGATTTTCGTTACTTTATTATTTCTTTTATTTGAGATATAATAATAGATGGTGTTGTGTAAATGGTCTAAAAACGATAAAATTTCATGATAATTATTGAGCCTCTTAATAAAATTGTAAAATTGATTCAGATAAATGAATTTATTTCTCAGGGTTCTCATGTACTCAAATAATATTAATTTAATTCTTAATTCTGTTAAACCACCCAAATCCAATTGCACCAAGTTCGAATCCCAAGTCTTTAAAAAACTCAAAACCAATCCTGGTATTATTATATTAGCGGAGGACAAGGCTAACGCTACCGTTGTGCTTGACCGTAAGGAATATGATAGTAAAATCCTTTCACTCCTTAAGGATGACGCCTACCTCACATTATCCTCTAATCCGACATCCCGCATCGAAAAATCCACTTCTGCTCTTATAAAATTTTTTTCAGTTCCTAAAGAAATCCAAAATTTCTTAATCCCCAGCCATTCTGACAAGATCAAGTCACATGATGCCACGCACGTTAAACACATGTACTGGATATAACAGTTTTGCAGTATATGTTAAACATTTATTCTATTATTATTTGCTTTTAGTTCAGAATTTGACAGAAGTTTATAATTTTCTTTATTTTAATGTCATAGAGTTTATTTACAAAATTAAAGTGAAATACCTATAGGAACAAAGCGCAATATCTTCAAAATAACTTTTCGTTTTTCTGAAAAACCATACCAATTTTTCTAATTTAACATGAACTGTCGTAAACACGTTTAGATGTAATAATAGTAAATAATAATAAATGTTATCTCAAAAATTTCGTCCCAAAACGTGTTTTTCTTAAAATGCATTCATTTGGACATGTCGCACTTTGCATCTATACGCTTCGTATGAGTGCAGCAGCGCATCTTTAAGTGAATATTTTTATTGTTTTCTAATCAGTGCAGTGGTGTAACTGCCGGGGGCTCCGTTCCGTGGCTTCCACTTTCCAAGGGCCCGTACTTATACAGCTGCCCCCCTAAAAATAAACAAGTATCCATTTTTTCTGTTCCAAGCCGAACTATTTTTTTAACGGCTGTCTTTCGACGAATATTTCGATTGAAAATATAACGGTACTGGTAAGTAATAAATTAATCTCACACTTCTCATTATATTTGTAGGCGATAATATGAGTGAGTAATATGATTCTGATGATATGATATAATTCTTCCGAGTAGCCGTGCTGAACACTCGAGCGAACGCTGGGGGGGGGAGTTACCATGACAACCGCCTTGCTGTTAGATACGGTTTGCAAGACCGTTGCAATCGCTTCAACAACAACGGTACAAGCTCGATCAACAAAACTATTAAAAACTGACAGTTTTGTTTGCCCAATAAACTAATATAGCTATTTAAGGCTGGGAATTTATCAGATTTTCGTATTTGAATATTCGAATTAGTCGAATATTTGAATGGTCGAATAATTTTGTTTAAAAAATTCGAATTTAATATTCAAATAATTGAATGGTTAATTTATTCGAATACGATTTCCAGCTTTGTTTCAGACTGGAGTGTAGTATGATATGATAACGCAACGAAATTTAATTCATATTGTCTCTAAGAATTATTATTCTTAGTAAAACTTCTAGTAAAATAGGTTATTCCCCTAAAGTCAAATACTCAGCTCTTCTTGTAACTCGCCGGATTTTTTAAATAGCACGTCTGCACGTAATACCTTGAAATATATGTTTCACGATAATGACAAAGTCTAAATATTAAATAGTAAAACTAAATACATATTGGTTTTTGAATATTCAAATATTCAAATATTTGAGTGTTCGAATATTTGAATATTTGAACATTCGAATGTTTGAAGGGTCGAATAATTTAGTTTTACTAAAATTTAAACTTGGAATTTTAATATTCAAATTATTCGAATACGATTCACAGCCTTACAATTTATAAAAGTGCAGAAAATGAAGGAAATCCCGTAAGTTTCCGAAAATTTTATTTTTATTTTAAATTGCTTTTTAATAAGAAAGTAAAATTGTCCGTTCATTGGGTACCATTTACCATTTCGCAGAAATTGAACAGGAGCCTCAATTCGTTAAAAGTTACATGTTACATCATGTATATGTTTTTAACACATTCAAGTGTTTCTGTTACCAAAGGTTTTATTTTTATCTCTCACTGGCAAGGGGGGGGGGATGTTATAGGGGTCCGTCCTGGATCTGGAACCCAGGCGCCACAACTTCTAGTTAGGACACTGCTTCTAATGCATATTTCCATGTATTATATATTGCAGTTATTAATTCGTGTATGAATATCCTACACCTACATATCAGATCAGTATATAGACTGTTATTATTATTGCTTTATTAGTATAAGCCTTGATTAGAGTATTATACATCAATCAAACTACAGTGACATGATATAATAAAAATTTATATGAAAAGAAATATTATTTTTACATGACGTCGGTATAAGCAAGGCCCCCTGACGTTACTACGTGTAACGCAAGTGGTAAAGCACCATCTAGAGTTGACTAGCCACAGCTAAATTTTAACTGTTTCTGTAACGGTTTAAAGATAATTTAATACAGATACCTTTAAATCTTTACAGTAGTAAGAGCGCAAGTATTAGTAAAGCTATCATTTTCTGTAATTTTAAATAGGAGTTTTTCCTGCGTACCAGCAAAATACTATTTACGTTCTTAAGTACTTACGAAGAGGGCAGTGTATATTGCATTGATTAGTGCCGTACTCTATTGGGAGAATAGACCTATCTAAATTTACATAAATACCACTACCTAATAAGTTTGGTAATTTCTTGCTACAGAATAAAATCAACACGAAACACTTCTTACTACAAATCAGTAACTAATAAAATTTGCTATTGTATCAAGTAATAATTGAATTTAGAATTTTAATTTAACAGAAGAAAAAAAATAAAAATACTAGAAAAATTATTTAACAGCTTTCTGCTTTCCTCGGACCACGATCAACCGCATACATCTCATATTTTATAGAATAAAGAAACGCCCGTGCAAAATTTAATTGAAAAATACATTTATTGTGCCTAATTAATAAACTTGCAAATAATATCCAGAAAATATGGTAAACATTCTTACATTTACGATATGTGTATCGCATGCAAAATTCATGCATATTAAAATGCCGAAACTATCTCAGTAGGTTAAATTAGACGTTTTTTATTATGGAAATGAGCCACAACGTTGCGATATTATGCCGTATGCGTGATTTACAAGTTTTCGTGTGCCTGTAAATAATTGTTGAACACGGGCGTTAATGAGTAAAAGGCAGTTAGTTTCTAGCGGTTAAATAATAGTGGGTGGACAGAGAATGCTGATTAGATCGTTAAATGGAAGTTTTTGTTTACGTTCTTAACATTCCTTCCTTCTCTGGAAGATCAAAATGCAGTAAACTATAGGTTTAATTAGCAAAAACTTTGTATAACTTTATTTAAAATAAAGGTAAATAAATGATACGAGAACAACTAAGGACATTTACTTTATAGAATAAAGCATTTTTTTTGTATACCGATTCATATATTAATAATTAATAGATATAAATTATTTTTGCTAAGTTCGTGCTTTAATTTATTGTGCTGTATTTTGTTGTTATTATA
This sequence comes from Ctenicera cuprea, assembly GCA_958336395.1. Classification (NCBI taxonomy): domain Eukaryota; kingdom Metazoa; phylum Arthropoda; class Insecta; order Coleoptera; family Elateridae; genus Ctenicera; species Ctenicera cuprea. Next base: position 65,947,592 of record OY284487.1, on the reverse strand, counting down.
TAACCGCTGTAAGCTTAACATTAAACTTGTTTAATTTATTGCTAAAAATTTGGCGAACACTGAAAGTGATTTAAAAACATTAATAGCTAAAGATAATTCAAACATTTGTACAATTAAAATTGACATTCATATGAAAAATTAGAGTGATATAGTTTTGTTTAAAATCCTGTGAAACGTAAAAAAGGCATAGATAGCAAGGGGCAATTAGGTATTAAATGCATATAAATCTGGCCTTAATACTTTACAGTAGGTAAAAAATGGCAAAGCTCAATACTTCACTGACATCTATTTTTCAAAGTTACGTACCTATCGTTTAGTTTTATTGTTGTATAGAGCTCGTATAGTCTTTCCTATACAGGGTTGGGAAAAGTACGGAACAATGCAAATATCTTTAATATGGCAACCGCGATTTTGACATAATTTTGTACATGAAGGTTCCGATATACGGCGGATACAATTAAAGTATCGGCAGTTTAAAAAGACTTCCGGTTTAGGCGGAAAGGATATCAACTTTTTTATTTTAAATGGAACACCCTGTATATTTTTTGATATATCGATAGAACTCTTTTCGCGAGTTTAGTGATATAAGGTTTTGTTAAAATAAATAAATATTGTTAAAGTAATTAAGTATTTTATATACCGATAATCATTAAAATTAATTAAATCTGCTGAATTTAACATCAGAAATGGTTCAATTAACAGAAAGAGAACGAATTTAAATTTTAATTATGGTTGGTTTTGGTAAGCGTCGTAGAACTCAGCAAGAAATTTGTACTTTATTTAACAATATGCAATATTTCTGTTAATTGAACCATTTCTGATGTTAAATTCAGCAGTTTTAATTAATTGGTTAATTAATTGATTACTGCAACAGTGTGGTTGCAGTAATCAATCTCATCTCAATCCATCGAACATCAAAGCAACACAACACGAACTAAGCATATTTGACAACTTTACAAAACTGTTTAAGCTTCTCACATTCTTTTGTTTTCATGAGCTGCTAGATAACAATTACGAAACATTATTGTTCAATATCTCTAGAATTATTAAAAATAAGAACATAAAACCTTATATCACTGAACTCGCAAAAAAGAGTTCTATCGATACATCAAAAAATGCAGGGTGTTCTATTTAAAATAAAAAAGTTGATAATCATTTTCGGCTAAAAAAATCCTTTTAAACTGCCGATATTTTCATTGTATCCGCCATATCGGAACTTTTATGTAGAAAATTTTGTCAAAATCACGGTTGCCGTATTAAAGATATTTGCATTGTTCCGTACTTTTGCCCAACCCTGTATAAGAGATTTCTGAAATATTAACATTTTTTGTTTCTATAAATATAAACTCTGTATATTTAAACACACGATATCTACAGTTTTCGTTATGCTAACTCTACCGATAGAATATTCCAAAAGTTTCACTTTACAATTAAAATAATGTCTTGACGCGTATACAAGTAGATGCAGTGAAAACAAAACGAAAAGATGAATGCTACAAAGCTACAAAAAAACAAATGTCTGTCTACATTTTATTAGCTTGGCAACAGTTATAAAAACAATATTAAAACTGATTACTGGTAAAATAAAAACTGTCGGTCAACCTCCACGGTACCTTCCACAATTTTTTGAATTCTTAATTTTTATATTTTTTTACGGTTTCCACAACTTTATGATAATACAATTGTTTTTTGAAAATTCAAAAAATCAAATCACAAATTTGAACATTTTTAAATTTATAAAAATATTTTGGAATTAAAGGTGAGTGGCCGTTTCAAACAAAATAAAAAATTGGCTGGTGTGACCATTTAAAAAAAAATGTAATCAAGAAGCGCCACATGCTTAATCCGAGCAAATGCTTTTCTTAAAGTATTTTCTTATTTTAAGAAGATAGGCTTGTTTTAAGAAAATATGTGAACTCAATTTGATGACATTATACATTCGGTTGAAGAGATTCTAGTTTACTTAAATGGGTAAGATATAATCTAGAAAAAAGGTTATTTAAAGTCTTGGTTTAAAGAAATGCTGTTTAAAGAAACGGTTTCTTTAAACCAAAACTAAGTTATATTACTTACTAAAACCAAGAATCCATATTTTTGCATTCAGTATAACGACAAAATACGCGTGCGTAATGCAGAATTATGCCATCTGATAATGGAGCCGCGCGAGTGAATATTTCTGATGGTGGAATGTGAATTGTGCGACTGTCTTATTTGAATTATTTTTGTGTACTTGCTGTCTATTAACATGGATAGTAAGGAGCTGTTAACTGCATGGGAGTTGGTAGAACTCACAGAAGTGTTTGAGAGTAAGTATAATTAAGGATGTATGTTTTATGTATAAGAATGTATGCATTTTGCCTAGAACGTTACAAACAAAATAAACAGTATAGGTACAATTAATACTTATACTATACTCGTGCAAGTTATTAAAAACCGAGCAATTGCAATTTTATCAGTGACTCTATTATTTAATGGCACAGCATTACAAAAGGGTTGTTACCCAAACTAGACAATGATTTATTATGAGAACTGATTCCAAATATAGGAATCAGGGTAAGATTTGAAAAATTCAAATCATATCTTGGAAACGCCTGCAGTGTTATAGAGATAAATACGAAACTTCTAGTGAAAACGCCGGCCCCAGCCAAAAATCTCAAATAAGAATTTTAAATTTAACTGTAAAATTAGTACTTGTTTAAATTAGTTATACCTGCTACAAAAACAATTATAAGTTTACATATCAAAATTTGTGTAGTGACAAGAGTATCAAGTTCAAAAAGGTGATGTTTTAATTATTCTGGATGATGCATCATCCTCCAATGCTAACTCGGGGTCGGTCCACTGTATCTGAAGTTGTGGTGCCCCTCATAAGCAGGGCTACTTCTTTTTACTCCTTGGAACAGTTTTTTCAATGTAGACCAGTTTTCTCTGATTTTGATTTAAATACACTGTTACAAACATCTCCATTTGGCAACAGTATTCTAAATTATTGAAAAATTAACCAGATGCTGGATAATACAAGGCGAAATCATTTTGTGGATATTTTAATGAAACATTTGTTCAACTGTCATGTTAAGCAGTAAGTTTTTAATTTCTTAATTACATTTTATTTGAAAGGTCTCTTAAAACGTTATTAAAGTGTATCTGCACGCCGGTAGGCGTTAACAAAATGTTATACAAAGACATATTAAGATAATCTTGGGAAATGTACACCCTGCAGCATTATGTATTGAACATTTTTCGTGTTGTTCACATTTTGTCTCTGATTGTATGGAGCTACTTTTAACACTATAAAATTATTATTTTTTACTAGACTCGAGCATGACGATTACTGCAATAGTGCAAATAGTGACCCTGTTTCCTAAAGAGGCAGCACAAGTATACTACATACCGTCAATTAAAGAAAAGAATTCATTTCTTAATTTACAGCAACGATATTCGTAACATCAGACAAAGCAAGACGGGAACTGGTGGTAAGGAAATACAGGAAGAAGAATTACCTGAGAAGCAAAGTAAAAATAGGTGTGTAAAGAATTTGAGAAAACACCCTGTATATTCATTCTTTATTAGAGTTTTTAAAGCAGTATTTTATAAATAGTGTATAAATATTATAGTTAATAAATTCTTTATTGAAGGCTATATTTGTTTTATTTTAAGTAAACACCAATTTTACTTTAAGACGACTATCGTATTCTTGTTTTGTAATTAGTTTGAGCCATATTCTTTTCCTAAAATCAATAAATTCTTATTCAAAGAAATAATAGACTAATTTTAAAATTACATATGTAGATTATGGATTCTACTACGTTAAGAAACGAAATACTTGATTCAGAAAAATAAATATGTTAAAGGTATATTTTAGTAATCTTGAAACAAGCCACCAAATATGTTTTGAATTGAGAAATTTTCAAACACTGTATTGAAAGTAAAACTACTTTTGATTCAAAAAAGGACATTCCTAATTAAGTAAGTTATTTGAAGAAATGGTCATCCAGAATAAAGAATATATTTTTTTGCGTGTATATAAGCATACGCTAATCTTCAGTTAAGCATATTATGCTTAAATGAATACATTATTTTTTTCTGTGCGTTGTAACTGAGGTTTCTTCTTTTAAAGGTGCGCTGCCCGAGAATAAATAATAATTTGTATCTGATTTTGATTTAATTGTATTGTTTTATACTTTAAAGTGGGAGCTCCCCGAAAACGTAATGCACTTGTCTAATAACATTGATTTATTTACAGGAATATTATATTTCTTTCAGCAAAAACAGACTTTAATTAACAGTGATCACTTGACTTAGCTAAATTGCTGTGATTTAATAGTTAATTTTAAACAGGTGGTCGTTTTAGAACAGCTGCACACATTTTTGTACATAAATGTAAATATTGTAAAACACATGTTAACACGTGTCAATGAGTTTGCCGCCTGTTGTGTGGATTCTTGGGGCCAATCTAATATTTAAAATTTCACGCTCTCGCATTTTAGGGATTAGGGTAAATATTGGGTTGTAGTAATTAACATAAATTGGGGAAACTTGACAGCTTAATTAGCACAAGTGTTCAAGAAAGCTTAAGAGTGTGAGACAAAATTTTATTGATACTTCTATCCAATCAAAAAAATTAAAAAAGAGTGGGGCTGTAATTTTATTGGAAAAAGAAACAAGTCCAACCTCTTGGAGGATGGACATGAATTTTAATAAAAGAGTATGTTCCCTAAAGGAAGGGAGGAATCTTCGAATTCTGAAAGATCACTAAGTTCGCTGAAATCTGAACGTCAGTTTGAAAGCATTATTGCTAACATTCTGTTACAATATTACAAGTCTGGGACTTGCAACTTTAAAATAAAATATTATCTTCGTGGGTTTTGGGCTACGAAGAGCACTTTGCCAAAATCTAATAGGCTTAGGCGTAGTGGCTCATTCTTGTCGGTGTACCTGATTAGGCGTATCAAAAGCGGCGCTATTGTCCCTCTCAGGGGGGAATTAGGCGTAGCAATTGAAGCGCTATTGCAGGGAAGCCGATTGGAGTGAGTGACGGCGCTATTTCCATATTGGTTGCGGCACGGGGTTTTGGGCTACGAGGAGCACTTTGCCAAAATCAAATAGGCTTAGGCGTAGTGGCTCATTCTTGTCGGTGTACCTGATTAGGCGTATCAAAAGCGGCGCTATTGTCCCTCTCAGGGGGGAATTAGGCGTGGCAATTGAGGTGCTATTGCAGGGAAGCCGATTGGAGTGAGTGACGGCGCTATTTCCATATCGGTTGCGGCACGGGGTTTTGGGCTACTAGGAGCACTTTGCCAAAATCAAATAGGCTTAGGCGTAGTAGCTCATTCTTGTCGGTGTACCTGATTAGGCGTATCAAAGGGGCGTTATTGTCCCTCTCAGGGGGGAATTAGGTGTAGCAATTGAGGCGCTATTGCAGGTAAGCCGATTGGAGTGAGTGACGGCGCTATTTCCATATTGGTTGCGGCAAGACACTCTGTTCGCGTGTTGTTACACATTTTTACTTACGTAAACTGCACAATACTCGACATTTATAAACAGTCCCAAATATAAGTATCAGTATGGGTAAAACTAGGGTAAATATTTCGATTGGCAACTTTACTCGATACAACTGACGGGCAAATTCTGTATAAATGTTTCTAGCACTCATAACACCAATATTTGCACCACATGAATAAATAAATTCTTCAAAAGGTTTACTGTTGTTTAAATCAGCTTAAAATCTTATCCTTTTCAACCTCGATAAAGACAGGGTACATCAGCCACGAGCAAATAATTAAAACACAACGTATGTCCGACACCGATCATCGCAAATAAATAAGTAATCAAGCATAAATACTTGATAAATTTTAAATAATACAATTAAAATTTCTAAATAAATATATCAACGAAACTGCACGATCACATTCTATAACGACCAAAATACTCGGTGGCCGTTATGACTGGTGGTCGTTGTGGCCAGCCTTTTTGGGAGTTCAAATGTTTACGTAGAGATAGTCGTTGTGACTGGTATCTTAGGGGCTGTTGTGACCAAGGTGGTCGTTGTGATAAAAGTTTATGGGTGACTGTTGTCACCGGGGTTTTCGCTGTAACGGCTAAAATACTCGGTGGCCGTTGTGATATAGACCCCTTTATTCTTGTCAGGTAGGTCCATTATCGTAAGTCTATGTATTTGTATATCGCAGTATGGTTCTAGTTCACGCTATATTACCATAGGTAATCCATTAAATGGCAACATTTGTTTGACGATTTTCAAACGTCAAGAAATAATTTTTAGACGTCTACAATAGATTAAGTCGTCAAAAATTAATTTTCGGGTGCAACGTCCGCGACAGCATCGTAAAAACTCTAGAAGGCGCAGTGTTATTACGTATACAGGATGTAACGAAAATGGTGGTCTAGCTATACATAGACGTATTGTACTCATTGAAATGATAAAAAAAAATGGCATACGGTTTAGTGTAAGTGCAACTATCTAACACCGTCCAAATATACTTATTTAAATCGGTGGCGTCCCAAACCGGTGGGGGGGGGGGAGACTGTGTCATTTTTATTTACTGATTTTGTAATCTTCGAGTTTTTTTACCAATTTAAGGCATTAATATGATTCTACATTAAAACATCCATACAAGTGGTAGGTACTCTTGGTTTTGTTAAACGACTAGCCATTTTTTAGAAAACAATCGATTCAAACATTTTTCTTCGGAACGAAATAAACCTTTTTTTTATTTCGTACTTATTTATTATTTTGTTAAACAATAATGTCTGCCCAAATAAAAATCTAAATCAAATTTTTAACAAAAAAGAGAAATGCGTTCTTGTTTAAGAACTGTAATAATTACGTTTTGTTATTAGTTAGTAGTTAGTTGCTATTTAGTATTTTTTTTAATTTTCTAAATCTAACGTTAATAAATAAGTAACAAATTAAATAAGTTTAATTTGATAATAAAAAAAGAATGGTTTAAATCGATTTTTTGTGGAAAATGGCTAATCGTACAAAAAAAGTCAAAAATTCCATTTTTATCCATTTTTTAACGTAGAATCATATTTCTAACTAAACTTAATCAAAAATTAAAATAAAAGGAAGAGACTGTTATAACCACCATCTTCTAGATACAAGACAAAAGTAAAGACTTTTATGTCGTACCTAGCAGGCCGTGGTTATATCAAGTTTATGATTCGATACCAAATTGTAGTTCAGAGTTCATAAAATAAGCATTTGATTTGTTTTAATATTCTGCCTTTCAATTAAACAATTCTGCTAACATGCTTGACTCAAAAATAAATAGTTTAAATTTGTAAATTACAACATTTACAAATGAAATCCTGAACAACATGCTGTTTCAGTATTGACCATTTTCTATTAACTATCGCAATATAAAAACAAACATAGGTTATCTAATAAGTTTATACAGCTTTATTAATGCACGTCCATCAATTGGGAAAATCGGCTGGCATCATTATTCACGACATGTGAGTGTTTCATATGAAATCCATTACACCTGTGCAGGGCGCCGCCCCCCGCAGCCCGGCCTATAATTAGATGCCTCAGCAGGAGTTGCAGGGATAACGAGATACTGACGCCTGGCATCATCTTCTAAAGTTCGTACTTTGATAAGAAAAATTAATTTGTTTGCTTTTGCAGCTGATCATTCCACCCATAATATATCGACCAATCTCTACGTGGTATTTGTAGTTTCAGCAGCCAATAGACAAGTTTAAGTTTTATCAGCTAGTTTTAAAAATACATATAATTTGATAATTGGATATATTATACGAGAAATAATCCGCTCAATATCACTTGTAAAAATGAAAAGCCATCTAGGCAAGTTACTCAAACTTCCTGCATGCGTAAGGAAAAATTTATTTTAGAATAGATTTAAGAAAAATACTCATTTGTTCTATTTGTTACTTTTAAAAATACAATTAATTTGACTGTTCGATTATTCGTGCCATCTTCTTCTTGCTGAGCAACTAGTGTTTATACGTAATGTAATTATGAAAGAGCTCACATTAATTGCTGCACCATATGTAAGTACGTATGATTATTCAACTTGTTACACCCACAACACGCACCCCAAACAATAATATACTACTAGTGCCACCTACACGAGCCGCACAGTACACCTCGACATAAACAAGTCGCCCGTCGCTCGGCTAAGCGGCAGCAGTCCGATCAGACTGCCGCAAGAGATCAGCAGCGGCGTATATCGCTAACGAAGTGTTGTGTCTGTTGATATAAACTAAGAATTAACTGTCAGTGGCAAGCAAAATAAGACCGTCTTGTATTAGGATATCTCCTCTTGAAGAAATATTTGATCACGCTCGACTACTACACTTGAAGCTTATTGTTTTATTGTTTTTTGATGTTTATGCATATATTTTCTGCATTTTTGTGTGTTCGTCGAACTCTGATAAACGTTTAATTCATTTTATCCGTTTAAAATTTCTTAGTAACTACGTTACTTTCACCTTCTAACAAATTTAGTTTTAAAAACATTAAAATATTGTTTTAGAAACAGATTTTATGCAAAATTCAATAAATAGAATTAGCATCTCGAGAAAAACAATTTTGCTCTTACAAGAAGGACAAAACAAGAAGCCAATGTTTAACATAAATCAAAGTTTGTTATGCAGTGTGGCCCACTACCTGTCAAAAAGGTTAAAAGCCTATCCATCATAGAAAACAATCATGCCATCTTCTTTAATGATACCATCAAGACGGAAAATTAAAACACTAGACATAGTAAAAAAAAACGTATTACTTTGCTGATTTTATAAAGCACGTTTTTAGTACGTAAATACTTATAAACCGACAGGTGTTTGGATTACCGGAACAAATCAGTACCTTATCAGATGCATTGAATACGAAGTACACGTGAAATATTTGGTTTGTTCGCAGTAATATCATTTCTAGACTTGGACTTAACTGCGGAAATTATTTTTCTAAGTACAGGGTGTTTCCTAAGTAAGTGTAGAAAAGTTTCTGGCAGTTCCCTTGGCTTATTTTAATACCATAAATTTCTATCAACATGTGTTCGCAAGTCTTTCGCTTTCGAAATACAGGGTGATAAAGTTGAGAGACAAAAATAGTAAGTTTTGAAAATCTGTTGGGATATTAATTTCTAATTTGGTGTGCGCACATGCAGCGCCAAGGACCATTTTTTGCTAGTGAAACAGTTTTTAATTTACTAGTGGCGTGCGTATGACTAGCCTT